>JAWWES010000018.1:19488990-19527999 GCA_035583135.1 Lophotriccus pileatus
CCGCGCCGCGCGGGTAGTGGTGGAGCGGCGGCGCCGCATCCCGCATCGCTGCCGGTGCGCAGGGGACCGCCCGCATGGTGGACATCCTCCTCCCGCGGCCGCTCCCGGGCGCCATGGGGGAGCCCTCCAAGAGTAAGTGCGCGCAGCGCAGCGCGGGGCCGAGGCGGGCGGGTGCGGCGGGGCTGGCGCGGGACGCTGCGGGTCGAGCCCCGCACCGCCGCTGCCGTCGGGTGGGCTGGCGGCCGCCGCACCGCCCCGGACCGCGGGCGCGCTGACAGCTCCGGGAAGGGCTGCGGGCTCGGCCCGGGGCAACTCCGGTGCCGCTATTCCCGTTCGTGCCCAGCGCTCCCCGGCCCCTCTGGCCCCGTTTCTTACCGAATGCCTGTCCTTTCAGCTGTCCGCGCTGCTGAGCTCATGCTTTCAGATCTTTCCATTTCTTTCTCTGCTTCCCTCTCCTTTTTCTTTCTTTTCTTCTCTCTTTCTCTGCCCGTGTTACCCTTTCTCTTTCTTTATCTCTTTCGTGTTTCGGTTTGTCTTTTTTTGTTATTATTACTTCTCTTTCCGTTTTTATTTCTTTCTCTTTCTGTTCTTCTGGTTTTGTTTGGTTTTATTTCTTTCTGCCTCTTTGATTTCTTGTCTCTTACTGTTTTCATTTGTCGATGTTCCCGTTTTAACCATCTGGATTTTAGCCGGTTTTGTTCCTTTCTATCATTCCGGTTTATTTTCTTTCCTTCTTTCTTTCAATTTTCCCTCGGCCTTTGTTTTATCGTTTCTGTGATTGCTTTTATTTTCCTTTTCCGAAATTCAACTTTACGTTTCTGTCTTTCTGCATTTATTTCCCTCCATCAAGTTTCTTTTTTTTTTTTTTTTTAATTATTATTTCTGGCTGTATTTATTTCTCTCCTTTCGCGTTTCCATCCTTTCTGTCCGTGATTCTGTCTTTATTTCCTTTTCTTCCTATTTTGGAAAAAAAAACCAAACCAAAACAGAATAAGAAAAAAGGAAAAACATTTTAAAAAACCCTCAAGTACCTTTCCTTAATTGCTGGCGACTGCTCTGGCACACGGCTGGCCCTGACCGTGCCCCTCTCGCTCCCGGCAGGGCGGCCGGGGCTGGCCCTGTGCGCGGGCTGCGGGGGCCGCATCCAGGACCCCTTCCTGCTGCGGGTGTCGCCGGACCTGGAGTGGCACGTCGCCTGTCTCAAGTGCGCCGAGTGCGGGCAGCCCTTGGACGAGACCTGCACATGTTTCCTGCGCGACGGCAAGGCCTACTGCAAGCGGGATTACAGCAGGTGACCCCGAATGCGCCAACGCTCGTTAGGGGGAAAAAAAAAAAAAAAAAAAGGCAAAAACCCCAAACCCGAGAAAGCATAAAAGCCCCTTAAAAACCGAGTTTCCCCCAACGAAAATCTGACTCTCGGCCGCTGCCCGCCCCCGCGGCGCCGCCCGGAGTCGCCCTGACGGCGCGTCGCATCCCCGCAGGCTCTTCGGCATCAAGTGCGCCCAGTGCCGGGCGGCCTTCAGCAGCAGCGACCTGGTGATGCGCGCCCGCGACCACGTCTACCACCTGGAGTGCTTCCGCTGCGCCGCCTGCGGCCGCCAGCTCCTGCCCGGCGACCAGTTCTGCCTGCGGGAGCGCGACCTGCTCTGCCGCGCCGACCACGGGCCGCCCCCCGACGGCGCCGCCGCCCGCGGGCCGCGCAGCCCCTCGCTGCCGCCGGCCGCCGCCGCGCACCTCGCAGGTACCGGCTCCCCGTCGGGGCGGGCGGCGGGGCGGGGGAGGTGTCCCGGGGGCTGCAGGGGCCGGGCGGGCGGCGGCGCTGACGGTGCGCGTCCTCCCCGCCCGCCGCAGAGCCGGTGCCCGGGCGGCCGCCCGCCCCGCGGCCGCCGGCGCACAAGGCGGCGGAGAAGACCACCCGCGTGCGGACGGTGCTGAACGAGAAGCAGCTGCACACGCTGCGGACCTGCTACGCCGCCAACCCGCGCCCCGACGCCCTGATGAAGGAGCAGCTCGTGGAAATGACGGGGCTCAGTCCCCGCGTCATCCGCGTCTGGTTCCAGAACAAGCGCTGCAAGGACAAGAAAAAGTCCATCCTCATGAAGCAGCTCCAGCAGCAGCAGCACAACGACAAGACGGTGAGCGCACGCCCGCCCCGCGGGGAAGGGAATTGGGGGTGGGGATCCCGGGCCGGAGGGCTCGGGCGGCAGCCACGCTGAATCCCCGTGTGCCCGCAGAGCCTGCAGGGCCTCACCGGGACGCCGCTGGTGGCCGGCAGCCCCATCCGCCACGAGAGCGCTGTGCAGGGCAGCGCCGTGGAGGTCCAGACCTACCAGCCGCCCTGGAAGGCGCTCAGCGAGTTCGCCCTGCAGAGCGACCTGGAGCAGCCCGCCGCCTTCCAGCAGCTGGTAAGCCGCGCCGGGCCGCCCGTCGGGCCGCGGGGGGCGGGCGGACCCCGGGCGCTGCGGGAGGGGGCCGGGGCAGGGGCGACCGCGCCGGGCCCTCACCGCCGCTACTCCCCCAGGTCTCCTTCTCCGAGTCCGGCTCCTTGGGCACCTCCTCCGGCAGCGACGTGACCTCGCTGTCCTCCCAGCTCCCCGACACCCCCAACAGCATGGTGCCCAGCCCGGCCGAGACGTGAGGCGGCCCGGCCGCCCGCCGCCGCGGGACCTCCGCATGCCTGCGCTCCCTGCATGAGACCCGGGCCGCTCCCAGAGCGCCGGACAAACGCCTTTGTTTTTTAATTATTCTTATTTAAAAACAAACAAAAAATATGTTACTGACGGCCAAAAAAGCACCGGGATCTTCGCTGCCTTCACCAGACCGGAGAGAGAGTCCCCGCCCTGGTTATTTCGTTGTTTTGGGTTTTTTCCCTGCGGATTTCGATGTTTCTTTTTTCCCAAAGAAACGTGGATTCCCCCCCCGGAGCCCGGCACGGTGACAGGCCGCCGAGCCCGCCGCTTGCGCCGGAGACGGCTTTTCTTCCCTTTTTGGAAAGGAAAAGAAAAAAAGAACCTACAAAAGGGGGAGAGACTCCCCCAGCGTGCGGCCGCGGAGCCGGCCTGGCCGTCCCTGCGCGCCGTCCAGCCTCATCTCACGCCGATGCCTCTCCCGGGCCGCGGCGCCCGGCCCCGCACGATCGCTGGAAAAACGGGACACGGAAACGAGACTTTTTAACGGGAAAACCAGTACTAATAATGTTAAGTTATCAATGGACGGAGGACGGATTGTTTGCGCCTTTAACGATCAAAAGTAAGTTATTGTTATTTATTGTCAGAGTCAGCGGTTGAATAGTGGAATTAAGTATTTTGGACTTAATAAAAAAAAAAAAAAGATAAAAGGAAAGGACTGAAACGAAAAAAAAAACACCAAAAACCCCTCAAAACCAAAAAGGCGCGGAAGGGCGACAAGGGGGGTCGGGCGCGGACCGGGTCGGGACGGGCACAGCCCTGGCTTTTCCCGCACGGCCTCCCCGCACCGCGTTAATCGGCTTTCAGAACCGGGGCCGCTTATTTATAGCCGGGGAGAAGGAGCGCAGGTTTCCCTTTCGGAGCAGCCTCCGGGCTCGGCCGGGTCGTGCCCGCACCTGCCGCGCTGCGGAGCCGCCTCGCCTCCTCCGCGGGGCTGGCGGGGGCTTCCCCGGGGCGGAGGGGCCAGACGCGCTGACCCCTCGAGCGTATCCATCCCCCTGTCCAGACTCAGGCGGCGGCTCCTTATCTGCCTCTGGCATCACCTGGGAGCGCTGCGGGGCCGCTCCCGCTCCCTCCCCGTTACCCGGGCGCGACCGCTGCGGACCGGCTCGCAGCGGGACCGCAGGCCCGGCTAGCTCCAGCCACAGCAAGCTGCAACGCCCTTCCCATCCCCGGGCACCCGGGAAGAGCTGGGCCCTGACCGAGCCCTCCGGGCTGCAGGGAATGGGCGGCGCGGTGCCGGAGCGGCTGCACCACCCCGAGAGGCAGCGCGGACCGGCCTCTCCAGGCGAGCCGCCGTCGGGGCCGCCTCAGCCCGGGGCCGCTCTGCACCGCCGGGGCGGGCTGTGCCCCGCCCGGGCTTAGGTGGGGAGGGGTCTGCCGCCCTCCCAGGCCCGCCGCGGGGCCCCCACCATTACCTGGCTCCATCCTGGTCGCGCCGGGGCTCCCCGCGTTCTCCCGGGGCTGGGCCGGAGCGGGGCCGCAGCATCGCCTCAGGCGGCGCGGCCTCCCCTCAGGCGGCGCGGGCGGGACCCGAGCGCGGGCCGGGCCGGGCCGGGCCGTGCGGCCGTCGCGGAGCCGGCGGAGCGGGGCTGCCGGGAGAGGACTGTCCCGCTGCCTGTCCCGGTCCCGCTGCCTTGTCCCGGTGTCCGCCAGCCACCCGGGATCGGCCCGGTCCCCGCCACAGCGCGGGGCCCGCAGCGCCTCCCGCCCCCTCCCGCGGAAGCGACTGCCGCCCGGCCCCGGTGCGCCGCTGGGGTTTGCTCCACGGAACCTTCCCCGTTCAGAGAACATCCCCAGGTTAAACCAGCGTTATTAAAGTCTTACCGAAAAGTTAAAAACGCACATGGTTTAAAAAGTCCGCATTACGAGACTTAGCCGAAATTAACAAAAAATTATAAGCAAACTTTCCCCAGAGCCGAATCTGATGAATTCTTTCGATTAGATTCTGATTGACTTTTGATTAACGAGAAAGACAGCTTAAGGGGCTTTTTCTTTCCTCTCTCTGAGCCCCGTGTTGCTTATGGTAATTCAAACACACCAACATTTGTAACACAGAAGTCACACCAGACAGAATAAGTTATTTTATTACAAGATATATAGAACATATTTTCTCTATTTGCAACCTTATTTCAGCAGTTCTGCAGTGCAAGTCCCACCACATCACAGGGCAGAAAACATCCAAATCGTGACATTGGATACGTGAACGAAATAAACTCAAATTATCAAAATTACAAAACAGAACTTGGAAGTATCTACAGTAGTTATGATATAAATAGTGCAAATTATATATCTACAGAATAAGTATTTAGAGTATCAAAACCGTTTCAGAACAGCCTTTTAAAGAAGGTAGTCAGCAGGAACCAGTCAGTGTGACGATGTTAGGGATTCAAAAACCAAATACAACACTTATTTTTTCAAGAAGAACTGCCGAGCTTCTTCCCAGGACTGCCGCGGGAATCTGTTGGACAGCTCAAGATAATCCTGGGAACTGAAAAATTTTTCTGTGGAAGACAGAACATAAAATTACCAAGTTATTCCCTCTTAAGATAAGATGGCAATAAAACAGGAATAACGAACATGCAGCCAATTTGAGATACTTTTACTCCCCTCCCCCTCCCAAAATCTTCTCAGCCCATGGGGTGACACTTCTGTGGAGCTTGGGACATGGAAGGCTGGCTTTAAGAACGGTGGCAGAGGCTGTGGTGAGCAAAGCCTTCCATTTGTAAGCTTTTGGATCAGGCTCTGCTTTACGCAGCGGAACATTACACAGCTTTACACACTTTATGTTCTTGGACCCACTGGGGACCAGCTCAGCCTCGTTCAGCTCTGGGCAGCCTCAACGGTGTTTTTGGCTCAGCAGCTTTTTTTTCCATGAAGGGCTGCGGAGGAGTTGCGCTGCCTGACTCCCAGAGCTCACAGCACAAGTACAAATGCAGCTTTCACTCCTGTGAGTGAACAGGACTGCACATGTGTGCACAGGTTTGTGGGTCTGACCCTCCACAGGGCAGCCAACAAGGAAGTTGGTGCTTTCAGGTTGTATTCCCATCAGTGTTACTATTCCAGGTTGGTTTTTGGGGGCACCATCCTTCACGTTCCAGTGATATAATGGATAAAAATAATCCTGCTTATACTATTATTGAGTCAACTTTTTTGCAACTGGGGGATGTTTAGAAACCACACTCACATGTCACCACACAGTCATCTTTCTTTAAAAGTTCATCCAGTTTGAATAGTGAAAATCAAAAACAGTTTTCCACTTGGGTTTTAGATGTTCCTTGAGCAGATTCTCATGCAAACACAATCCTGGAAAGTTTGTGCTGCAGACACCGCACAAGTCTGCTTCAGACTGAGAGGTATAATGTTGACAGTAAAAATCTCCATAAAGTTACATTAATTTCTTGTGTTATAATTTATTTTTAAACACAAAGCTTGTGTTTTTAGACCTAGAACTGCTCATCTCTTGCCAAATGCTGGGCAAAATGGTGGTGGATTTTTGCTTGCTATGAGGGAGAAATGACTGTCCGAGGGAAGCACTTTATGCAAAATACAGTTACTCAAGAACAGATGCCCATCAGCACTTGAATTTCAGATGTGTTTAGCAAGTAACAGCCATCTCAGCTGAGAGTATTTCAAATTTAGCCTAAAGAGGTTAACTGCATTCTAAATAATACCTTATAACGGAGGGGAAAAAAAAATCACAACTTTTCTGCAAACCGAGGAACATTAAAGAGTGATTACAAGGCAGTATTTTACAGATTTTTTTGGCTCCCCAGGTGTATTGGCATTGCTGCATGGCTTCTGCAACCTAAAACTTTTGAAGGCAGCCTTTGTGACAGCTAATTAAATATGTGCAGGTACAGTATCACATTTTAAGACACGATACCACACAGCATTTAATAAAGATTAACAGTCTGAATCCCTGATACGAGGAGGAGAGGACTGGAAGACATGTCAGGATGTAAGTCAGGGAGCTGTAAAATCATGCCGCAAGTTACTGTGTTTCTTTTATCAGGAGGCAGACTCAAAAAATTTAAATCACGGTGAAATATAATATCTACATATTTTGTTAACCAACTGCTACTCTGTTACACTGCATTGAACCTACCCCTCTGCTGAGATAACTGATTATCCATTTGGCCTGAGCTCTGTGCAAAATCCTATGGGGAAAAAAGAAAAAAGGCATCAGGTTTTCAGATCTTACACCCGAGAAATTAAAACAATATTTTTAAGTCTTCACAGTCACTCAAAAATACTAATACTTTATGAAAACTGTAAATTAATGACCTCTGCCTTGTTTGCTACATATAACAACAGAATACTGCCAGCACTTAAATTCTATAATATATATGGTAGATTTTTATTCCTTTATTTATACTTTATTTATGTAAAAAAATTAGTACACAACAAAGAATCCAAGGCTTTAATATCTTAGGAAATAGTTCTTATTGTGATTTTTTATTCACCATAGCCGTGTCTCTGTAAAAGAAATGGTGTCTCAGATCTTTGCTCCTGACTCCAAATACGCTTTTACAAAATTCATGAATGATTCCAGTTTCCATGGCTGTGCCTCCCGGTGACCCGGGAGCCCAAGATCTCTTGGGTGTATGTGAGGTTCCTCCCCAGCAGGGGTAACCCCAGCCCGAGCTGTGGGGCGGCAGGATGAGCACCCAGAGCCACGTGTGATCCCTGCTGCTGCTGGGCATCGGGACGCTGCAGCCCCGGAGTCAGCAAGGACACCGACCTCGCCTGCAACATGTCGGCTGCCCCACGACAGACCCTAGCTTTTGTTGGAGTATCCACCGAGCAGAACGCTGAGGAAGATATTATCTGATAAGAGACACAATTTAGCAAATCATGGATACTCCTAAATGTGTTTTTCTAATTATTTCTGCGCATCTAAAAGCAGAAATAACAAAAATAAACGGGCTGACGCAAACTTCAGATGATGATGGAAATAAATCTGTTGGTAAGGAGGTCGCTGTAAAATCCAGCAACCCTTTGCCTTTGATTTTTGCTGCACACATATAACACACTGTATTTAAGTGTTATATTCGTACACGCCACCAAACTTTTACGCAAGTGGGACTTCTTTTAGTGTTCCCTGGCACAGGAAGAATCTCATTTTCTAGTCACGGGGAAACATTTTCCAGTCTTTCCCAAACCTTCCACCGAAGCAAATGAGAGATTTGCTTGACAAACAGCAGCGAGCTGAAATAAAAGTAGAGAGGGAAGTCTCTTCTGTGTGTGCGGGATCTGAGCATTCCTTGGATCCTTCCAGAATTGCTCTCCGTGTACGCATGTGCAACATTTGGGATTAGATTTTAACACGGGCAAAAGCTGAAGTACCGGTGAAGTCAGCAGAGACAGGGCTCTTTACAGCACGCACAACTCTTCCATATTTTAACGCAACAACTTTTTTAAAAGCCTGCAATAACAGTACGTGGGCTTGACATCTGAGATATACCTCGATCTGGAAATTAACGCTCTCCCTTGTAAATAAACTTACACTTTACTGTAGCTACTGGGGATTTTAATGCCATTCCATCTCTTATAGCGCAGAAATTAAGCTAAAGACCCTCAATTATTCATATAGAGAATACTCTCCTTTACTGTCATGTTTTTTGGCTGAAAAAAACCCCTGAACTAAACCTGCTGCATTTCCTCATAAAGCTTAAATTATTTTTTTGCCACTGCAACTTCTACACTGGAATCTGTAGTTCCACTATGACTATGTAGCAAATTCTTTTAATACTAAGTTCCAAACTTTTTGAAAAAAACTGCTATGCAATTATTTTAGTATTAAAAGGATAAAAAGTAGTTGCACTCAGAAGTTACGCAAACTTTCAGTAAATATTTAGTTCTTGTGCCTTCTCTCTCAAATGCATGCAGCCTATCCTTGGAGTAGCTGTAAAGCATTAGGGAAAAGAGCTCGACTAACATTTCTGTATCAACAACAGTAACTTTCAGGTGACTGATACAGAGTTACTAGACTCATAAAAGCATATTATTTTTTAATAGTGGAGTGTTTATGAAAACTGCATTTATTCATTGGAAACAGTCAACGTATAGAAAACACGAGGCATCCAAAAATCTGATAGATAAAACAGCAATATAAATTCAGACAAAGGCAACAAAAATCCTGCAAATCCTTATTCAAAACAGTATTTGTAATGACCTCAGTGGCTTACTGTCAAAAATAAAGATTGCAAGATTAGACTGGTAACATATGTTCTGTGTATTTTCTGCATAAAATATATACACTTACTCAGTTCTCTGTAAATCTACGGTACACAGTATACAACTGTACATTTGCATGTAAACACACGAATATACCAATTTGAGATATGTTATATGTGCAGGAATTTAAAAAAAAAAAATTTTTCAAGAATTTCTTGTAATAGCAGGACCTACATCAAACCTTCCCAGTAGATCCAGGAGCTGTAATGAAAACGGGATCCTGAGTGGACAGTGAGAACCTGAACCACTCGGTAACCTTTTAGAGCTATAAGATGCCTCAAGTACAGGCGTAATCTGTGGTTTGAGAAGAGCTGCAGAGAATCTCAAAGTACTTCAACGCTGTTTACTTGTTTTACTTAAGTCAAACGATTCCCACACTCTGAGCAAAGGCGAGAGAAGCAGCCGCAGTGACCCCGCACGGCTGCAGAGCTGCGATACCTGGATGAAGGTGGCGAGTAAAACACAGCTCATCTCCTGCTCCAGGATGATCTTGTTCTGAGGGTTGTTGTAACAAGCAGCTATGAGCGAAGGGAAGAGCACTTTGATTAAACGAGGATCACTGAAATACTGGAAAGGCAACTGGCATAGTTTCTGCAGCACCGTGGGGTGACGGCCAGATTGTACGATGATCTGAAAATACAAACATAACAAAATTAAACCACATGATCTATCTGCTTTTCCCTTCCTGTTAGCCACCAAGGGTGCTGAAGTCATGCTGAAAAAATGAGCATGGCTGAGAGTAAGTACTAAAAATAAAGCTTAAAACATTTACTTCAAAATAACTCCTGTTTCAGTGTGTAAGCATTGTTTTTATTGCAGAAGAACGTCAAGAATATTGAGCTCTGAAACTTTTTTCCTCCATCACCGAAAAAGACAGTAAGAGAGAAGAGGATTAATCTGCAGATTACAATAAAATAGATAATACCTTAATTCAAAAGGCAAAGAATTACAGCACAGGGACTATTCTGAGTTAGAGCTCTGAAACACAAAACCCCAATGCCTGCCATTGAACCACAGCAAGCACAGGGTGGGGGGAAAATCCAGAAAGAAATCACCAGGATTTTAAAAACTCTCCCTCCCGTGGCTCGATCATCCTTTCCTAGAGTGCCTGCTGGCAATTAGAGAGGACTCTGTTTCATGGGAGATGTCTGCCACGCATTCTCAGGCACCAAAAAGAAAAGGTGATTGTGAGCTGCACAGCGAGGAGTTTCAGTAAGGAGAGACTCAGAGATCCTCCCATCTGTATTTCTTATCTCAGTTTCTATCAGTGCCATTGGCTCTAAAAGGAGAATTGTTTAGATAAATGGGACTGTTGTCATGAAGCAGGCTAAGTTTACAACTGTGTACATCTGAAGAAATAAGGCAATGCTATCACTGGTCTCCTGCACAGGAACCTTTCCAATTTACTTGATATTCTTATAAAGTCTTTGTGATAAACTAAAAAATGCCCAAATCAGATCTGTTCCAAGTAACCCTGATTAGACAATTACAATATGAAAGAGCTGTTTGACCCAAAGTTGGCTTTTTGGCATAGGAGGAAGCTCCTATAAGGTTGGAACACTGTAAAACTGAGGGTCATGACTGTAAATTGTACTTGGAAAAACACAATTTTACAGGTACACACCCAGACAAGACTGCATTCAAATTAAAACCAGAAGGACAGAAAGAAGCAGTTGAGGCCACAGGAACATAAATTATAGGGATTTACAAGTTTTCAAAGCACTTTTAACAATACCTTCAGAGCACACACTAAGTTGATAATGCAGTTCAGTTTAAAAACAAGATCAACAAAGTAATAGTTTGCATTTTTTTCAGTTCACCAGTGAAAAAGCCATTGAAAACCTTTCAAAATACTGGTAGCAATATCTTAATGCCCTTAAAGACAGAAGGAATTTAAAAGACAGGCAAATAAGATACAATTAGGCACACATCCAGACACTGTTTTGAGGAAAATATCACTGATGATTCTCAACTTGGCTATTTGCTCCCACCCTGTAAGCGAGATATGCCCTCCAAGTTTGGGAGTGCTGTTGAAACTTTAAATTAACCAGAGTGCTTATTATACAAATCTATTTTTCTATGGTAAATTCTGCAATCAGAAAAGTACCTAAAATCAACTGTAACTGTACCAAAGCAACTACAATTGGTATTTTTGATCCAGGACAGAACAGCAGAACTCTTGATCTCTGTTTAATGGCCACCAGACCCTTGACGAACAGGCAGAGGCGAAGAATTTTTCGGGACTTTTTATTTTTCATTTCACAGTTCACTTCCTTTACCTGTCCTAAAAATGCCACGGGTAGTTAGTGAAGTCTTGCCAAAGTAACAGTGCAGGTACCCAAATAGCTTCCATGGAATTATTATTTCATTATCTTTTGCTTTCCAACGGTTTTACCGCTATGATGTTATCAACATTAAGGATAGGAAGGTATACACAAGGGCTGCTGATGTTTTGATCTGATATTTATCACATGTGGAATCAATTTAATGATTTCAGCTCATTGTACTAATGCAGCCACTAAACCTGATACACTATATTATGTACTCTGAAGGAAAAAACCATGAGTCACCTCTTACCGGAAAAAAACCCAACCAAATAAACCTGTAGCAGAGTACATACTCGTCATTTCACTGTCAATGGGTGGAGAAAGTGAAGCCCAGAGCTTGAGTGAGCAGATGAACAACAAAGAAAACAAAAACCTTGTACATTTTCTTGACTTCTTTTTTTTTCCTTTTTTTTTTTTTTAAACAGTGTTTTGGCTTAATGATCCCAGGGAGTTTTGCAGGCCTGGAATATGGAATACTCATCTTACAAAATGCTCTAATACAAGATACAAAGTCTTTACTGAAATCCAGCTTGCCTCTCCTCCTGCCACATACTGGGATCCAGACACATTTACCTAGAATTAGCTTTTCTTGTCGCTCACTCTCTAGCCTGAAAGTCAGATATGCCTGTCAAATGTAACAAGATCCTAATTAAATCACTCCATTTCTGTACAGCCAAGCATTTAAGCACCTGCTTAACTTCAGCTATGTGCCCATGTTCCATTAATATTTGCTTGTGGTTTTCTTTTTCTGAATTGAGACCCATTAAATTAGTCCACACTACTATTTTTTTTTTTAATCCAGAGCAGGCAACTCACATTAATGTTTTCTATATTTCCTTTAAAAACGTTGCTTATTCTCAAAATTTACAGATATTTATACAACCTTATTGGTCTTGCCTGGGCTTAGTTGGAATAAATTCCAGTTTAGCTTAGCTTATTTATGGCCCAACACGTTCTAAATGTTAGAACAGCTCTCTGAAGACCCAAGCTATGCACAGGTAAGAGACACAGCAAATACATATCTGAAATGCTATTTCATGATGAATTAATGAAGTTTTTTTCTGTGCTACCAGCCAAACTCCAGATCCAAATCATGCTGGAGGTGGAGCCCCTGTTCCAGAGCACGGTGAGGATTCAGGGTTAGCACAGAGAGCACTGGCCAAAGGTCTGTCTGCTTTCAAAGCAAAAGCCTGCTGAGAGGGAGAGGCAAGAGCATCTTAAATCCTCACCTTTAAGACTACAACCTCCCCTGCTTGGTGGCTGTCTGAATTTCCAGGTCTGCCATACCCTGCACGCTGTGCCTGCCGCATCCACAGCCGACTGCCCGGCACAGTGACTGATGTGATGACCCGTGGGAACTTTCCACTGAGCAACACCTTTCAAGGCTGCCTATCAGTTATCTTCTGTCACTCCCACCAGTTTATAGCCTTCTGCAGGTCCTGCTAATTTGCTTAATCTCCAACAGCCAGCAGGTCAGGCTCTCTCCACTGCCCTACCAGCAGTCCATGCTCCCGTGTGACTCTCTGGGAAGCGCACTCTGCTCTCACAAGTGCAATAATTATCCCGATCCACCGTACTGGTATTTCTGGAAGTTTATCACTTGGGAAAGTATGATTCATGATTTCTGAAGTCTCTAGATGGAATCCATGTTTTCCTCACATTTACTAGGGCCAATATTCACTATATAGTGTATTGCTTGGCCATTTGCTGCAATTCCTCTCGCTGTGAAAGCCTGCAGCAGTATAAAAGTCAGTCTTTCAAAACAGACCCCAGTGACAAAAGCCAGCAATAAGCCAGCAACACAGCACTTGAGCAATAAGAAAGGACAATCCATCAAAAAAATTAAAAGCTCCTTGTGGTATGGAACAGTAATAAAGTTGTGAGGGGAACTCATCATTCTGCTGGGGGATAAGGCTTCCCCTGTCACTTAGGTAGGGTGTCTGGCTACAGACCTGAGGCGACTGCTGGAAGGATATTCCATCCTGGATTTTCAGTTCTTCATTGCATTCCCACCAGGACAGCTCCAGCAGCCTTCCTCTCCTGCCACTGCTTCCTGGCACCTTACAAAGGAGAACTTCTCAGGCATGAAGGCCTTTGCTAGGGAACTAATAGACCATATGAACCCAAAACACCGGGGCACAATTTTCCTCTGGGGAGCAAAGGGGAACGCTGCAGCTCATTTCATTTTTCAGTGATGCCCAAAAATAATGTTCTGATGCTCCTTAAGGAATGAAAATCATAGAAATGCAGCTCCTTTCCTTGCTTGCCAGGGCAAGGAGGTAACCACTGGCAGGCACTGGGACAACCTTCTCCTGAGATCTTAGCAAGGGAAAGATGTGGAGAACACCTCCTAATTCTATTTACATACTGTATATACAAGTATTTATATTCCACTTAATCTGTCTCTGTTTTCCTTTTATCATCAGTGAAAACTACAATTACTTTAAAATGCATGTATTTTTGTCAAGGGAGGGTAATAAAATCTTGATAACTAATAGGATGCAGATCTTTTGAATGATACAGTGATGATACAGAATGTCTCTGCAGTTACATGTCAAATCAGCTGTAAAATCTTACAGAAAATCAAAATAAGAATCCTCTAGTCTTTGAAACTATATTTTCTTAATATAGTTTCAGGTATAATTTTCAGCTAACTGAGTGTATAAGCACCTTGTAAGTAATAAACAGGATTACCATTGAGAAGACTAAAATGTGAGCCAGAAAGCTGAAGAATGGCTGTACGTAAAATACTGAACAAATATCAATCAAACTGAAGTAAATTGATAATTCATATAATCATGTCATGTCATTCCTATATTCATATGTTCTAATTAGGCACGTAACGTAGATGCACGCTACTAATTTATCAAGAACTAGCAGTTCAATCAAATTGCCTTGTGAAGATTTATGTTAATTATGGAGTAGCATTTTTGGTGACAACCTAAGTTTCTCTTTCCAAGTTGTAAATGCACACATTTTATACAAGAGAAAATAACTGAATTTAAAACTCTGCCTAGAACCTTCCAGAGATTTAAAGAAGATTATGATCCCAGATTGGTTTCCCATGGCTCTATGCATGTATGTTAAATATTGTCAGATGTTTTATGACAAATAACAAAATAAATGGTTCAGTCTCAGACCAAAAACTTTTTCACTGCTTGTGTACCACGCAAGGTTAGTCCAGGATTACTGCAGAGTGGAAGTGCTGATTTTTAGAGCAATATTTAGTCTAGTTCTGCTGGTGGATTTATGTTTTCTTGTTTCCCTTATTTCACTTGGACTTTTGCAGCTCTGTAAAGACATCATTCTTGTCAGTTATTTCTGTCAATATGTACAATAAAACCACTGGAATTATTTTCCAAAGCAGCTAATTAATTCTCTGCTCAGGAAGGCAAGAAAACCAGCAGCAAGCATTTTTTCTATTCAAGGGCAAAACAAAGAACTGAGAAGTGCTTCACTTTGGGAAGAAACTTTGGGAACAAATGCACGGCTGGCATCAACAGCACAGCCACCATACCTCAGACCTGCAGGGCAGGGCGTGTCCAAATGAGAAGGTAGAGACAACATCCAGCAGCTCCAAGCTGCCATGCAAGCCCCTGGCAGTGCCTCCCCTGATCCAAGCAGAGGATTCCTGCTTGGCACCACTGCAGCTCGGAGATCATGGGACTGACGGGTGCTTTCTGCAGCCCATCGGTCTTTTTTCATCCACAGAAGAAAGGGAAAATTGATAGCAGAGAAGGGGAAAAGATTGCCTAGGAGAGAACTGAAATCTGTAGCCACGAAAACCCCAAATGTCAGGATCTGAACAAAACCTTACAAGTCATCCAAGTGCACCGTTCTTGCGTGACTAACCCCCCTGACAACGCTGTGTTCTTCGTTCTCTGCAGTCAGGCTGATGGTTTTTAGCCATTATGACTGGGTATTAGAAATTGTAGCTCTTTTATGAAGTGAAAACTGAGACAAAGTTATACTAACACGGATACAGGAAAATGGAGCTGAATCGAAACTTTGGAAAGTTTAAAACTTCCCAAAGCAAAACCTTCTTTGGCTCCTGGAGAAAAACCTGCAAACGAAACGGTGTGTTCCACAGGTACTTAGAAACAAACACAGTGCTTAATCACTGGGAGCTGAACTAACTTTCCAGAAAAACATCCTTCCCAGTAGAATTTCCTTTTATTTTTATGAAACGGAGCATTAAAACGTGCCCTTCTACTTGACTGTGCTCTCCTGCTCTAATGTAGTTCGTGTTCAGACGCAATTTTCTTAGAACAACTCAGCCTAAAAAGCTAATGGTTCTCTAAGGGGCACTCCCTGCCTTCCCCGCTATCTCGGATGACCTGCGGTTCCAAACTTCAACGTGGCCATTATAAACATTTGGATCTTAAAGTGGTACTGTTGGTATGGGAACTACTAATGTTTCTTTTCCATGTATTTATCATTTATATAAATGTCAACTCTAATTTGCACTAAAAACTAATAACTTTATTGAACAGGAACTGTGCATCTAATTCCTGTAACAACAGTATTCCATCAAACAGTTAAATCCTTTTGTTTGATGTCGGGTTATTTATAACTTTGTAAAAGAAATAAGTCTTTATATTAGTAGTCCAGAGTTTCTCTTCAAAGTTAGATCTGCATTATTTCTTTGCTTCTATATAAACAGATCTCATACTGCTAGTATTTAATCAGCAGAATATGTCACCACTTAGGCTCTTCTTCTGTTTTAAGGTCAAGCTCTTTTCTTTCCATTTTGCAAACTCCACTATTGGCAAAGCTGTGAGCAAAGAATGCTCTGAATTCCTCCTAACATTTCTCAGGAATCAGAGCACACTTCTACGCAAAAAGAAAGTTCCAGAATGCTACATTCAAATTTAAAAATAAGAATTTTGTCTATTTGAAAAATTCCAGTGTTTATTTTCCTAGTGTCACGTGTCAGCTTTCAGAGAGAAAGATAAGAGAGTTCGGGAATAACATTAGTTTTCCTATAAACCACATTGTAAGCATTGTCCTTTCAGAGCTCTATGGTTTAAGCAGACTCAGGGGTGCTCTGTGTATACACAGCAGAAAAAAATCATCTCAGCAGTTTTTGTGTAATCATCCTAAGACGTATGAACATTTAGGATAGGATGATGGCAACTACCAGTGCGGCGATGCAGTGAAGATTTAAAAATGTTTACCAAAAGTGGTGCTAGTGGGAAATCCAGGAAAAGAAGTTCTTTATACAAAGCTCTTGAAAAAATGTCACCCCAAATGACAACTAACAAGTCACCTCGGTTATAACAAATGAAGTATGTATAGATTAAATTCGGCAATAAATAAATGTTAAACATATATTGTAAAAGATAAACTTCATTACAATGTGATGAAAGGAAAATGGAAACAATTCTAATATGCACTGAAGATACTTGTGAATTTAATATATGCCCAGGCTACAGGATAAAATAGTAATCTAATCTCTGAACCAGAAAAAGTATTAAGGAAAAGCCTAACTTGAGAAGTGGCAGCATTTTAGCATTTGAGATATTAACATAAACGTTTAAACGTGAGGTTGCTCTTGTGTTAATCATATACTTAAGCACCTTAAGGGTGTCACTTCTTTCTAGAAAATTATAAACTTCATTGTTTCCACAATAACATAAAAGGAGATTTATATATTTGTTGGTCTAACCATTTTTAATCAGAAAATATTATTATACATTAAATGTATGAGAAATACATGTGTTCTGTAAGATAAAATTAAAAAAAACCCATGTTGAGACATGTGTCAAACCCTCGGGTATTATTCCGAGCCCTGAAACGACCAGAATTAGCCCTTTGTAGCCCTGCACTGTTTTTCAGTGCACTGTTTTTCATCTTCACACTTAGATGACATCCTTCAACTTTGAGGATACACCACTTATAAATTTAAGTTGCTGCTTTGGGCATGATCTGAAGCGAGATGATTTAAAGGGTAGAGAAGAAACAGGACCATAGTCAACAGAAGTTTAAGGAGACTATTGGCTGAGGTTTCTGCCAGCATCCCCGGTAACAGAGCTAGTTTGGGTCGAAATCCCCAGAAGGTGTGAATAATTCAAACATTACAGTCTAAAACACATAAAATCTTTTTGTATGTCTCAGAGCATTTTCTCTCTTCAAAAGCAAACATTTTCTGTCACACTCCAAACCTCTGCTCACAAGTAATCTACACAGCCCTTAGAATTAGTATTCCCAGCACATTTTGTCTTATGGCTTCCACAAGAAATCTAAAGGGTTTGTCAAAGTATCTAATCATCAGCTAAGAAGCCTGTGAAACACTGAACCACTGGACACGTTACAGAGCTGGCTGAGACAAAGCTTCAAACTGAGAGCAAGAAAATGTGCTCTTCTGCCATGAAAAATGGGCTGCAATTTACCTTTATTAAGAGGAGAGGAAGACGAGCAAAATTTTCCATAGTACTCAATTAATGCATTTTATTCTTTCTTTATGTTTCAGTATCGCTTCAATCCAGTGTGACTTGAGCTGAACACGACAAAACAGCTTCAGGAGACCTCTCTGGGCCTCTTGCAGGCTCCCACCCTCAGAGCAGCATCCAAGTGCTCGGGAGAACTGTCAACTGGCCGAGCCCAGCGCTGTGAACACAGAGCAGGCCAGTGTTCCCTCTGCATGGGGCCGGCCATGCCGGGGACAGGCACCGCGGTGGGCAGGGACTTGGGAAACCGAGAGTTTATGGGAGAAGCACAGGGAGTTCCCTCACACATGAGGCGAGACAGACAATAGCTCACAAGGCCTGATTAAATATTTGCAGGCTTTAGACTTTGTTTTAAATTTCTGTGTGAAATGTAACTCTCACGCAGAGGAGCGAGTGCCAGGCTGGGAGCAGGGCAGAAGGACGGCGGGTGTTGCGCAAGGTCCGGCTCCCTCTGCGCCAACGGAGCGCCACCGGCCAAACCCGGAGCGGCCCAGGCCCAGGTCTGAGCCCAGAACAAACCCCTTATTAAGCAGGACTACGCCAAACTGTGTGGTGATTTTTCATGTGGACCAAGTTCCACTGGGGATTAAGCTGAGACCACCAAACTCCTTTTATCCCCGACCCAGGAGTAAGATTGGAACGTTGCTCTCTGGAGGCGGCATTAGCTGACTGTTCTCTCTCTTCCCCTCTAAGCTTCGTTACGGACTGTATTTTAAGGTTGTTGAAAGTACTGGCTTTGATGATATTGGGAGATGAGTTTATTCTTTTGTGTTTACAGTTTGAGAATAAGACAACAAGATAAATCCAAACGCATTCATTTCTCACACTAATTCCTACACACTCTCTCTTCCCCTCCCTACAGGCATCAGCCAGCCCACCATGAACCGAAACTAAACGCACTTGATTTCATGTTAAGTCTTTGCTCATATTAAATTACTTTCCCCACATCCTCTCAAAAAGCAAAATAGAAAAAAACCCCTAAAACGGGCTGCATTTCGGAGTGTTGAAAATACGATTAAGATGTGACACATGAAATGTGCAGCCCCAAATGCTTCTGCCGTCTTTGCTTTGCTTTGTCGTAGTTCATTCTTAGAAAAGAAAAGGTTTATCAGTAAGCTCAAACAACAAAGGTGTCTGACAAATTACCTAAGAGGCGTCCCCACTTTTCCCTGACTGCCCAGACAGGAATGCCATCTTTCCTGAAGACACTGGTTCACTTAAGAGAATTTATGTGGTCTGAGGAGCAAAAGCACACATTACAGAGCTGGCTTAATGTACTCCGCTTTAACGTGGGGAGTTTAATCCTTAGGGGATTTTCGTTCACAAGCTGAAGTGCTTTCTAAATGGGAGTCAAGACTACAACTTCACATGAATCACTCACTTGCCAAAATCAGCTATTTCACAAAATTTACCAGGCATATTTTTTGTGCGGACCTATAAAGCTTTAAAAGGTCAGGGTGTGCTTTTTTAAGGTTTAAAGAAATAAACCCACAGCCTCAACATGAAATCAATACCCCTAAAAATCTCTCTTGGAGAAGAAACTAACAAAATCAGAATTAAGTCATTTTGGATGCTATTTACTTACAGATAGGGATGTTAACTACACGGTAACTTCCAATTCCTGCATTTTCACTCCTGTGCTGTGCTTTCAAAAACTCTACTACAAGATCAAAACTTTTCCAGTCCCTCCATAACCCCAAAAGCAACACAAATAATGAAAGTTTAATGATGGCCTTTAGTAAACAACCCATATGGAAATTCCACGTAATATTTTTATAACTTCCAAGTTTTCCTGTCGACTTGTGATTTGGACAATTTTTCCATTTAGAAGTATTTTTCTTCCTCCACGCTAACACTAGAGGAAACTGGCCGCATACTGAAACTCAATATGCACTAACTCTGTCAAAAGCACTAAATAATTTCCCTACCAAAGGTCAATTCTAATCTAAAGTCACTCTGTCAGTGTCCCTTACAGCCCAACAGTGCTTCCAACCACAGTCAGGATTATGTCATATAGATATATATGTGTGTGATACACACTGGGGGACAAAGGGTGCTGTCATTTTATGGCACGAGTAAGACTTACCACACACAAAAAAAATCCTAAAAAGAAAGAAAATACAACTATAAGCGAATCATTTAACAAAAAAAAGGAAAAGACAATCTTGAGATGAAGCCTTTCTTGGGGAGTAACTGCCATGCTTTGTGCGCTGGGAATGAGTGATAAATGTCATGATCCTTTCAGAACTGCACCTACCATACAACATTTTAGGTTTTTTAAGTGTTATGTTTATACCTGCAATAGTGCTGTGTGATATTTTAGATATTTAACATGGGGGAAATTCCTGTCCCAAAATATCCTGTGATCTTACTGCTCTTTGCCCCTTTAACTGGAGCTAGCTGGGATGCCTGAATTGTATTTTGCAATAGGTTTCCCACATGTATATAGCAAGGAGAAATTTTTAGTAAGTGATGGATACTATTAAATCTAATTCCATTTGCTTCTGTTTTCAACATATGGATTATTAGATGTTAACATTTCAATTATTTATAAGTTTATAATAAGAATAACATACAATTCTTAGTGGGCAGAAGTGTCCAGGGATAGAGGGTTTGGAGGGACAGAGAAATAAGTGAGACTTATGCAACTGGAAGATAAACTTCTGGGGGATGAAATCCCTTTTTGAAAGACACACAGTGTGACTCCAAATTTTTCCAAAAACTTCTGAGAAAAGTTTTCACTTCTATTTAGAAATCTCAATTTTATAACTATGTTTTGAAAAGCTGCACACACTTTCGTCCAGCTCTTTCAAAGAGCTCTGGATTTGCAATCTATTAATAGTATCTTTTAGAAGTATTACAGTTCCACATCCTACAAATCCCCCAAGTTAGTGGGATTCTCCCAAAGAACTCTAAATACAGTGTGTGTCAAAAACTGGGAGAACAAAAATTATTTTTATTTAAATAAAGAGAGAGCAATGCAAATGAACAATGCAACTTTTTTTGCAGCCTGTCAGATAAGGTCATCAGTCTAAGGATCTGATTTGTGAGGACTTTTCAGATGAAAAATATCCCCTAACTGCAATGAATATGGAAAGATTTCTATTCCCAATACAGCAACGTGAAAGAAGCCAAATCGCCTGTCATTCGTGTTAATTTAATTACAGGGCCACATTCAATTATCCAATATAATATGCAAATGAGGTGAGTTGACAGCACATGGTAATTATATTCATTATACTAATTAAATCAAACAACAAAAGGGAATAAAAATGTAATGAAATAGAAGGATATTTTTAATTAACAGGAACATTTTGATTAGAAACCGTAATTCTACGGTCTGATATAGTAGGGTTGGCTATTGGAAGATTGGACATTACTTTTATTACACAGTTTAGTTTTACATGTCTATCCTTAGTATCTTGGGACCCGTTTTTGTATGGTAGTAGATTAAATGGTGGCCAAAAAAAAGAGAATCCCTTTTCCTTGCTCCTAGTTCACGCAGAGCAGATGCCTAATAAAGCCGTGGCACAATTACAGAGCCCTGTGTGAAACACAGGCTGTCTGGCTCTGTAGTAAACACAAGTTCACGTGCCGATACAAAACAGACAGTGCAGCTCAGGCTGCACTACTGACGTTGGGCCATTTAAAATATTAAAGAAACACTCCTTGGGTTTTGAAATTTTCAGTTTCATAACTGATTTATTTCTTCAGTGACAGCAGCTGCCCTGGAAAAGCTTTATGACTGTTAAAACAAAATAGGAAAAAAGGAAAGGAATATTACTAATATATTATATGCGGGCAGAGTCAGCAAAATCAGTCTTTTTAAAATAAACAGAGCAAGCACTATCAAAACACTTAGGAATGTGTTCCTTAGGAATCCATTGTCCTCACTGCTCCTCAACAGAATCACTTGGGCCTGGATCAAGAGCCAGCCGTGGTGAAAACACCAAGTGGGAGCCCAGCCACTGCCTCGGTGTGTGTGTGTGTGCGGGACCCTCTGGGAGGCCCCCTCAGGTTTGGGGCTCCTGGAAACTGCAGGGAAATGGGAATCTCGAAGCCATACAACAGGAAAAAACTCCCCTTTTCAATTTGCCACTCAACTAAACATAAAGACTTTCACAAACAGCGCAATAGATGAAGACAAACCTACGTTACATTAAAGGACTGGCATATGATGCTCTTGGAAGATTTTGTTCTGTGAATGTGAAATATTTCGGAAATTGCCCTTTTATGATTTTGACTGCACAGTGGTAATAGTTCACTTACTTAAATCACAGTACTACTACAGAAGGTCAATGTTGAGGTTGACAGGCTGTAAAATTTCCTTTTTAGAAATCTATCTATTCTTCAAACTGGGGAACTGCCCTTTTTTTTTTTAATAATTAATCTTTTTTTTTTTCTTTATTCCACTATGCTGCTTTGGAAATTTATCCATTGGTGTGGGTAGACAAAGGAATCACAAAAGGCATACCGAAAACTCCAAACAACTGTTTGACCTTTTTTGTTTGGAGTGTTGAAAGGAATGAAAACATACCTCTGTTTGTAATAAGGAATACAAATTTAGAGAGGAAAAGACTTTAAACTACAAACATTTCCAAACAAATGCACATTTGACTGCAAGAAGAACATGAATCTGCTTTGAAATATGTCAGTTACTGCCTCAGTTCAAGTTGGTTCAAACACTAAATAAACAGAACTATCTGGCTTTATGGAAATTTGTTTTCATAGCTCGAGTCTAGTGTATCTATTTTTATCACACTGTTCTTGCCAGGAGTTCAAGCCTACTATTTGAAGACTTTCACTGTGAGACCAATTTTTTATTTTTAGTAGGATAATAACAACGAAAGAAAAAAAATTGGAAGCTCATAACATAATAAAAAATTAAACCATAACTGAATGAATAGCACTTCCCTTTTCATGAAAGGCAGTCTGTCTTTAGTGGAAGTCAAACAACAACAGCACCTGAAAATAAGGACTGACAGCAAATTGTACTGCTTTGCCTTGTAGTAATATGAAAATTGCTTCCTTTCACTGAAAAACCTTCCCTGTATTTTGCAAGTACCTGAGTGAGGAATGCTTCAGTTTTTTAAAATGTTTGTTTTTTAAAATAAAAAAGCCAAACCAAAATGCCACTTCCTCAGTTATAAACTTATTAATGAGAAATACCAGAAATAACATAACAAAGTTAAGGCCATCATGATATCTCTTGAGATAGTACCTCTAAAGCAAACCACCCTAATGGGACAGCTTGCAGGGTCTGAAAAGCACTGACATACTACAGTTGTTCAATCAAAGCCCTAAACTTGATTCCCAGAGCTGCATAAACCACCTCTAAACCTCGAGAGCTGCCTCTGGCCGGGCCACATTAGCGACTGCACGTGACCTCCAGCCCAAGTGCATGTGCTGAAGACTCCAAGACCTTTCCAAATCCCCATCTGGGAAGCACGTACTGTCTCTGGACGGCCCATGGCAACCCCCCCAGCCCCAGCCAGCTGCTGCCATGGCCCAGTGCCCACTCCCCACAGCCAGACCTGTGCCCTGGGGCACCGACACTGCAGGCTGGAACTGCTGGTAGGAAATCCCTCTTCTGCACTATTCCTTGTTTGTAGTGGCAAATCCTGCACGCAATGAATCACATCTGTTTGTACTTGTGTGCCAGAACAGAAATTTATAAACTGCAGAGAAAAGGCAACACAAGTTTGCTGGCTCTTCTGGGTGCCAGCACGACCCGCCAGGCAGCTGAGGGGCTCAAAATGGCAGCAACATCACAGGGATTTAAAAATGACCATAATAAAGTGTTGCCCCCAGTCAGCTCCAGATCCTGAGTGGGATTTGGTCACACAGGGTAGAAAGGCTGCAGGATCTTCCCTCCAGTTGTGGCCAAAGCCACAGAAACATCACTATAGAATCACGTAATACCTGAGACAGCATTGTCAGTTTTAGGATATGACAGTGTTCCAATAACAGTCAACAACTACAGATAATTTCTAAGTCTAAGTTTCTCAACTATAGCAAGAGCATTACTGAGCAACTTTTCCCTAAACCTTCACTGACAAGCTGTACCACTTACTCCTTCTGCTCACCAGCTGAACTGAGGGCATTGAGCTCCTCATCCTGAAACCCTACCCCAAAATTTGAGGAAAACCAGGAAGTAGGTGGTAAAAATATGGAGAGAGAACACCGTGAGTAACTCCACAAAATACAGCATCCAACTGAACCATGCCCAAGACGTGGGCACCACAACGCAGTATCTACACACCCAGAGTCAGGTTCCCATACTCAAAGTGCCAATGCCAACCTCTGCCCTGCCCAATACATCCTGAGATGTTACATACGAGCTGAGCAAACTTGGAGATTTTAAAGATTAAAATATTAGAAATCTTTTTGGAGGTTTGTGTCTGGGTTGTTTTATAAGCAAATAAGAGCAGTCACAGAGTCCACTGGCAAAAGTGGACACAGTTAGGGAAGCTAAAGGGGAATTCCCACTGTTTGTTGGACAGGGTATTTGGTTTACTACCGAAAGAATTCAAGGAAAAGAATGGTTTAAACTTAGATAAGCACACTGGCAATCAGAGAGATGGCTACATTGGCATCCAAGAACAAGTCTTCATGGCAGAGTAGCTTAGTTGGCTTAAAAAGGGTACCACAACCATCTGATCAACCTGACATGAAGCTAACTTGGAATTAAGAATATCAGTTTCTAAATATACCTTGGCATAGAGCACAGCTAGTTAAAATCAATGTAATGTCAGCCCTCTTGTCTGCATAAGAACATGGAGTTTGCTTATGGTCACATAAAATTAATGCCTTTGTCTTAAGATACAACCTCATTTTCTCTTTGGCAAATACACACTTTGTGCTCAAATGAACCCAAAGTGCTTCAAAACCAGTGTTGAGGGGGATTAGTTTTCTGGAGGGAACCATGACTAAACGTGCCCCTGATAACTTCTGAACCCATTTTCCATTTGCCTTACCTGGTTATCTGTGTTGTTTACAGTGAAATAGCCCACACAAATAATGACTTCGTGCAGCAATCCCTCACAGGTGTGCTGGGAGCAGTACCACAGCAGGGAGCTGATAATGTGCCGGAAGGCGAGGGACAGTCCTTCAGCACCCACAATTGACTGGAAAAAAGGCCAAGAAACAGAAATTATACTGCAGCAGTATGTCCTAGAACTTGTGAGAAATGCATACACATCAGCTGTACCCTTCTGGTTTGATTTTTTGCAACGTACAGACTATGTTCTTTGTTGCAATTGGGCGATAACATTAAAGGCCACAAAAGCAAGAATAAATTCAAATTTTCAAGGGACACGGGAAAAATTGGATTCTGCTTAGCTGATATTCAGTGTAGCCTTAGGCTGACTGTTCCATTTGATATACACTACATGTTCCAGGAAAACTTAATGTTAATAATATTTCTTAGGAATAAGCAAAAGAAACCAAACCATCTCCATTTCTGCAACAGGGCAAAATGCATTTCTTCTTAGTAACTCATGCTCTGAATGGAATACAATGATGAATAACAAATAATGAATTTTCAAACATTAAAAAAACCTTAGAAACATCTATAAGGAGAGAATACTCAGCTGCAAAGCTTCTTGGGATGCTTTTTAAAAGTAGGCAAATTGCTGTAACGTGGAGATTCAGAATTAGATTTTATCTGCGCAGCCTACAGCCTCTATTTAATAAACATGTCAAACAGACAGAGCGACACAGGGTCAAAGGGGAAAACTAAAGCACAAGGAATGAGCATGACAGTCTCCTAACTCTAATGAAACAGCAGTGCAGGCCTGTGAGAAAATCTCTCTCATTTCAGAGTTTCCTTCATTTTCTACCTTGTAGCCTGTGTTAAGTACATATACATAAATCCCAGGCTGCAGCACAGTTCAGTGTTATCAAACTCCAAATCTACCCAGACACAGTAGAATCCCTGACAATTAAACCCAACTCAGCTGTGGATACCTTCCACCTTGAACCTCACCTCAAGCTTTCTGGTAAGTCAGTGTATTTTCAACCTTTAGTGCCCAAAACAGCCACCATTTACTGCTTTACATCATGTAAATGCCATGTTCTCAGGTCCACCCTTACTTAATCAGTGCTGTCCACGCACGCTGTGACCCAGCACTCTGGGTTTAACCTTCCCTGATAACAACAGGTCAAAGGGCACCTGAGTTTGTGTATAAAAGTTAAACTAATTTTTCAAGGAAACTATGCTTCCTTTTTAGCCAGAATTAATATCAGCTCAGGACCCTGCGTTGTTTCTCACTACCATCTTTCAATTGTTTAGACTGTCAAATCAAGTGAAATATATACCCATGAGCCATCTGTGCTAATACAAACTCTAGAATACCAGACCTCTTCTGTTAATCAAATCCCCCTATTCTACAGTCCTACTAATAAGTGATAAAACTATTCCTTGGAGATAATAATCAGACAGCACACGAATCAGGCTTTTCCCTCTGCTGTCTGCCAGCCTGCTCTGGCCCACAGGGTCAGCATGGACAGCAAACTGCCTCAGGTGTGTTATTTTTAACATTACAGAAACAAATCACATTAGTGCCTTGAAAGGGAGAGAGCTGCTGAGGCTACACCAGCGTGCCTGTCCCTCACAGACAGCTCGATGCTACAGCTCAGGCCAAGCTCAGGGATTCCTCCCGAGCGAGCCCCACGTCGGGGAGCAGAGGGAAATAACTCACACTGGTTGGGTTTCAGCCACTCCTCACGCAGCAGTGACTACCTTGCACCGTTTTATGTAGAACAAACCAATGGTTTGTTATAAATGCTGAGATATTACGGCGTTGATAGAGGGATAAACACAGGCAGTGTAAGCAGAAGACGGTGTTTTAGAAATAATTTTTAAATCTTGGGATTTCAAAATCTTGGGGCATCGGGGAGAAGCCCTTCAGCCAGTGAGATTTGCTGTAGCTCCCCTGTCCCAGCTCAAGCCTGACTGTGGCACGTACCTGTAATACCTACAGCAACACATAAACAGGCAGTCTCACACCAAGAGGTACTGAGCAAGGGGTAGAAGAGAACTACTTTGTACACCTTGATTTACAGGGAGAAACTGGAGTCAATAGTGTGTGTAAGGGTTGTTTTACATGAAACTCCAATAAATATCCTGTTATGTCCCTGTAAAGAAACCCTGACTGGACTGGATCCTGCAGCTGCACTGACACAAATGAACACTGCTACACACGAACGGCTTGTTGCTGTTGGTCAAGACACTAAATGGACTGAAAATCAAAGGCAAGAAACACAAACTGAAGCAGGTTTACACCAAATTCTTCATTTGTGCAAAGCTCTGACTGAGTTTAGTGCATTTCAAATGGAGTGTGTGGTACAATTTATATACCAATTACATATTAAAAGAAATCTCTTCTGATGAGTTGCGTAAGATTGATGCTGCTAAATGTGTTTTCAAAGCAATGCTTTTTGACACGTGTTTTATATTACCAGTACAACTTTGCCAATTTATCTGAGAAATATATCAGTATTTGTATTTTCTTTGTAAGGCAAAATGATTTATTTACTTGAACTTTGTTCACAGACAAAGGTAAACAGAGACTTACCTCCCCAGGAATCAAAATGCAACTATTTTTCTTTTTTTTTTCTTTAATGAAAATTATGAAAAGTTAAGTTTCCAATTTCGGTCAACAAAATTTTAGTTGTATAAAAAAAAATTGGTATAGAATGATTTTCAGTTTCAGTTGCACAATCTTAAAGCAGGTGGCCACTGAATGCACTGGAAAATGTAAACTGTAGTTATATTACAAGCAAATCTTTTCGCCACAGAAAAGCTTTTATTTTGTGCTTTTGGTAAAACCTTTTCTTTTTACATTTTTGGAACTAATTAAATATAAAACACAATACACAGAAGCAAGTAAAAAGAAGGTAGAAGATGGAATGGATTGGACTCTAAATTTTCACTTTTTGATTAAATTCATTAGCCACAGTTATATGGTGGAAATAACAACAGTTACAAACTTTATGCATAAAACCTAATCATTTAATTGTGAAAGTTCCTTCAGTAAGATCTTAGAGACAAAACCCAGTCCAAAGGTATAATCAATAATCAACATTTTCACACCAGGAAAAGCTTTAAAACATGTGTTACCTGGAAGGCAGGCAGGTCAAGAACAGCAAAGCTATTGAAGAAACGCAAACTCTGAATGGCAACCTGGACTGTGTTGGTGGCATAGCTGTCTTTAGGACTGGCCGTGTTTGGATCTGCAATTGTCCCGTGGAAAAGAACACAGTACAGCATATGCAAGACTCCAACCAGATCCGTAGCCTGAAGAACTGCTGTTAGTCCTGTGGGGTCCTGACGCGTGTTGTCAAATATGTTCCAAGACCTGCCAAAAAACATTGAGCCGGCTGAGGAGGAGGCAGCGCCCGGCAGGAACCCGCCCGGGATGCAGCACGTGTTAGAAAAGCAGTAAACTGGTAACAAGGAAAAAAACCAATGTCTAATGTGTCAAGAAACCACAGCACTTCCAGCAAATACTTTCAACATTCAGGGCACCGTCTCACCCTCTCTTTAACGGCAGTGCAGCTGCATCGTTCAACATCTTTCTTCACATCCTGGTGCCTGTGCTCGGAACCAGCGCGAGAACAAGCGAAGATCTGACGGCTCTGAAGTTGGAAGCCCGAGGGCACTTTGGGAGCACTTTAGGGGCTCCATGCAAGCCCTGTCTCAGGTCAGGAGCCTACACTCACCTTTCCTGCTTGCAGTAGCAGCCAGCAGCGGTGGGGGAACTCCCTGGAGCCTCTCAGTACCGCAGTGATGGGCTGCAGGCACTGGAACAAACTGCCTACCTAAGGAGCGAAGTAAGTTACTGGAAACAGATGATCTTAATCAAATAGTTCTGCAGGAATTTAAGAATGAAGTAGTTGCGCAGTAGGAAAACACACTACTTCTTATTTCAGTCAGATGCTGTTATGGGAGAGTGCACAGGGCAGCAAAACACAACCAAGTATGAAACACTTGAGACAAACCAGCACAGCTTGTGCACATGGGAACTGGGTTTCCTCATCATCTTTTGGGTATGCACATAAAATAATGGGGAAGGCTTTTGGTTATCTAGGATATCAGCACAGACAGGCCAATAACCCAGGATGCCCTTTCCATTCTCACATCCAGACTTTAAAAAGCACTTAACATAACCCCTCCGTGATTTGCACAACTTTAGTTTTTTCACATTATTAATAATCCAGAAGATGATGCAGGACAATGACTACTAAAGAAGACTCAGATTGTCTCTACCCTGGAGGATAAATAACTTGTGGAAGGCAGGAAAGTACAAAATAAAGCCCAAAAATATTTCAACAAGTTTTATATACTCGGAGTTCTAATTCAAACCCATCATGTAAATTACCCACACTTCATTTTGGAAACACACTTACTGAATACTGGTAATCAAAGGAAACACTAAAATATTAAGATCCAGTGAACAGTAACACTGAAAATATGCTACATCAAAATCTGGCCTTTATCTCATCTACTATGTTTCCATCTTAAAAAAAAAAAAAAGAAAGAAAAAAAAAGAAAAAAGAAAAAAGAAGGAAGTGTCAATATCAAAGATATTATTCTTTTTTATAATTAAAGAAAAACATGACAGGTGATTAGAGAAAATATGATAAAAACTCAAATGAAATGAGGATATTTTCCCCTTTTATAACAACTAAAAGCAAAGGAAATGGGAAAGTAGTGGAAACTAGAAGCATTTTCTGAAATAATCTGCAACAGTGAAGACCAGACACTCAGAGGCCTCAGAATATTTCTGTTGATCAGAACCAGGAAAGAGCTTTCCCTCGACTAGAACAGCTCTAAATAATCTCTTCTGTATCTGTATCAGAAGCACCCTGCACCCCTCTCTTACAGACCCCTCTGGCTCCAGTGATGTTTCCAACACAGATCCAAGGCAGGCTGACTAATTCTGCTTTTTACAATACAGACTCTTGTCTTCAATGGAGCAACTAACCCATGAACTCAGCAACTACCAAGTTTGAGCAACCACCACCTTGTTCTGTCACTTTCACATTTCCTAGTGAAGCAAATGAAGTAGGTAAGAAAGCACCATCTCAGCCAAACCAACGTCTGTCCATGAGAATTTCTGTCTGTAACAGCACACCCTTGCTTCCTTAGACCAAGGGAAAAACAGGCAGAGCAGGATAACAAACCTGCCTTCTCCATGTCCCAGAGGAGCCCTGAGCCCAGGAGAATACAACAGGCCAGTATTTGGGTTGTACTCAAATTGCTCTACTGGCAACGATCAGCTTCCATCACTGTCTGCTCATACCTTTACCTTTAGGAAGCAGTTGCTCAGATGACTCACCTCTGCTTTTCACCTGTTAGATCACATGTGTAGGGAGTGATCTTACCTGAAATTAGCACTTATGGGTACCATTTCTTTCTGAGTTATTTCTAGTTACAGTCTGTGAATGTTCAGTGCTACCGAAAAAGCTTTTAAGCACAGTATCCTCTGTTGCTAGCTCCAGGATCAATGTCCCAGTCCTACTTCTGTGATACCTGTGCTGTACAAACACCACTCCAGACTGCAGAAGCAGTTCACAAGTCTCTGAAAGAAACAATCAGATCTTTAGTGAAACTCAGGAAGAACAAAAGAAATGTAGCTGTGTCTATTTTCCGTAAGACATTAAGATTTGCTCCATAAAGAATAAAAAGTGGAAAAAATACTAGAGTTCTAAGTGTGCTTGGGTGGGGCTACACTGAACAACAATTTATGGCACGGCTTTCCTTTTCCTATGCCTGGAATCCATGGCCAAAGTCTTCATTTTGAAGCTCTGTGGTCTTTAAGTGAGTGTGTGTGAATGGAGTCAGCAGAGACACTTCCTGAGCCATCACCTGGCCGTGCCAGCTGTGCCTTTAGGCAGATTCCTGCTGCACAGTTCCAAGTCCTGCTGGCACAAGGACCTGGCTGCGCAGGCGGAGCGAGACGGGACGGCTGCAAAAGGAGGGAGAGCAAACAGCTCTGGGACCACCATGGCCACAGCTCTGCTTTGTGTGTGTCGGTGGAGTCCCCAGGATTCCTCACTTCAAAATACCTTCTGATGTCCAGTGATTTATTTTGCAGGATGCAGTAGCCAAAATGTGCTGTCACTTAGCTACTCTTGAGTAACCAGAATGTTTATTGCCACAGGGATCACATGAGAGCACAGCTCATCTTGCCAACTAGTATTTCTTCATTTCAATCTTAGCTTTTTCAGCAGTACAAAACAGAAAAGAACACTCTCAGTCAAATGATAACCCCAAATTAATTACTGCATACGATACCTCACAGAATTTTTTCTGACTGTATGCAATGAGAAGATTGACCAATTTTACCAAAGGTTAAAGTTAGCTTGCTTTCAACTCTCACTCCATCATTATTTTTAAACAATTCCATATGAACAAGCTTACATTGCTGGATGAAATGCTTTTACCATTTTGTGCTGCTCTGGAGCAGAGAATGAATCAAAATACACATAAAAAAGTCGACTGTAAAATAGCTCAAAATGCAAACATTATTTTTTTCACAGAAAAGACCAAAAATTTTAAAGTTATACCACAGGACAAAGCTGTTACAAAGAAATTAAAAATCTCTCTGCTAGATCTGATAGAATGAATGAACTGACAGAAACATTTATTTTTGTCGTTGGTTAATATGTATATGAACAGGCCACTGGCTCCTGTTGGGTTGATCTGTCAGATACACCACTTTAAGCCTAAATGGTTACAATAAAAAGGTAAAAGATGATATTCATACTCATTGTGGACTTTAAAGTATCTTTGAAAAAATCTATACAAGATGTCGGAAAATAAAGCACAAACCTTTGCATTTGGTACTTCGATTTTGGTCAAGTCTGTACAACAGTAGATTTCATACATTTATCAGTCCATGTCAAAGGAAAGCCCAGTGAAAATTCAGTGCTGACTGACAGGACAGACTGAAAAAAAACCCCTAAAAACCTTCACAACATAAGATGACAATGTCACACAAGAAAATCGGGTTTTAAGTAACTGAAGTTCAGAGAGGAGATTCCTGTAGCTGTGCTTCTTTTTAATTCTCTTGTTTAAAGAAGCTTTGTCTCTGGGTCTGTAACAGCTGCCAAAGTAAAATAGTCACTATAGACAAAACCCCCTCAATTAATCCCCGAAGGGAAGCAAGACTTACTGGATTTTTTACATTGGCTGATATTGCCAGGAAAACAGACAGGCTTTCAAACTTTACCACTCTTTATATTTAACACAGAAAAACAGGCAAATATTTACATTACGGTCAAACAACCTGCAGGATCTTAAAATAAAATTTAAAAAAAAGGTTTAATGAAATGCAGGGAATTTTCATTATGGGTCACTATTATGATTTTCAGCTTCGGCCATCAAGGAGTCTCAGGAGTTGGTACGGGGTTTATGACTTACAAAAAAGGTTTAAGAATTTAAAAACATGGATATATTCATCACATGAAAGAAAGATACTAAACAGTGGTACTTCATTGCTTAAAATACACCACTATTTATTAAAAACAGGAATTCAATACAGCTTGATGAGAAACAGCATACTCTGCAGAACAAGTATAAAACTACAATTTCTCCAGGCTTCAATATGAGCAAACTGTTTATATCTGAAAATATATTGTTTTAAAAACTGGCTGAGCTAACAAGCAGACAAGCCTCTCTAAGGGTATACATTGTAATGTTTGTATATTTTAAATATATACTCCTGATTAAAAACATAGAGCAAAATGGCAACACGGGTTTTCAAAAGGCTTAGAATATAATCTGTTGGGGTTTTTTATTGTTAGGGTTTTAAAACTATCATCAGTACTTTTTTCTTCTAAATTATTTTATTTAGAGAGAGATGTCAAAATAAAGGGGTAAAATAATAATTAAAAAAAAAGGAATAAAGAAGCATTTAGCACCTGTCAGGCCTTGTCACAATTCACACTGTCCAGGTAGGATTGCAGCGCTGCGTAAAAGTGATGATGTGAAACCCTTTAGTAATTTCAGGAACAAGTGTTAGTTACTTTAGTACTTGCTGGAGCTGCTGTCCCTTGGAAATGGTGAGAAGCACAAGCAAGGTTCTGACAGACTTGCATCTGATTTGCCATCCAGCAGCCAAAACAGACATTATCTTAATTACTGTAATAAAACTGAAACCAGACCAGCCTCCTTCCTGGTGTATCTGTGAAATGACAGTCACAGTTTCCCAGGATCAAACCCTGAATCTGAAGCTTTCTGCCACTGCACCTTGTAACCCACAACCGTGTTAGCTGTTGACACAGGTTTATATATGTTCCACACTGGTCTGAGATAACAAAGAACAGTAACAGTTTAGTTACTGCACTGCTCCAACATTCTGTTTTCCGGGATTAACAAGGGAGCTTGCAGACATTTCTTACATCAGAAAACAGCAAAATTTTTAAACAGCTGATGTCCCAAAAATCTACATATAATTTGAGGGACTATTATTTGGAATATTTTCCTTATGCACAACTCACTTTCCTCCTTGTCTCTGTGTTATTGCTCTCCACTGTCCTGCTCCTAGGGAGAACGTTCTGCCTTGGTGATTAACCCTTAACACTAGTGCTGATAATTTCCTCCTGCTCTTTGCATTAACTCTGCGGTCAGTATGAATTTATTCACTCATACCAACGGGCAAAAGTGAAATAAGGCATTGACTGTAGTCCTCCATAGAGTAACAACTAAACTTCTAGGACAGGAATCTTAGTACCAGAGAATTATAGTGGAAAAAGGCATCTAGATTTGATGAACACTGGGAAAGCCATCAAAAGACAGGAACATAAGCAAAATCCTTGCTATGCTGATGAAGGACTTGCCATATAGATTTTTACTTAAGTATTCACTCCTGATTTTTGGGAAAGCTGAGTTAGGGCAGCAAGGCCATACCTTTATTAATGCTCCTTGCATTCCATGCCTACTCACTGTTTTCTGTCCTGTGGGTACAAGCCAAGCACATTCCATATGAGTATTCAGGACTCGAGGGCCCAAAACAAGCCTTGTATCTCTCATATTTATATTAACACACTCTGGAAAACAGGGCTATCATCCTCAACACTGCTACTGGACATCTGGAATTGGACACAAATTGCAAGAGATTTATATGGCCATATAAACACTGTTATTCTGTATACAGTCTATTTAATATTTTGCTTTATTTCAGGTTAATAAAAATGTCTCTGTTCTTAATTCTGGCTACTGTTACTCTTGGGGTAAGCAAACAACAGTTAAACACTATTATGGACACAATTTTCAAGGCTAAGTAACAAATGTCAGGTTCATCCCCTGCGCAGCAGAGAGAGCTCAGTTCTTCAGATATGCTGTATTTTATGATTTCTCAGTACATACAATAATGGAGAATACCCTGTTTTCAGCTCTCATACATTTTTTTTTAACTCATCAGGGAGAAAGGAGCTCTCCCTTCCACTGACAGCAATGGATGCAATACAGCATCAGAAATATGGGATTTCCAGTTGGAGGTCTCAAGTCACCCTCAATGACTCTCACTGTAACAGAGGAGGGCATAGAAATTACAAAACGAGATTTGTTTGGGCTTACAAGTTCTTAAGGTTTTCAACAAATGATCTCTTATATGTATTACACTGTTTGGAAAATGTGCTATTACACCCACTGCAAAACTTCAATTTCAAGAATCAATCAAGCATTTATTAGCCAGTATCAAAAATTATCATTTGAGAAGTAAGATCAATATCAAAGTTAAATCTTTTAAAAATATCTTGATCATTAATGAAAAGAAATTCCCGCTCATACTAGGATATGTTTATAACAGATGTGCAGAATGGATTCCCTTATTTTAATAACATTTTATGATTTTAAAATTGAGAATCCTCCAATTTATGTTTCTACATTAGTGAGACTTTCTTTATGGCATTTAACTCCATGATTTTGGATGGTTCTTTTCCCCACACGTCTACCTCAGTAATAAAAGTCTCTTTGCTCAAGTCTTAAAATTTTATCATCTACATTATATCAACCATAGACCTCATTTAATATTTAATGTTGAGATATAGATATATATATGAAACAATTGAGGCTTTTCTCTAATAATCATTATTGTTGTGACACCTTGCCTGATGTAGAGGTAGGTGCAGGGAGGTACTTGAATGAAATCTCTTCCCTGCCTATAGAATTGTTTTCCTTGAAGCAACTGCCCAAATAAAACACAGAGTATCAATTGGTTTAGAAATATTCAGCTAAATTTGGGAGTTTTATGAAATGTTCTTGGGAGGAAGACAGGAAAGTCTAGATTGACAGCTCTTCCTACATCAGAGCTCCAGAAATGGCCCAACTTACTTTGTACTCACAGGACAGGACCTTTTACTTGTTTCAAGCTAAAATTTGAGTGTTTAACTCCTGGCCCTCTGGGGATATCACAGATTACAGTTGCAGTAACGTTTCTAACAACCTGGTGGTGTCTGAAAACAAAGGAGCAGGATCCCACAGCCATTTCCAGCTCACAAAGGATATCATTGTTGCACTGGGCTGGTTTAAGCCCTGAGGTTGTCCTGGTCCCCCACCCAACACTAACTGTCCTGGGTCAGCTTCCCACTCAGTGGTGCTTCATGCTGAGATATGCACAAGTACAGACAGCACTCTATAAAAGCACTCTAATGCACTTCATATGGAATGACAGCCTTTTATATGACAAATAACAGCCTGAAAAAGTTCTACCAGAAAAAATAAATTAATTTTTTGTGTCCCCCCCCCCATAACCACTGAGGAGGATAAAGAAGTTTCCAAACAGGAACCACCATATATGGGAGGATACACCAATCCAAAATTGCTCTTGCAACAATGGTGAGAGCCTGCCATTATTTTGGCAAAACTTTTCATTCTACAGTGTCAGAGCACTGTAATACCTACTGGGCTTTTTCCTCCCAGTAACAACCTCAGAGGTTTGATGACCAGAGGGGCTGGTCACTGTGACCTACAGCAGGATGTAATACTGTAGGTTGGTTTGGTGCTCAAGGAGGTATCAACTGAGTTGGAGAAAGAGAAATGCTGCATTGCCTCCTACCACCACTTACCAGGAATGAAAGAGGATCTGTATTTCTCATAGAGGGGCTGCCTTTTGTACTGCAGATCAGGTATCACACATGATGTATTACTGTAGTGTGACATATTTAAGAATTCAATAAATTTGAGCTCTGTTTTTGCCACCCTAATCTGTGTTTGGCAATACCTTTTTCCATTTAAATCACCCTGAATACCGAGGACTTCTGTAAAGAGACAGAATTACACTCTGCATTCACTGCTTAAATGAGAGCGGGCTCAGGTGATGAAAGACATTTGATTTAAACTGCCCTTCTAATCAGTTACACCAAAGCTCTTGATCTGAAAGACAACAGTTTGGAAATCTCTAACTTCATTCCTCTCATTTCTTTTCATGCTCAAAAGAACAATCCAATCTGCAAGCGGAGAACAATCAGCTGTTATTTGCAGGTAGTAACATGGGATACTTCTTGATGTAACTGCGATGAAAAACACTCAACTCTCCAAAATTATTCTGCTGCTACAAAGAACAGATGTTCCTGAAGGAAGTACTTGTGCAGTGCTGTACTATTTTCGGGTGCAGAGATTTGGGTGAAGTGAGTGCCTGCTCCAGAAACTGCAAATGCTGTATTACTCACTCTTGCAGCCACAACTATTATTCCTCTAACAGAAGGTTATTTTTTTTTATTATTTTATTTAGTGAGTATTTGACTTCTGGCAGCGCTCTCCTGCAATGTAAAATGCCAAGTTGGCAGCTTTCAGAAAGGGAAATTTCAGTAACTTGGGATGGTCTCTTTGGGCTCATATTTCTTGCAGTCCTTTTTCCAAGTGCCTGTGTCCTTGGGTTACCAGCAACAACTCTTACCTACAGCTTTGTTTCTTCTTTTATGTTTTATTAACTTCATAGTTTTTCAACCCCAGCATCGTTTCACCCTTCAGGAATGCATTTGTAAAGTTTAATCAGCCTTGATCTTCCCTGAAATGTGTAACAGTGACGGTGGTAGGTTCTAGGAGGTGCAGCCCAAAGCTCTGTAATTTTGACTCTCAGATGAGTGTCAGGCTGAACTACACTGTAGATCGTAGAAGTCCAGATTTGCTGGGAGGCACATACTTCATGCACACTCCCCACAACCCTGGTTAGGTTACAGCAACAAATATTTTGCATTAGAAAATTCCCTGACAAATTTACTAATACTTTTCTTTATAGGAAATAGAATTCCCTTACTGACAGCGGTATTCTGAAGAACAAGAGCTGAGTTACGCTGCTCTAGAGACAAATCAATTAAGAGCCGATTTTTGCTGATAATAAAATACCTCTTGAAGTCCTTAGGACTGGACACTTAAAACTATCAGTGATAGAGCCCTGTGTAATGATGAGCAAAGGAGATAAAGTTTCTAATTCTGATAAATGACTTACAAGACTCAAACCACGGTGCAAGCAACTAATTACAGTTCACCCGTGAGCGGATGAGCAGAGTGACTCTCCTGCATTGTTTCTTTCCCAGTTATTTCCCAGTAGTAGAACAGTTCTGTCTGACAGCCCCATCAGGACATTCACTTCCCCAAACTGCTGCTGACCATGACACTACTGCTGACAGACCCAGAGCACCCACCTTCCATTGACGGCGAAACACAGCTGGCACATCCCGTGCAGCACGGCCGTGGCATTCTGCAGAAAACTTGCTATTTTGGGATTCTCATCAACAGGGCCTTGAACAGAGAGGAAACAGCAACACAGCTTGTCTACCAATCCTATGTTCACCACGTAACTAGAAACAGAGGAAAAATCGTATTAAAAAACCAGTCGCACACCACTTCTGGTAACTTCGCAAAAGAAGACATTTGTGCTTGTCTGCTATCAAACCACATGAAATGCAGGTTGTGATTACTTTAATACTCTTTCTGAAAGGGTTCAATAAAACAATTCTAATTACAATAACTTCAAACCTGGCTCTGTGTGACTATCAGTAGTTTTTGTTAAGAGATACGTCTGTTGTAGGATAATTTGTATTATACTGTACAACAAAGATGAGTGTAAATGTTTATTTTACCATACTGCTAGAAAGACAATGGAATTTTGCCATAGTTAAATGATTTATAATAATCTTGGTAGCTCTGCAACAGCACAGTTTCTTTTTAGCATGAAGAGATAAACTTTGTAGAACACACTAATTCAAGAAGACAGTGATGTTACCCAGATAGCATTTTATTGCAATACGTATATCATAGCAACTACTGCCCAGTTGTTGGGGTTTTCCCCCTCTTAAATATATACTCAACAGCTCAGGGACTAATAGAATATGTAGGTAACAACCTCCTACCACCAGCAGAGAAGGATCAGGATCAAAAAACTTCCTCAGTAGCTCAACCAAACTCAATGCAGAGAAAACCATGCTAGTGATGACTTTTTTTTTTTTTTCTTTAACTGAAGCCTTCTCTTTGGTTTTTGTTACCAGGGTAGATCAGATCACCATTGCTGATCATCAGATCACTACTGCTGCAGTTTCTTCTTTGAATTCTAACAGCTTGGAAACCTATGCCAAAAAATTTGCTCTTTGCTCTTGTACTAAGATCTCTCTGACCACACCAGGTTCTCTCACACTTTGATCATTATAACTCCACTCAAACTGTGCACACAGATACATTTTTTCCATGTCAGTTTGCTAGACATCCAGCTGCTCAGACTTCGGTCCATCTCAACCACCATATTCTGCTGACTTAGGTGAGATCAACTCTCTTTATGGACACAAAGGTCCCACTGCAACCACCTCCTTTTCTTTCACCTCTAATTTTCCTGGTATTTTCCTCCACTCTTATGAAGTGGGAGAAACCTGTTGTCAAAATCAGCAGCACTGCTGTTTTCTCCTGTGCCTCCACCTGATTTAAGACACAGGGAAGCAATTGCCTTCAAACATCATTAAATGATTCACCCTTTCTACACTGATTCTCTGTGCTACTAATATTCCTCTTTCCTACCAGCTGCTCTGTCTGCTTGCTCCTCAACTCCACTTGTTAGAGATGGCCTCCTAGAACAATGACTTCTTGAGAAGGGAACTATTGGCCCTATGTTTCCATAACGCCTAGATGACCCTGACTTGACTAAGTAGGGAACATTATTAAATAATACCGATCCTATTTATTTAGGATCATCATCTAGGATATTTACCTATCCTAGTAAATTACTGATCACATGGGAGCCCCCGGTGGTCTAGTGGTTAAGACGCAGGGCTGGTACCCTTGAGACCGCGGGTTCGATTCCCGGT
>JAWWES010000018.1:19528099-19636040 GCA_035583135.1 Lophotriccus pileatus
TCAGTTCCGCGCACACTGTGTGTCACCTAAAAAATCCACTGCGCAGGCTCGAAGGCCTTATTTGCATATGCGGGTAAGGACCTTCCCCGGCTCTTCGTTCGCGAAGACGGGACATTATATATATTATATTATATATTATTGTATTATATTACTGATCACATAATGCTTCTCACAGATGCTGTACAAGTATTTATTAGAAATACCTGTTCCCTCACAACATGTCTTACAGTCTGATTTTGAAAGAACAGGGGGGTTTAAGATTATGGAAGAAAACCTCTCCCTTGCTTTTCAGACACTGTTGTTGCTCAAAGGCTGATTTCTCTTCAGGGCTAGAAGACAGACCTTCTGCCAAAGTTCACCCTGCTGACACACAGCTTTTGGAAGCAGTGAAAGGAATTAAGAATAAAAATACACTAGATATAAAGCCAAGGTCTAACTGCAGCATGAAAGACTTTTAAAGCTGCTGAAGTACAGCAGTTAAAAACACTTAAAGATGCACAAAGGTTATTAATTGCACCCTCGTTGTTCAGGTAAATTTGTCTGTTCTATTTAGCAACACGAAAGGTTACCAGCATTAGGTTTCTCGCAGATTTTGATCTCAGCAATCCACCTGATTGTACAGGTGATAAGTAAATTCTCCTGTATTAGCAGAATAATTCCAGGAACAGAGCTGGGTGTTAGATACATCACAGTCACAGAGAAATGCTGACTGCTGGAAATAGCTCCAAGAAACAGGAGGGGAGAGGAAGAACTAAATAAAACACAGCTAATATTGATAGATGATGACTCACAAAAGCCATTCCCACCAATATTCTCTTCCCTAAGAACATCTCTGCAGTGTGACTGACACTGCAAGCCGTGCCCATTGTCCCCCTCCCTTCACATCCACACCTGGGCACAAAGCAGCTGCTCCTCTGGCAGAGAGGAAATGGATGAGAGCTTTCAGTCTGCTGGGACTACTCCTCACCGGCATCCGGAGACAGTAAGATGCATGGAGCACTCCCTTCCTTGAGGAATTGAGCATCCAGACAAATGGAATGTCAAAGCTCTCTAATCTATTGCCTCCATCTCCCAGTCCTTCTACCCATCATAGCATAGTTGAAATAATTTGGCTACCCTTTTGATACCCAGACAGCACGGGGATAATTGCTGTTTATGCATCAGGTCCAGCAGCCCCAAAGAGAAAAAAAATTAAAAAAAAGTCAACGTTCCTCTTTCTTCCCCCATCTTCCTCAAACTCTCACTTAATCAGCTCCCCGTGACATACGATACAATGACCTGGAGGTGAAAGATTCTCATTAATGACAGAATTTGTCTGTTTTTGACTAGTTTAAAATGCCCTCTCTCTTTTTTTTCCTAATTGCACTATTACCTTGTCATCATGCCTTTCATTCCCCATTTATAACCAGATCCCCTAAAGTGCCTCAGGTGAGGGACCTGGTTGGATTCTCATCTATCTCCTTATCTCAGGGGTGTGCCTGTGCTTGGCCCAGTCAGTGTCAGGTGTCTGTTCAGCACAGACCTCCCACCCTCCCATTCATAAGTGGGCAGGATACAACATCCTGAAATTTCACACTCTATCAAAACCTGTTTGGGGAGAAGGCAGGTTACATGAGAACAATAACGTTTTAGAGGTCACTGGTATCTATGACAACTATTTGTTTTGCTTTCCTCCTCCAGCTGTCCTCTTTGTCTCCATCAGCATCATTCCAGACTTTGAGAAGTCTGATGATGCTCAGTGAGACATGCTTTCAGTAGCACATAACCAGAATTTCATTTCTTCTGAGGGCTGAAGACACATTGATAACTATTTATATGATAATTTATTGATAACTGCTTATGCAATTTACTAGTGAAACTACACACTTCTTGCAAGTCTAATATACTGTTGGATATGGGTCAGTTTTATAAATATGAAATATGTATTAATTATATATATACACACTACTATCTTCGGGTTCAGCTATTAAAATGCAGCTACATTATAAGATCAGATTAGAAGAATGACTGGCTGATCCTTATAATAGGAGGTATATATTTTATGACAAGATTATATGAATGCATGTGGATATGAAAGACCACATGGGCAACGGGCAAACTCAGTTGGCACAGAGACCTGAGAGAAAATAATGGAAATATGGACACTGACTCCTATGTAATTAAGAGAGAAAACTGATGGAAAGGACACAAAAAGCCAAGTCCAAAATTAGAAGATTCCTGGTTTTCTGTATTTTTGTGTGTGCAATTTTTTGAAGAACATTTCTGATTGGGGAAATAGCATCTCAGTAGTCTTTTTGAATACACACACAAATTACTCTTACTGAGTTAAGGTTAAAGCAGTTTGTTCCTTTCTTAATTCAATGCAATTTTCTTTCCTGTGGTAAAGAATGCTTAGAGAAGTTTCATTATCTTTTTTGAAACCTGATTAGGTCTTGGACTCTGCTGTTGAAGGCTTCCACTTGCGAGGGTTTACTTTTCACATCCTGTAATATCTTCAGTGCAGTAGAGTGGTTGTTTCCATCTGGGAAGCTGGAGATTAGACATCTGAAAATCACAGCAGTTACCCTCAGAAGTCCTGTTGTTAAACCTTCAAATACATGCTTATTTACACTTCTGCCTGCAGTAGCATTATGGTCATCTGGCACACTAACCTAAGCAAAGAGAAAAAAAAAAGACAACTAGAATTCAAAAAAGAATAACCAAAGTTTGTAGAGAAACATTTAGGAATTTGCATAGGCCTACACCAAAAGTAATAATAAAGTATCATGCTAGCAGTGCTGATGGACATTGAAGCATTTCAGCTACAAGAAAAGGCAGTGCAGATAATCCAAGCTGGCACAGAATAAAACAAGTCAAAAGAAGCATCTCAAAAGTGAAGGAAGCCTTATAAGCAGCAGAGTATGTCATTAGTATGATTGTGTTCTTATGCATAAAACATCACCCCATGACCACTGCACTTGTCCCTCAGAGGTCAGTCACTTGTCAATCATGCCAGAAGCACAACAGCCAGTTCCTCTCTGAGCAGACCTCAGAGGAATCCCATGTTTCCAATTCATTAACTAGAGCCCACTCCTAAAAGAGTGAAGCTGAGCTGTACAACACGTAAATCTGCAGACAGATCTATATGCAGGATACAGACCTGGAAGGAAATCGTCCTAGAAAGTATAATTTTTTTAAAATTAATTAATTTTTTTCATTTCTGCAGTTCAAGATGATTTAACCTGCCCTATTATGATCAAACAGTAAGTGAAGTGTGTGTGGAAGCCCTGCAGTGTTCCAGGCACAGCACTGGCAGTGCAGATGCATCAGTCAGGACTCGGGGCTCCTGGCCTATCTCCAGTGCCTGATGCTGCTGGTTCCACACACCAACACCTCCCTGTGGAGCTACTGACAGCCAGAGGCTCCCAACACTGTCATCAGGGATCAGCGGTGGCTGAAATCTTACTTTCATCCCAGGTTAAAATCATTTTATACTCAGTATATGCAAGCAAGGGCAGAGACAACCAGTCCTCCCTGTCTAGGTATCAGGGGGGATTTGGTAACACTTGGTGACAAAGAACAACATGCACATTTCTTTATTATTCATTAGCTCTGAGCCTTGTGCTGCTACTTAAAACTCATTGTAATGGTCTGTTTCTGGTGCCAAGCCAAGAGAGCAAGTGAGAAGTCTTTAGCTGCTTATTCAAGTTCAATAGGAAAAATAATACCACGTTGCTCCAGTAACTTTTGTTGACTGCAATAATTCAAGCCTAATGATTCCAGTTGCCCACTGAAACAGATGGATTAAGCTTTGCAACGTGTAAATCAATTTAAATGTGGCAACTCTGTACTAGGAACACTAAGTTTTAAAAACTGCTAACAAACGCGACTCGCTGCTTTTTTACCCAAGATAAAAAAATTATATATGCTATTTCTGTAATGATTTAATAATATTTTGCAGCAGGAGCGTCTATTTGCTGTAATGAACTGTGCTGTAAGCAGATAATGTCTATTTTAGTCTTCTAGTTCAATGTACATATGAGAATTTTATTTTCCAAGTACATAGCCCTTATCTATAAAGTTCATGCTTTAAAATAAAACTCTTCTTTCTAGTTTGCAAAATAAGTAGATCTGACACTTAATAGAATCATTTGTTGCAGAGCTTATTGTTCACATTCAATTTTGGGGGAAAATGTGTGTGTGTGTGTTAACATAAAGTGAGAACAAATGTGGGGTTTTTTATACTGTGTATGCCAGAGAAGAGATAGAAGGAAACACTATTTTACAGAAAATGGGCAAGTTTGAACTTAATTCCTTTTACATTTTCCTTTTATACTAGCTCAAATGAGTGACAAAAGATCAGCTCTGTTACCGAAGAAGTAATTAATGGGACAGTGTGAAAGTGTGTTGAGATTTATGTTCAAAATTAATTGGTGTGCTCCCAGAAGCAAAATTAATTGGGGTGCTTGCTTGTTGATTATTACATCAAGCAAGGGGTAGGAAATCTTAAGATTTAATAGTGTAATCATGAAAGCTTTCAAGCTTTGGTTTCTTTGTGTTGATTTCACGAGGAGTTGATGATATTCAGAGAAACTGTGTGTTGAAAATGGGCTCTGGACAAGTAAATGTTCAAACATTCCATAAATCTGGGGTTTAATAGGTTTAGTAGTTTAAGTGACACAAATCTACAGATGTGATTACACACTTAAACTGATTTGTTGAGTAACTGGTATAAAACATTTTCAAATCACAAAGGCAAATCAGGAAAAGTGTAACTATTGTCCAATTATTTGACACATCCAACACCTCAATGTAACTTAAACCCAATTACTACTTTAGCTGTTATGATGACTATGTCAGGCTCAAACAGGACTCTACTTACTTAAGTCAGTTCTTGAATCAGGACACACTGATGAGACCAGACCCTCAGCTCTGGCACAGTCTCCATACAACTGTGAGAGTTATTCCTTAGAGAATTCCCCCCGTATAGGGATTCCCATGCTTGGGCAGAGCTGCCATAAGCTCTTCAGCTCTGCCCAGCATCTAGGGCTTAATCCTGTAAGATGCTGCACAATATGGCCCCAATCCAGTAAAGCACTTAGGCACACATTTAATATAGCTGAAAATGTTACTCCCTTCTGACTCATGTCACCAAAATACCTCTGCACATCCAAGGTTTTTTTCCCGTGCTAACGAAAAACACCAAACATTTCCCAATCAGCGACGTAGAGCTCTGCCACTGGCAGCTCACTGATGGTTTTTATCTTCTAAAAAGCGTAGTCCTTCACAGCCATGAAGAATTTTAAATACAGAGTTTTGCTAAACCTAAATGGAACGACTTCAAACCTTTTGAAGTGCCCAATTTATCTTCATTTGCTCACTTATTTTGTATCCTTCTCCCATTAGCAGCGGCGATTTTGTGCTTTTTGCACGTGCAGTCATGGGGCTTGCCTCAAAAACACTCTGAAAAATGTACACTTTTAAAAAAGCATCAGTAAGATGTCAGATTTTCTATGTAGTGGTTAGTGAACTACAGAAATGGAAATGGCCCAGGAAGTGCATGGGCTTAGGATGGTGCAGGTAAAGGTGCCACTTTTTAAATTCCCTACCCCTAAACACCAGCATGTCAGAACCTCCTTCTGCTCCAGCCCTGTTTGCAGGATTTACTACCCTCCACAGGGTCCTGTTATTGGGGCCTAAGGGAACTGGATTTCACAGTTCTTGCCACCATCAGTGCAAACATGGACCTGCCTTTTTTTGATGCAGTACACATGATTAAAAAACCTGACCACAAACACACTGCAATAGGAAGGATACTGTCATTCTGAAGTACCCAAATTAAACAGTAGCAAATTCCAGTGAAGAAATGGAGGAGAAAAATTACTTCCCTGTGACTAGATGGCCAAATGAACTTAAACTCAGTAAGATTTCATAGGCCATTTACTTACAGTATAGTCCAGATTTAAGCAGTAAGTCCAATTTTGTATTGTGGAGAAGAAAAAATAACACACAACTGACTTTTGATCGCTACATTTTTTGATTGCCACTTAAATTGCAATGTTTGTTGCACATGCTTTTGCATTCACTAAAGATGTTTTATTTAGAATTTTCAGATGCTCTGCATTTAAAGGTTGTCTCAAAAAATAATCACAGTGATCTGTCATGATATCATACAGACAGGTATGGTTTATATATATGACTTTTCAGGTATCTTCGTGGAGAATACATGATAGCTTTCACTTGACTGAAAATAAAAACCCCAAACTAACAAGCTGTCATTACAATGCTTACAGCTCTATTAATTACTTGGCTTTGTCAGTGTGAAATCTTCCCAAATACAAAATTAGAAAAGTTGCCATTATTTTGCAACTGTCTTCTAGGTCCAGGAGACAAAGAGGAGCAGAGACAGCAGTCTGTAAATAAATGAAATTTCACCTTGAGCACAGGACTTGTATGCATGTAGGTGGGAAGGTTTGATCCATTAATCATGGAAATCAGGAAACACCAGTGCTGACCTCAACAGACTTAGGCATTACCTGAGCTAAGGAGGCTAAGAAAGGTCAGGTGGGAGGTAAAGTCTACACAAAGTTTCCTACCAGTCTGTTTAGGTAGGAGATAAGGAAAGGTCTAAACAGGACACTTCAAACTACTAACCTGGATGTCACACACACAAAAAAAGAGAAATAAAGTCCATTTGTTTATTCTATAATTTCCTATTGGTACTTTCATTGGATAAATTATTTTTTTATAACACTTCAAGCAATATTTTGAGGAGAAAAATGTTACAAGTGTATAGGGAAAAACGAACATTTTGTCACCAATGAAAAGTGACTGTTTTAAATTTAACCTTTAAAATGTACAGCTCTGAAGTAGTGAAGATGGCATTGCATTCGATTGATGAATAAAACCAAAATTAAACCCACAGTAAACTGGTTGGAAATGAGGTTCATACTGGATGTATTCAAGACTATATTAAAATGTTTCTCAAAACCAGGTTCTTTCTGTTTCTGTATTAAGTAAATACTGGCATATTTGTTTAATTGTTTGTTAAAACCTTGCAAATATACATTTTCATTTACTACTGGTATTACTTGGGCTTTATTTTCCAACAGTAAGTGGAAACACACAACATGGGCAAAGGCTGCATAATCCAGCTCACCAAACCAGGAAAACTGGAAGCAGTTAAATATTTTGAAGGAGTGTATTTATTTCAATATTTTGGTATTTGGAGCTGCTCTCTTTTTGTACATTTCTTTTTTGCAAAAAAGAAAAATTCAAACTTGATCTGATTTATTATATTTTCAAGAGAGAAAAATCAGGGTTAGGAAAGCAGCACTGTATTTGGGTTCTGTATTCACATAGGTACTCATGGAACTATGAAGATATCCTGGTTTAAGGGCCAATTTTGCATGAAGAGAACATAAGAGACCTTATGCACAGGAAAGAAAAGTCCACTGTGGATCATGGGAAACATTAAGCTTTAATGGCAGTTTTGCTGCAATTCAAGGGTAGTATTTGGCAACAGGCTGAAGTAAATTATCCTTCTGTAGTATCTCTGAGCTCTAGGTGGCCAACTTTGCCTAAGAAACACCCTCTGTATTCCTTCAGGAAAAGTGCAGGTCATTGTACAGCTACCCTGAGAGAAGGGCAGGGGTTTGGCAGCAGAGTGAATCCTGTCACTTGTGAAGTGCTGAGGGATTTCCCCTGGGCTGTAATTACCCCCAGCCCTGCAGAGCCAGCAATGCCCAGCACAACACACACACCTTTCACTAAGCACATCTGAAACCTAATACCTGGAATCCTCTTGGAAAGATTTGGTGAGGAACAATGAGCTGGCAGCTACTTAGAAGAGAATGCACAGGTTGCATTTGGGTTTTCTTTGTGTCAGGGACCCTCGGACTATCTTTTCAAAGTGTTCATCAACAGTCCTGTGGCTGTTGATTCCAACAGCGTCACCTAAATTATTAAAAGTATGTACATAACTTTTCAATTAACAAACTGCTTGGCTCATGAAAATACATACACACAATTTATAAGTAGAAAACCAAGACTAAATATCTTATGATGAGCAGGTCACTATGAATTAAAAATGAGTTTTCAAATAAAATATTTAATGACATTTCAAATTAGATGTAACATTGGAAAATTAAAACTTGCATCGTTGAAGAGTCCTGCTATTTAAGCACTTCAGCAAATCAGACTATGGCAACAAATTGACCTGACTTGGATTCCTGACACCGAAACAAGTAGAAATCAAATACACATGGACAACTCACAACATTCTGTATTTTAAATATTCCTATAGAGTGAATTAAAGAAAACAGCCTCAGAAAATGTTAGAAAATAGAACAATATCCACTCAGTAGAGTTCCTGGTACGTATGTTTTTGCAGAACTTATTAGTAGAAGCAAATATAACCATTTCTATAGAGTCTTGTAGATACAGCCACCAAATACATACAACAAAAGAATCTTGTTCTTTCAAGCCTTTATTCTTATTTATCTCCTGGCATTCTTAGCCTAATACTTGAAAAGGTTCAGGAAGCATACAAAAATGTCAAAATTAGAAAAACTGTTCTACATACCGTAAACTGGTGTATCAACAGGTCCATCAGAGAAGTGATCTTATTACTGAAGAGAACATAGGTGCAGTTTTCTATGCAGTTGCTGCAGGTGAGGCTGTAAACATTTACTGCACTGCACAGTGACCTACGAAGTCAGAAGGGAAAAAAAATTAGAATTTTAGGGTTTTTTATTCAGTAGATTGAAAGCAAACAAATGGCAGCACGTCACAAAACAACCTTTCAGCAATTCACATTCACTTTCTCCAACTTGGGATTCCAAACAGAACTAATACCTTAAATGAAACCAGTTATATAATTAATAACTTCAAAACAGTAAAGCCCTACTTATCAGAAGTTGTGTACTGTATGGGTGCTGGACTCTTGTACTCAAAACTTGTACCAAAACTTAGACAGAATATCAGCTCATTTCATAATTTGGATATGTAATATTATTTTTCTGTGGCCTACAGCTGTACAATTAATTTGGGTATGAGGTCCCTTTCCTGGCATGACCTGCAAGACAAAAACCCTGTATAAGTCATTCCCAGCAATTCCCAAGAGCAGCTTCAGGGAGAAGCTCACAGCAGTGCCCGGGCACTAATGCCAGCAATGGAGATGATCAAGGAACTTGTCCTGAGCAAGCAAAACAGCAGGAGAAATTCTGCCCAAACCATTCTCCTGACACACCGTGACCCACTGCAGAGCCTGGAAGTGTCAGTGTGGCACAGCAGCATCCACTGCCCACACCTATGGCTGGGGGAAGAGGTGACAGGTTTGCAATGGTCAGAACACAGTCATGAGCACATGTCCAACTGTTCTTTGCATCCCATGCAGTGATTTCCATCTGCTCCAATTAAAGGGTTCTCAAAACAGGACTTGCAGGGAAACAGAGACCAGCCCTACAGAATATACTCACAAAGAAGATTAATCTGACCAGAGAGAATCCTTTTTCAGCATAAACACAAAATTCATTTCTTGAACTTTGCTTACTACACAAGCTATCACTGTTAATATACAAACACACACGCAGACACACAACACAAATGCATCATAAATATATCCAATAATAAATACAGATGGCTAGACATTCAAGTTGTTTGTCTAAAGTAAACCAAAAGGAAAAGAATTTTTACTTTGTTGGGGTTTTTTCAACATGTGAAAAAATGTGACTAAGTTCAAATAAGCTGTGTAGAAGAAAATAAATTGTGAGCATTGTTGAAAGGTCATACAAAAGTGGGACTGCAACAAACACCAAGTTACTGTAGTGAAATCATCAAAGCTGGTATTTCACAGAACAAGCTGCAGACTGATTCAACATACTTCTAGAGTCGAGTTTTACGCTTTATCTTTCTCCCAAAATATTTTATGGAACAACAAAATTGCTTAGACAATAAGGAATGCTGCTTTACTGACTGCCCTGCCCATCGCTGAGGCATCTGGTCACTCAGCCTGGCTCCCCAGAGCTGAAATGGAAGCATCTCACATACAGACATTGTATTTCTCAAGTTAAGAAAAGACAGAAATGCTCAGAGGCCAGAAAATTTAGAGTAAAATTCTTTTCATTTGTATGTCTGGATTGCCTTTGCCTCAGCTGGAGAAATAATTTTGAATTTAGAAAAGAAGCAGTAGAACATTTATACTTGTCCTCCTTTTCAGAGTACCACCATTTTCCCAAGTTATATTATTTTACTGGACTGGTAATTAATTTTACTCTGTCTAATTAAATCAGTTTCAACCTCCAGTTCACATGATGTGAAAACAGTATTAAGTAATTAATTTTTGGTCAAAGGCAGGTTAATTTTCACCTATTTCACATAATTTTTACCCTATAGATAATTTAAGCAGCATGCTTCATGTGCATTTATTAATTGCCTTGCAACACAATTCTCTTTTCCTATCCTGATTATACAAAGGTATTTAGTTCCCTTCCCTCCTGCTGAAAAATATTTTCATTAGGCACTTAATCTACCTTTCACAGAATATTATTCCCCTGTGTAGACGTGTTCACAGGGCGAAAGAGATGAAACTATATTGGTAGTCTCTATTTTCCATTGGGAAGATGCTTTAAATCACCTTCTCTCATTTTATCATCTCTTCTAAAATAAACATCAATCCTATCTCAATATAAACATTATAATTCATCCGAAGTGTCAAATATGAATTTGTAGGTTAATTTTGACAGCATTTCAGAGTTCTGAGGTGATTTAGTTAAATCACTGCAATAAATGCTTTTTGATATATGGGATTTCTAATTCCTCCGAGGATCATTTATTTTACATTTGAAAACACAAGAACTTCCCACTTTATGTAAGGAACAAACTCCACGGCAGCAAATGCATCACGCTTTCCGTATTCCCCCCCTGCACCTCGTGTCAGAAAGAATACTCCCGTCTTCAGCGGCTCCAATAATGCAATTTGAAAAGGTGCTGTAACCAAATGGATGTCAAATTAATTTTTCACAACCATAAAGAGGGTGCATTTAATTGATACCATAAGCTTGCTAACTACGGCTCGTCTGAACACATTCTGGTCACGGCACGCGCCGAGCTCTGCGCCGGCTCCGCGGCCTGACTGCAATTCAGCACTGGGAGTGTCGGCACAGAAGTGTCCCCAGGTGGTTCGCAGTGTTAAATGGCAGATTAAAGACAGCACAACTAATTTCTTTACTTTAATCTTATTAAGGGAACAACAGCTGTCAACTGTCACCATTTCTGCACAAGGCCTGGGAGACAAGCGAGGGGCTGCGAAGGGCAAAGCCAGAACTTTATTTAAACACACGTTAAACGTGCCGGGGTGGAAAACTCAACGCATTTCCAGTCAGTCTCTTCCCTTTTGGAAGTTCTTAGCTGCTCTTAATTCCAAACCTGTTATCTCAAGAGATATCAAAATCAGCTGAAAGCCTAAAGCCCGAGGCTCCCGTGAAGCAGGTGGTTATTGATTACTGATGTTGCTCTAAACTTTGTATCACACCCACAAATCAGCTTTACAGCTCTGTAAACCCCAGCCCCACGGAAAGGCTGCCCTCTGAAGCAAGGCTTTCCTCCAGAGTAAATCCAATTATAACACACTCCTTATGGTACACAAACTTTGAGCCATAACAGAAATCTGTCCTTAAACTAGGCAAAAATATGCATCTGTATGTTACATCTATGGTCCATGAGTACAAAGAAGAGGATTCCTTATAATCCAGATAGATCTCAACAGTTTATATGCCTGCATGTGAATTTTTTTTATGCCAGCACATCTTCATTTTCCTCAATTTGCCTGATATAAACAAACTGACAAACTTTAACTTTTATTAAAAATACTGAGGCATCAACAGTGTGCAACCACACAAAACTAATCCATGACAGTGCACCAGGATAGAGGCAAGAACTTAACTTTTGCTTTACAAAAATCAGGGCACCAACATATAACAATTAACCTGTTTCAAGTGGAAAGCTTTTCTGTATTAATTACAACTTCTGAACACTATAAATGAATGTACTTTGATTATCAATGAAGAAAATAATCCAAAAAGCTTAATTTGGCAGTGCAATAATACAAACCTAAACATTATCAAATTTAGACAAAACTCAGCATCAATTCTGCTTCAAGACACTTCAAAAACCAGAGTGGAGTTTCATTCTGAAATGCTGCTGTACTTATGAATAAACTATTGGATGGTAAGTGACAACCAAACAATGAATTCACCCCAATATTTACAGGTGGGATAGAATTTGAAAGTTTTTTACCAAAATTCTCCAGTCCCTGGCTTATCAATCATTTCATTGCAAGACCTGGCTCTCAATCCAGAAGTTTCATAACTTTTTACAGAGCTGCCTTCAATAATCAAACTTGTTCCTATTTTGCACATGAGGGCAACATCTCTTTATTCCTGAGCCCGAGATCCAGCTGAGACAGACAGCAGGAATACATCATGGGAAGGGACAGATGCTGAACTTGCACAGTGGTCATTCTCTCTGGAGTATCTTTATGTCCCTGTACCAACTGCTAATTTTCTCTACCTGGAATAACCCCACAAGAAAACGAGAAAGTTTATTCTGCACATCATTTAAAAAAAGTTGTGAACAATCCTTTACAACTGCATGACCAGTAACAGCTCAGCTAAAGAACTGTCTGCTTATAAACCCAAGTAAAAACTACGGAGAACAAGGTATAAAACCAGTTCTTAGTTCAAAATAGTTCTTACTGAAAAAAGTGATTTGTATCAATTCCATCCATAATATTAGGGGAGAACTAATTTCTTTTTCTGTGTATAATTATGGTTTGAGCTTTTCTTACCTCCATAATATTTGCTTTAAATAAATGATGTAAGAAATTGTATGAATAAAGAAGATATATTATAATAGACCTGAATCAAACCTCAACTTGTAACAAAAGTCCTCCTTTGATCCTTCCACTACTGCCAATTTCATTTTAAAACACTGGTCACCCAAGGAACTCAAAGTATTTCACAAATGTTAATTAAACAAACCCTACAAGCCTCATTTGTTAGCAGGTTGGGTAGATTGTCAAGGCCAGTAAGGTGTCAGGGCACAAAGGGACTAAATGAGTTGCCCATAGCAAAGGTGCAAGACAACCCAGGGGACCATATAATGGCAATAAATTGTTCTGCTGTGCAGCTCCCCTTTGCTCTTCAGTGGAAGTGTAAGGAAAATACCATAAGGCTCTGAAGCCTTTAGAACTTCTGCTGAATTTCTTATTGTGTGGAGAACTGAACAAATTCTGGAAAACTACAAAATGCTGCTTTAAGAAATAACGTGGCTGGACATTATTTTTTTATGTTAACACCAATAATAAAAGTTACTATAACCCACTGCTTTCTCTTTCCCTTTTCCAGTGATTTATTTGAAGGGGAGAAAAACTGCCCCAACACCAAATGCATCATTTGTCCCACAAATGTCACGTCTCTCTCTCAGCATTTCCCGTCCTGCTGCTCTAACTACCAATCTGGACAGTGGCACAAAACAACAGGCACATTGTTAAATCTTCTGATAATAAAGCTTTATCTTGTAGACATGGGATTAAAGTTCTGAGCTGCACCATACTGCCAGGATTTTGGAGAAAGAGAGATGTAGATAATAGCCCGTGTAATCTCCTCACCTACTTGTAAATAGCTTATCCTCATCACAAAGCAACAGACAAATGCCCAATTTAGGGTGAGTACAAATGGTTAAACATTGCACAAGCACACAAACAATCTGAAGTACAGCAGTGTCCTTTGGCTACGTGTATTTGGCTGAGGGAAGACTGGAGGGCAATTCATGAAAGATCTTAATTCAACTTCTTTCCACAGGGTTTTGCCTTGTCTTTAAGCAAAAAAAACTGCTGCTTCACTAGATTCACATTTTAAGAAGTCAGGAGGTAAATGATATTTGCACAAAAGAAAGAAAAATAATTTCTAACTCATTTCAAAATTAAATGAAGAGAAATGTGATCTGAGTTTTCTCCCTTTAAAGAACTAAATATATTCCATGATTATCCTTTGGTTTTGAACCTCCCTCAAACACCCTGTATACGAAAAATCTGCTAAATCCTTTCAGTGAGATCACAGCAAATCCCATGAACACGGTTTGTGCCTGGTTCAAACTGCTCATAGCAAGTCCCACCCTCTGGAACTGTTGCTCGCTCTCAACAGTTGAGGTGCAGATGCTGCACAAAACATTCTTCTCTGTCAAAAAGACCACAAAATACCAACAGAGGAGGCTCTGCATCCCAGGCAGCAACACTGAGTTCCCTGGGACACTTCCAGCAGACTCCAGACTCCCTAAGTCAGACTTGAGCAATCAGACTCTTGCAGAAAAATCCTGCAAGAGCAGTGAGCTTTAGAGAGCAAGATCCTGTGTCAAATTACGTGCAACTTGATGTATAACTTCCCAAATTCAATACTACAAAAACTGGAGACTGCAATTTGCTGTGAAGTTGAATGAAACTCTGTATTTCAAGAGTGCAGCAAAGCTCTTCAGAAGATGTTTTTAACGTATAACGCTGTCAGAATAGTTTATATTAATCTCTTTTCTGCCCCAATATTTCTTTTGAAAACACAACTAGCGGAAAACTTGTGTTAATAAAACAACGTTTAGAGAATTTTTCAAAGATGCAAAAATTCTTTTTACAATTCAGTCATGAACAGGTTCAGGAATGTGAGATAACCACTGGTCTGAAACAGGTATGAGACAGACAGTGACTGTCAAAGAGAGGAGAACCTCTAATCAACTCTTTGGATGTGATTTCTGTTACACAAATGTAGCTGCCATGGGACTTTATTTATTGGCACACAAGCTCCTTCGAGAACTAATATATCCTCAGACTGTCTAACAAACTTCAAACAAAATGTTTGAAGTAATGTGAACACAACGTTCTCAAATCTTCTCAACAAAGCTAGACTACTCCTAAAATGCAAGGATAAAAATTGACAATATATGGAAGGTGCTCACCCTAAGAATTTAAGGCTGAATCTACACTGTGTGGGCACAGAGTGCAATCCTTTCCCACACTGATAACTCAAAATTAGAGACTCTGCAAACTAAAGAGTCCAAAGGCTGTCCCTGAGCTGCTCACCATGGACCCAACTCAGAACTGTTCACCGCTGGAGCTGGCTGGGCTTGCAGCAAGTGTATTCAGCATGACTGGGAAGGCAGGAATTTTATTTATTTTCCTTGAAGGGCAAATTAAAGATATCAAAAGCATGTTTTTCCTTTAGTGCTCTTTCCCAGCACTTCACACCTGTCCTGCAACATATTATTGCCAGTTTTAATCCAGACTCTTGCAACGTAGTGCATAAATTCCAATTATTCCAATATTCCCATATATCTACAAGCAAATGACAATGATACACAACAGGATATCCTGGGTTTGGTTCCTCTTGTACTAAAACCATGCCTAGCTCTGCTCTGAAAGCACCTGTGTGCTTTTGACTGTACAAAAACTACAGTTAGAGACTGGGGAAAAGAATACGTTTTTGAGTTACCAGAATTTGCAGGCATTCTGCTTAGTCACCACTTCTTTTTAAGGATTAGACATTTAAACCTCTCCATTCATACACTCTATAAAGAGGAATTTCTCTAATCCACAAGAATTTTGTTTTACCTGTTTGTAGGAGCCCTTTCAGCCAGCAGCATCTTACAACTATTTAATTTTAAAAGCAGTCAGACTCCAGTGAGTTACAACCCTTTAAAAAATTCTCCTGCTTCCCACCAGAGATCCTTACAAACTAACTTCAAAAGGTATGTATCATCTCCTCCTGTGTTTAACACTGTTTTGTCTTCTCTCATTTTGTCCAATTAGGGATGCTGCTGCTGCTCAAATGTATCAGAGCTCAAAATGGGAAACCAGAGGGTGAGTGGAAACGCCTTCCACCTTCCAGGGCAGCGTCGAGCACGGCACGAGTTTTATTCTGAAGTTCAGGAGGGGACCATGAGAAGAAGAAGCAGTAAAGCAGCAGATACGAAAAGAATATTCTGGGGATTCTAAGTGGCAGATGAGGGACCCATCATACTCACTTCAGGGGAACCCGTGAAACCGCGCTCAGGTTGGTGGGAGAAGTCACCATTTGCAGAACGTTTTCAAGGGCAGTCAGTCCTCCTGCAGCCCGGAATGCGATTTTATCTGCTGTGTTCTAGAGAAACAAACACAGAAGAGAAGCAACAGAAATTAAAGAAATTGCTAAATAAAAGGTATGCCTGACAGTTGTGGATCTTCTCAATGCAGGAAGTCCGTAATACATTTATTCACCATGATGAACACCTTTGAAAAATAGCATTTCACTGCCCATGCACTCTTTAGAGCAGGGTTGAAATCCTCAGGCGTTATTTTTTTCCATTATTATATGTACATATCAAGTACTGCACAGGTAATACACTTGAATACCATATTTTCTGTAATTACATACAGTTATGGGATTTGAATGAAGATAATCTTTATCTGTTTACTATTATATTGGTAACTATATTGCATTGTATATGATTTAAAAAAATACAGACAACCTCTAATATGAGTAGTGCCCAGTAGTACATAAAATAGCTTAGGCTATTATCCTTGGTGTCCACTTGGAACTTCCACTCAGTAGAATTTTACACTTAAACACCATCCTACCATTATTCTCACCAAGTGACTGAGGTTTTGCTGGAGCAGGTCCAGTATTTTAGAACTGATACCCTTTCCCTTTTCCTTCCTGCAAATTGTTTATCTCCTACTGTTTAAAACAGGTAAGATCTTCTTCTTCTCTACTTTTAAGCTGAGAATTTTGCATAACTTTATTGGCAGTTTTTATTTGATCATCTTAATTTTGTCAACCATTATGATATTCTGGTCAGTAAGAAATAATTTGCTCTTTTTTTCCCCCAATGCTGCAAGCACTTGGCATGTGGAGAAAAATGAGGAGTCCTCTATAAACACAATTATTAGTAGTCTGTAAAGATAACTATAAAATAACTAGTAAGACTACAGAGCAGAAAAAACCTACAGTGACTGACAATAAAATCTCTGTTTGAATAACTAGAAAAATAATTAACCAGCTACAATATGATTTAAATGGACAACATTTCCCCTGAGATCAGACATTACACACAAAAGTATCTATCTTACCTTTTTTTTCATCATACAACTTTATCTCCACTAAGTTTCTTTCAAGCCAACAGCTATACTGTATTTAAGTTTCTAGCTACAGAAAAACTGCTCACAGAAGTCAGATATTCAAAAAGAAAGCATTTTACACAATTAATATGAAGTGCATGCAGATTTTTAGACAGCCAAAAGGTTTATTTTCAAAGGAATGACTGGCTTTAAATGAGTGGAAATCTCTGTGCCAACTCACCAGGCAGTTAAGAAAATAAACCACTGATTTCCTACAGGCTAACTGATAAATATAACTTATAGCAGTTAATTTTAGCTCAGTTAGTCCAGTAAGCGTGCCTTAACTGAAGAGTTATTTTTGAGTTTCATTCATATATTCTTCCTCTGCTTCCTCTTCCTCCCTTTCATCTAAAAAGACCCCCCAAACCTGCCTTCTTAAGGCACCCTTGGCTCCAAACAACACTTTCCACCAAACTCCTGATAGAGCCATAAGGAAAACACCCGAAGAGCAAAGAACCAGCCCTGCCACAAATCATTATTTATTGATATTATTTGAGCACCTTTGGCTCAGGGCCACAGTTCTCAAACATGCTCCCCCAGTGAGGCAGAGCAGGGCAGCTGCTCCAGACAGAGCCTTTCCAACCTATCCACATCCTTCAGCCTACAACTCCACAGGTGTAAAGGGGATTCTGGGAGTTCAGGTGTGCATTTCCCTCAGCAATGGACACACAGCCTGGGCAGGGCAGGATCCCAGCGTGCCTGGCCGTGGCAGTGCAGCACAACAACATCAACGTGACGCTCTGATTTATTTGCTGCAGCCTATTTGTTAGTGCTACCCCAGTTTTAAATGTGCCCAGCACTTTCCACTTCTCACTTTCCCTATTTCTCATGGGAGATTATGCCACAACCTATTAGCTCTCATGGCAAGAAGTCTTTCCTGTCATTTAGACCAAATATGCCCTTTCTCTATTTCATCCCATTACTCTGAGTTATATCCCATTTATTGCACTCATGTTGTTTCTCCCCTCAGCAATTTCTCCACTCTTGTAATCGTACACCGTTACATTTTGCTGCTTGGCTTCTTTCTCAACTCCATATAGTCTTTAATGCTAAACCCAACCTTTTCTTTTATATTTTTAAATATAAACTTCTCTTAGCTGTGATTTTTTTTTCCCCAGAACTCCCCTTTTCTCCACAAATATCCAGTAGTGAAGTGTCCAGAAAGGAACTTCCCTCCACCTTGAATCAGTCACCAGAGCCACACTGAAAGAAGCAACAATGTCTCCCCATTCTGAGAGATGATGGTCATCTATTCAAATCGAATATAAACCTTCTGAAGCTGTTTGATTTCATGTGTGTGCTCCTCCCACTTCAATCTGGAGCATCACATTTCTTATGGACAGACTTTTTTCAGAGTGCCTGGTTCACTTTTGTCTAATACTTCACTAAAATACAAGTATTCTTGTCAAAACACACATTTACATTTTAAAAACTTCCATTACTACTACAATTTTCTATCTAGCAGAAGCAAGTTTGTAATCTCTTCTGATTCTATATAATTTAGCCTTATGTCCTATTATTCCTTTCTCTAGATTACTCATAAAAATTCATTAGCACTTGACACTTATCCACCATGAAAACAGATCCCTACCTGTGTGCATGGAAGAGAAGGGGGAAAAGTCTTCACTCAGTAAAAGTATGATACAACCAGCAGCAAAGCTGGGGAAGATCCAGGGGCACAGCATTTGTTCCCTGTGCTTACAGAGGTCTATAAAACTGCCACGTGGAGATCAGGGATACATAACATCTGGCATGATGTTTAACATATTTATCTCCAATGGTTCTTTTAAGATGGAGAACTCCAAGGGCTTTTGACCCATTTATTGGAAGACAGTGTTGATCCCGAAGTAGCTGCTGGGACTGTGGTGCTTGTGAATGACCTTGGTCACCTTGCAAGCATCCTGCTTTCAGGGATTCCAGGGTCAGGCACAGCTCCCTGGGCCAGCAGAGGTCTTGGGAACTGAAGGGAAAACGTGCCCTGCCCACAAAGGAGCAGAAGAGTCACCTGAGTATTGCACTGCTGATGCTTTCAGAGTGAACACTGCAGATCATGGCACCAGAGGAAAGAGAAAAAAGGAATTGTCCCTCAGCTGTCCAAGGCACAAGACCTTGTCCAGGCACTCACCCTGGTGAGCCATGTATAAAGAACACACAGCATTCAATCAGCCCAGTGTTGAAACACACTGTCATTCTGTCTCTGAAGCAGCCAAACCATACACAAAATATGTCTGAATTAATTCCTACTTGAGGCAATTTTCAGGTTTTAAGTATTTTTTATAACTAAAGAAATCTTTTTTAGACCAGAAACATATGGGAGCAAGCTATCTTAGCCAATTTGTCCCTTTCTTTCCAAAATTAACCAATATCCTTGAAAATATGCTACAGACTCACTTACTGTCCTGTAGTGATGAAGTTTTACATTAGATGGTACATATTAAAACATAATAGAAATGCAAAAGAAGGAACTGAAGCATCTCAGTTGTTCAGAGCTCTTGCTTACATACTATTCTTATTTAAACTGGTCCCCATTTGAGCCTGTGTCAGAAAGAAAGACCCTTTCAGGTAACTACATCTTTTACCCTGGTGGCACCAAAGCTCTGAGTAGGTTAGGCATCATGTGAGTACCAAAAATGATAGATCCTGCAGGGAGTTAAATTCCTATTTGAGAATTAGCTTAAACCAGTATTGCATGCTTTTGTTGCTTGACTAAATCCTCCAGACTTTTAACACAGTTCCCCAAACGACTGAGCTCTCCTGTTTATGAAACCCATTTCATGATTTCACTACAGAAACTGTTCTTTGAGTGGCTGCACATTTAGATTGGGAGGGTTATTCAGGAAAGGCAACTGATATAACGGGATTCATGTTCTTCCAGTAACAGAAAATATACAAACATGTTCTTACATATTGCTTTTAAACAGTGTGTAAAAATTTGACTTGCTCATATATATTTTCAGAAGTTCTCAACTACTTCAAATAACATTTTTAAACAATTTAACTTGTAAATACAGAAGGATTTCAAGGCTCTGACGTTACCTGGTGACACAGGAGAGGAGAGACAAATGAACATGTAGGCAAAAAGGATTATTACTGCCATTTATGCACTTTTTAACAGAGAGGAGGAGGCACAGAAACCTTGGGGATGCCACCTAAATGTGTCTTAAACATTAGAAAAACAAAACCAGAGATTCACTTCAGAAGAGCAGACACAGCACTCAAAACCAATCCCTGAAAAGAGCCTTGTTTTCCTTCTCCCTCCCAAGCCCATCCCAAGCTGTGCGGTGCAGGGGTGCTGCCTGTACAGGAGGAAGGCTAACACAGCTGACATGACACCAAGTGTGTATTCTTGCTCTCTGGACCATTATGAACTTGTCATTTGAAGCACACAGCCTCCAACTTCAACAGAACAGGGCATGAATCAAGGAACTTGATTCATGTGTACACTAATGTAGTGTGTACACTAATGCATATGTTGCACAGTAAACAGAAATAACAATAAATTAGGTAAACCATGTAACCATTTTATGGATCAACTGTGAATTAAACGTATTTAGAAAGTTAAAATTAATCCTTTAAAAAATATATGTGACAATCAAGACTGCACACTGGGCAAATGTGGTTGACTTATTTACCTACCTGTTACAACACCTTAATGGATCTGAATTCCCCTTCTCTCCTATGGCTTGAGTGACAACTGACTAATAGGATTACAGGCTCTGTTCCAATAATACAGCTCAGCTACATGCCAGCAAAAAATGACAGCCTAAACCTGAATTACATGGCCTGGGAATCCATCCAATTATTAACTAAAGTAACTGTTATTACCTAACCTAATCAAAGGAGAAGCAGCTGTTAATCTTTGGTGGCCTGCAGTGTAGTAGCGGTCAGACTGGATGGACTGTCTTTGTACTTGACTCCTCTACAGACAATAATTATGTCCTTTGTGATCAAGAAGGAAGGGCTTCCTAACCTTTCAGACAGAGGCAGCAGATGGGGAACAACTGTTTGTGTGTTCATTAACAAGATAGGGTAGATTTTATCAGGACTTGGCATCTGTGGCACCCTCAGAAGCACCACTTACCCCGGGATACAAGTACGTTTGGCAAATTCGAAAATGAGCAGACTGAATAGAAAGTTCAATATAATGTTTTCATCTCGTTATCTGACATTTGGTACAGGAAAATACACACAGCTCCAAAAGAGTGATTTACACATATGCCTCATCCTCCTCAACATGGTCAACAAAGAAACCCATGAAAAAGCCAACTGGCCTGTGCTGGTACTTGGCTGGGTTTTGCTGCACTTGTCAAAGCAGTCACATAATATGAACTGTGTGCTGAAATAAAACCACACTGGGGGAAAATCTCTGATGTATTTATACAAGTCAGTGGGTAATACAAAGTAACACAGAGTGAAATAAAGCCACCACCGATTTGCAACAGCTTTTGGATTGTACATACAGTACTGCAGGACAGCAGAGAGACCAAAACCTCTGCCCTGCTCTGCTGCTCCCCCCCACACAGGGCAGCGGCAAACTGCAAGGCTTGGAAAACACAAGAGACGGGTCAGAGACATCCACCTCACCAGCAGGCACGCCAGAAGTACAATTTAGTTTATGCTGGGGAAAATAAAAATATGATGGGACAGTGTAGAAGATTTCTGATAATGCACAGGAGCAGCCAATATTTGGACACTGAAACTGGAGGGAAGAAATTCAGGTAAGAATAAAATGATTTCTTTTAATGTCAAGAGTAATTAATGATGAGCATAATATACTTAGGATATGGTCGACTCTCAATCATTTGAAGTTTTTAAATCAAACCTGATTATCTACTAGAAAAATATGATCCATGTTAAATCATAATTTATTAATTTGGTGCAAGAGTTATTGGGCGAAATCCAATGTTCTGGACCAAAGTACTCACTTCCATACATTTCTCCTGTTAAAGTATTATTATTAGTTAATAAGTAGAGCAGAATCAGAAATAATGCTGAGCTTTAACAGCTGAAGTGATTTAATGTCAGCTTTTCCATCTCTGCTCTATGTGACTTTATCACCTCACATTTTGACTACTTGGAATATTTTTGAACTAACTGAAATACTCTGGCGTAAACCCTCCCTCTAAGACAAACCTCCAAAATAAATATTTTCCTGTAGATTAAAAAGGAAATTTAGGAAGATTGTTTTTCCTTCATCAACCCGAAGAATGCTTTCTGCTAGTCCTGCAGAATGTCCAAATCAGAAGGTGCTCTGGAAAAGTCTGTCTGAACAGACCTCAGGAACTGAAGCTGTTCAGAAGAAAATATTTCTGATTGAAACCCAAATGCTTTGAAACAGTCTAACTTGTATTTCTGAAACAACACACTAAACTTGTGCAACTCTGTTGTACACTTGTTAAACTGTACACTGAAGGAAGAAATAATAACTAATTAGTAAAATATAGTTGAAATCCATCTTAAGAATTTTTTTCTTTCCTTTTATCTAGTGTTTGAAGATTCTATCTAAAATGCCAGGGGCTAAGAAATGCAGTTCAAAGCTGCCTTAGAAAAACAAACCAGACAACTGAATCCTGGGCTGGCTACTCTTTTTTTTTTCTTTCCTCCCCCTTTAAATAAATACACAAGTATATCTACATGCACAAATCCACGGCTATGTTTGTGACTGCAGAAAATCTACATCCTTTGAGCAGTCCTCCAGACATAAAACTTTACACAGTAGGGTATACCAAAATATTTTCTATTAGAATAGACAATTTTGTTCCCTTTAATACTTGTCTCTAGTGCAATTGGTGTTGAAAATCTCAAACTGGTTTTCAAACACGAGTGAATTCACTTACAATAAAATTCCAACCACTGAACATCAACAGAGAACTAATTTAGGATTGAAACACGAACCAGAACTAGCTCAGTAGCATTTGCACACCATTGGGGGGAGATATTCATTCACACTGAGGATATATTGATCATATATTTGTAACATCTCCTTCCTCATGAGTTGCTAATGGGTTAAAGCCCCAGAAGGGAGGCCTTGAGAAATGCTCCATCCCACCTCATCCTGCAAAGTGCAAATTCTGAAGCCTGAAAGCTGATTTTGAAGCCTTTAAGCTCAGGCAGCTCCTCTGGCTTCTGTGCTTACTCTCCATACTGACTGATCTCCATGGCTTCATCCAGAAGAGGGTGGTTACCAGGCAGCTGACAGCAGGCAGGTAAAGGGGCCTGATCCTGCAGAAGGTGTTTCACTCCCTGCATAATACTCAGTATTTGCACACTCCTGAGTACAGCTCACCTCCACCACCTAATCCACCTGGATGATACTGGCTTTTCACCTCCATAGCTAAGGTATGTTAACTGCAGCCTCACAGAGCATATTTAGTGCAAAAAAAGACAAATATCTAAGACCAACCAAAAAAAAAAGGGTGAAAAAGCGAGTGGCTGATACATCACTCCAATGCAACAGAAAGATGAGGCTTAGCTCATTTTTTAACTAAATCAAAAATAAAAGAAGAGGAGGTATTTACTACTATACTCTCTGAAAATCTATTATTGGCAAGTGACATAAAATTAGTTCAGGCCTAGGGACAACAGCAATACTATTGACTTCTTTAGCCTATCCTGAAAACACTAAATGTCCCGTGTCCATAAACCTAATTTCTGTCTGTGCCATCACGTACTCAATTCATTTTGCTGCTTCCAAACATCTGCCCACATTGTGAGGTTAAACCAAATTGGATAGACTCCTTACTGACTCACTGTGTGATCTCACTGAGCAGGATGAACCGTATTTACCCAATTTCTTTCCAAGTTCTTGCAATGGCTTTTCAGTTCAACAGTAAAGTCACAGAGGCATCCTATTACACTTCTGTTGACAGGGACAGGACCCTCACAATCCTGATGGTGAAGCTTCAAGCGTCAGGGAAGGGCATAAAGGAAAGACAAGTAAAGGTAAATTAGTGAATTCCATGCTACCTGTTCAGCTGCTTTCATTCAAGCTAAGCAGCATAACAGGAAACAGACACTATTGTCTGGAAAAGAAAGAATTTTCTTTATATGTATTCTGAAAGACAGCACTGAGCGTTGCAGCATGTGCTTTTATTAAAAATAAATGTTTAGTCTATTTATAAATAACAGAGCATCTAGTAAGTGCATCAATTAAAGGAGGAAGGTAAGGACAGAGGTTTAAGTCTAATACCAGGAACAACTGCTCCTGGATCTCCATAGACGGCTCCATTAGCTGAGGCCAATAAGACTCATAAACAGAGGTTTCCAAACAGGTAAATAAAAAGCACAATTACGGGATCTTGTCCTGTTGTCTCTCAGCGTTTTATTGGACAAGAAATTGCACAGTGAGTTAGGCAAGTTAGGTATCTCTTGCAACACTGAATCTGAAAATCCTACGCCTGACAGGTCACTACTAAGAGCTGTCAGCCACTAGAAAGCAGCACTGATTTCAGCTGAACCTGAACTACGAAAACCAGAGCGATCAAAACAAACCTGAAGATATTAAAATTATGTGGGAAAGGACACACGGAGAGGGAGTGGTGGCTGTTCAAAGACCCATGGTCAAGAGCACTCGAATTCTAAACACAGCTTTCACCCTGATTGCCTTGGGGCCTCTCTTGTAACCTCTTGGACTATTTGCCCACAACCCCATCTGGACAGCCCCAAAGGGCTGTGGGGCACATAAACAGTGTGGGTTTGTGAGGTACTGCAAACATCAGAGCAGACCTCCGGGTGACACGTTCTAATGTCAGAAGTGACGGTCTCAACTCACTGCTAAATTTTAAAAATACTTCCAAGAAAATATGTGTATAGATGTATCACCAGACCAAACTAAACAAAGCCTTAATTTCCTTAAATAATCATTGCTTTATCATGATCTCCAAGCTGGTGTCTGGTATTAGCAGAAACGTGCCCGCGTAGGGCATTTATTCATCACTGAGAAATCAGTCTCTGGACTTTAATGACACTAAAACATATCTCTTGTCCTGTAGTGAAGAAACTTTGCATAGCTTGGAATGCATATGTATCCATTATATCCACTCTGATATGATGTATTAGTTCTAAACTGACGCAGAAGCCTGATCTGACAGGAAAAAGCCACAATCAGTGCAACACTGGAAGCTGACAGCACTTAATTACATCCCACAGCAGTTTTTAACTATACCCACTGGGCACAGAAATTAACCTCCAAATAATCTTGGAGTAAGAACACTGCAGAGCTTATCTGTGAACTGAACTTGCCTTTTAATACCATCTCCAGCAAACAAGTTAAAAAATATTCCGTGGCTGACCTCTAGTAACAAGTTCCTATTTATATGTTCACCTTGAGAAAAAAGTTAATCCACAGATTACAAATTGATGATATCAAGCTGCCTGGTCCAACTTGCACCACACAACACACCTGACCTATTGACTTCTTCATGGCAGTGACAGGAAAAGGCTGTTTGGGTGGAAAATGCTGTCTGAGGAGCTCCTGCTGTGTTTGCCCACAGCCTGCTCTCTGAACTCACAGCCACGGTGTTGTGACTACCAAATCTGCTGCTGTAGTTGACAGAGGTGGTGAACGTTCTACCACTTGTAGGAGCTTGGACTATCTGCAGATAAGCTGGACAATGTGGATACTCCAGGCTCTGAACACGGCTGAACCTTCTTCAAGTTGTGTTTTAGAGGCATTGTCTACCCCTTGCACTCAGTGCTGATCACCTGTACATTAAAATTCTCTAATCTCTCAGGTAAAGGGTTTAAGAAGCGAATTACTTTTGAGAAGGGTTACTTACATCTCAGCTTCTCCATCAACTATACCTGCATTATCAGTTCTGGAGTTCATGCTCTGCCTCAGGTTCTCTGCTTTCCTATGAACAGCTTGATTAACATTTGCAACAAAGGAAGCATAAATACAGATTTCCCTGTTACCTTCTGTGTGAGCAAAGTTACTAGATTTTTGGTGGCAATATACAGAGTTCCAAGGGCCTGAATTCTAGTTTTAGCTGGTAAAACTTATTTTTTAGCTTTAAAAAAAGTTATTGGTTAGTTTTTTAGGTTTTTAAAAACCTTTATTTTTAAGTTTTAAACCTTATTTTTAAGTTTTGTAATTCAACACCCTTCATAAAGTTTGGATTTTGGCTTTAAATCGTTTTTAAACAGTTATAGTTCAGCTTTACATTTGATTAATGACTTCCCTTCATGTGACATCACTATAGCTTTGGAATTGGCTACTGCAGGAGTATCCCAAGTTGAAAAATTAATGGATGGATTAAAAATTAAGCCATTCTTTGCACAGAAATACATCATATGTTTAGCTAAAATGAACCTTAGAGTTTTAACTTCTCATTATAACAAATAAGAGTGGCAATTACTTTCACAGAGAACAAAACCCATAACGATGAAAGCACAGCTAAGGCAGTGTGGCAGTGTTTATTTTGCTTTTTAAAAATTTTGGCCACAAAATGCCCACTGCCTGATACAAAAGAAGGCTTTTTGGTGTAAACCAGTGCTCTATGCATCAGAATCTTCACATGGCTAGGAGCCAAAAGACACAGAGCATGTAAAGGCAGTCCCGGAGGCTCCGCAGGGTCCCACCATGGTGTCGCATGGGTGGAGGTGGAAAGGGCACAGCACTGATGGGGACTTGGAGACCTTTCCAGTTTTTTCCATCCCCAGTCACGAATTTGCCCGGGCAGCTGTGCCAGAGCTCAGCCCTGCTGCTGGTCCCCTGCCAGTGCTGCACTGCAGCCAAGCTGAACTGCTCCAGCCCCGGACGGGACACCCTGGTCTGCGCCACGAATCCACACAGGATGCAGAGAGGACGAACCACAGGGCTCAGGGGGCTGCTGAACTGTGGGCATGTGGCTACTGTCTTTGTAAGCAAATACTGTGCACGTGTGTACTTCTGTTTTTCCTACAGAACTGATGGCAAGTTCAAGTCTTGTCAGGGTATACAGTGATTACCCAGGCAGGAACTCTCCTGCACCTAACACAGGCAGACAGGCTGCTGTAAGCAGCTTCGGAGGAAGAAGAGCTGTGTGATTTCTAAGCACATTTCTAAGTGACACCTGAACCTGATGTCAAAAAGAAATTCTACTTCTAAATAGATTTATTACTTGTAAGGATTCAAAGGATCCGCTGCTGTCTCTGCCAGTAGTGTCCCCTAGTGGAGACACATCGGATGCTCAGTAAACAAGCAAACAGAAGGGGCTGAGCCCAGAAATCATCCTGCCAAGGAAATCAAACACCTCACAATCACAAACCTGCCTATAAAGGTCTGGAATCTCAACCAAGCTTGTCATTACTATAATTATTACATTACTTAAAGGTAAGTGTTAATTAACTTTTTCAAGCTTCAGTCAGACTGAGAAATGAATTGATCGTGGGGCTGTACAGAATAACTGTATGTTAAACAATATACAGATAACGTGCCTGTGTGTGTGCATGTATATACATAAAATAATAAAATACAGACAGTGTGGGTAAAGCCACTAGTCCATGACTGAGGTAAATTCACTAAAACAGTAATTTTCACCCTTTTTCATATACAATGCACGATGATGCTTTTTCAGACTTAGGTAACATGGTGACAGATAAGCTGCCACCTCCAGTGATTTCTCCGGCCCTCCATGACTCCATGTATCAGGCTTTATGCTGGGTTTCTTCCAGAGGTGTAAATATCCTTAACATAAACTTCACTAGTGACTGCAGCTTGCCCACAAAAATGCTCTGCTACCGAAATGAGCGATCTGTTCTGTTCACAGCTACCAAAATCCTTTATTGCTGCCTTCTCTCCATCTCTTCCTTCTCATACAGTAAACCAAAATAATTTAGTATGGGAAAAAAATATCATCAATATTGAAAAGGTTACTGAATCACTGCTCCACCTGCTAACACTCCTGCTTTCTTCAGAGACACTGACCATCCTTGCCTCTATGGAGTCCAGCTGATTAACAGAACCAAGTTCAACTTGGATCAATTCTTTTCAGCCAAAATTTAGGTTTAAAATTTGCTGCTTCTAATTCACACTTGAGAGTCTTCTTCGTTTAAGAAATAAACCCCACAAACCTCAAGCTATGGCCCGTGTGCTAGAAAGATACTGAGTTTTCCAGAGACATAATGGAGCATAAAATACACTTCCTATTTATGTCACTCTTGTTTAGCTTATGAAGGCGAGTTTCCTTCAAAAGTTTGATATCAAATTACAGTGTCTTGTCTAATGCTAATTCAAAGCAACACGATTATGTGCAGCAACAAGGCCATATCCAGTCCAAATATAATCAATAGCAGGTTAAGAAGAACTTAAAGGTACATCATTGCCTTTCAGCTGGTCCTGAACTTTATTCTGTTGAAAAATAAAATCCAGCCATTATATTCAGGGTCTTTCAATTCTCTCTTTGATGGCTACACATGAGGAACACACAGCTACCTAGGTCACCTGCAGCACCAAAACTAAATGTGTAAGAGTCTGGGAATCACAATTCCCACTGTATTCTTAAATATACTTTAAGTAGCAATACTGAGTCTTTATAAAGTAGAGTATTTGCTTCTAAAATCTATTTAGTCTGTGTATACATGTCATATATGTATTTATATACACAAACTCACACATATACACACACAGGGCAATTTTAAATCCCTGTAGAAATATTTGAAGAAACTTACCACAAGCAATACAAAAGCTGACATGTGCTCCATTTCCATACATTAGTTCTTCAACAGTTTTTAATTTTATTGTTTCAGTTTCTGATGATTAAGGGTTTGTATCATTGGGGGGGAGGAGGGGGAGCCCCTCCTCACCCTGGCTGTGGTCACCATACCCAATGGGCCCAACAGTTTAGAGAATCAAACATAAATACGGGGCCCGAGTGTGCTGTTAGAGCCAGCCATTCCTGACAGTCTTTACAACGGGATAAACACTGTCTGGCTACAGTCCCCATGTATTTGAAAGCTACGACAAATATTTTACTGAAATGTAAATAACTGACATCACCACTGCTGAAGCAGGAGGCTGAAAAATCTCTCTGAAAATCCCAAACCCAAAAACATTGCCTGACAGAAAAAAAACCCATTAATGGTCACTGAGAGAGCATGTTTTAGAGGTCATAAGCATTGAGATCCTTTTTCAAAAAAAAAGGATTAAACCAGAGCAGTCAATTACTAGCTCATATTCACACATTTTTCAGTTCCAAAATTATTCCTTTTCTAAGGAAGTGTTTTTCCCCCTGAAATCTGTTTCCAGTAAGAATACTACTCTGAATTAGTAATGTAAATAACTGCACTGAAACTTAGCCTACTGAAAAGCAGCTACTTTTAGATTTGCACAGAGAGAGCTGGTAAGTAACTATAAGCACTGGGACCCAATCGATTAAAAGCCTCCTCTTTTTGTTTCTGGTTCCATTTTACTACCACACTTTAACAACTTGTTTTGCACTCACTATTATTTACTGAGATTTTTACAGCACCTAGAGAGACTGAAGGAGATCAGAGCCTGAAGGAGACGAGGAACACAGCCAACCCTCAAATCCATACAAAACCAGAGTAAGTTTTATCAATAGAACCAGTGAAATCTTGTGTGTTAGGACTTTGTGCCTTGTGAGGACATGGGAGCTTCGGTGTATGTTTGGGATGGGACACGGATCAAACCTCTATCCTGCCCCTGCAGCCCTCTCTTTGGGAGCAGAGCTGGAAGATCTTCAGTCAAATCACTTAGTTAAAAGAATAACTTGTGCTGTGGTGAAGATCTTTTTCAAACTAGTCATCAATAAGAAGGATCGTATACAAATAATTCCAGTTAAGCAGATTAGCTGTTGCAACTGGATTCCAAAAATCGTGAGGTTCCCCCACAATCGTATTGAATCTCTGTCATATTCCCAGTCAGACGGATGAGAGACAGCTTATGGGCTTGTCTAGATGTCACAAGTAAGTATTGTACAGATCTCACTGAAGTGATTTAACTGCAGTGTTTTAGCTGCAGCTGAGCCAGGTGAAAAGGCCACAGCCCCCAGCTGCTGTCACCACCCTCACTGACAGCAGCATCCCGCCACGTTCCTCAGAATAACACTGCCTGCCAACCCTGCCTAGCACAGACCATCCAAACCCACAGGACATACTGCTAACACTTAAAAGTAGGACTTTTAAAACGTGGAGCCAAACCCAAAGGTCTAATAGCAAATTTTAGAAAGAACTTTAGGGAGGTGATGTTCTGTCAGCAAGTCTAAGGATGACCATCTGAGAGGCAGCAACCTCTGACCCAGGTCAGGGTCACAGCCCTGGAAATGTATGTACTTCAGGCAGCTTAATGTCTAATGTCTATATAGCAGACACTTTTTAATCAGCACATTTTTTAATCAGCAGGTTTTTAATCAGTAAATCTAATCTCTTTACATTGAGGGAAATAAATGATAAGCATAAGCAAGTTAAAACTGTACCTGCAGTCACACTAACAGGATATACAGCTTTCAATATCCTGGTTTCTGAAAGAGTTCCACATTATAGGACATTTCTGTGTGAATGCTCAAGTCAAACACGAGCAGCCAATTCAGTGAAACACACTTGCCCTTGGTGATGGATGTGTAAGATTAGTCCATCAAGTAATGAACATGCAAAATATAAAAAGAATTGTGGCAGAAAAACAATTCTAGCTCTGCTTTGCCTTCTGTAACAGGTTACATGAGTTTTACTTTGAGCATCAAAGGCTGATTCATGGGAGATCTTAAACTGAGCGTTATCAGATCTTATTAAGAGCTTGAAGAGTCCCATATGACAATCTGCCAACCTCAGGCCAGGGCTTTCTGGGAACATTTGCACCCATTCTGCTGTTGTTGCTCTGTGTGTGTTTGTTTTCTTAATGTACTTTTAAACAAAGCAGAGGTGACAGTGAACAAAACTTCCTTCCAGGATTCCTGGCAGTAACGATGAGGTGCACAAAACCTAAAGACTGCCTTCCAACAGCCTAGGGCACACCCAAAGCAGCAGATACACCCTGGGGACAGCACACCAGATGTATCCAACACCATCGGAATTGTGCCTCCTACCACTGGGAGCAAGGACTCCAGACCTGAGGGGTGGAAGTCTATTTAAAACTGGAACCACACGGTGGTTTATGGCTTTAGAGCACCTCTCATGTCTATTTAATTTAAAGACATGTGAACAACAGGTTTCATGTAGTTAATGGCCATGCTCCAAGTTAGATCCTCAGAACCTGCACTTCAACTTGCTCATCTTAGACTTTGTAAATACTTTTCCAGCATAGGGTGCAAAGCTTCTCAGTGGTTGTAGAGCTTCATCCAAGTAAGCCAACATGGGCACGTCAAGAAGTGTCTGGAGATCTAACAACCACTTGAAGCAAAGCAAAGCAACATCTCTTTCATTTGTTGGCACTCCAGTCATGCAGTGGATTCCAAATGAAAGCTGTGCTCCGTGGGGAGCCGGCACAGCCTCAGAATTCTGTGTGAAGGAGAAGCAGGTAAGGTGCCGCAGTATACAGCCAGGGCTCCAAAACAGACAGTGGTTAAGAAGCATCTTTGCCCAAGAGAGATATTTCTTATATTTTAATATCTAGAGGATACACTGACATAAAACCTTTTAGTTTGCACTAAACAAACTCTTTTTGCTGTTCTGGTGAAATCACTTGGCCCCAAGGGCAGAACGTGCTTGTGCCCAGCAGACCAGGAAGGCAAAACAAGAGCAAGTGTGACCACAGTAATCATGCAGGCATGTGGCATCCCAGAATGGTTTCACACTATGAAAGAAGTTCAGAGGTGAGAAAAAGCCTTACTCAGTACTGTGGAACACAACAGATGAAGGCAGAAATTGTCAGAGTGATTGGATTGTACCTGAAGGCAAAACCCAGCAAAACAGGGCTGCCAATCTTCTGTGTGTGGCTTTTTTTGTGATTCATGTTTGCACAAATAAGACACCCAACCCTTTAATGCTGTTTCAGCACAGTCACGGAGTTTCTACTAAGCTGAATAACTACTTCTTCTGTTGAGAAATTTAATGGCATTTATTTTTCTTATTTACTGTTACCAACTACAGCTCAGCAATTTATTTCATGGTTTGTACAACAAATCTTTATTTCCCTGGTGAGCCTGCATAAATAAATGTTTCAGGCAATGTAAACTATTAACAAAAGAAAAATCCAGTGTTTCACAGTATGAATGAAAAGAGGGTTTTGTGGATCAATTTTATTTTGTAATACTTTTGCAGGACTTCTGAGCCAGAAGAATTTCTAGTAAGTGGCAAGGATCTATTGTAGTGAACCCTGCCCTCCCTCAGGGCAATTCTTTATTCAACCCAGGCCATTAGCAAGGGTAAATCAATGTTATCAGCTCACACACACTGACAGCTTGTGTGGTTCCCACTCCCTCATTCCTCCCCCCACATTAGCGTATATTTTTATGCTCTCCAGGGAAATTCAATTAACAGTGTCAGTCTCCTCCTCTCAGTCCGTGACTGACACCATCAGGACTCTTTTCACTGCCCACTGACATGTAAGATGTGTCTGCTGATTTCTGGACTCCCAAGTTAACAAGAGAATTACTACCCACTTCTACAAATGACCGTGTCTGATCTGTGCCGTAAACACAGCGACAGCTCCCGAAATCAATCTTTTTTGACCTTATTGATTAAGACATTCAGATATAAAAATACTTCTCCGGTGGCTGAGTAATGTTTTGAAGGGTAAAACCCCAAATCAACACCAAAATAACGCATGTCTATTAATAATATCAAATTTAGCTTCTAATGCCCCACTGCAGACTCAATGACCAGCAAAGTGTCGTGAACAATTAATGACTAACACTTAGCTGCAATTCCCATCATGTTAAAAAACCACAGCAAACAACTACTGGTAAAAGGTAGGATACAACTCCAGTTTCCAAAGTTTCCAAGAATTATTTAGATAACTTTCAAAATAGATACATCTTTTTATAGTAGTCATGCAACAACATGATTTCTGTATTTTGAAAGCAATAAAAAAATTAACTTTTCAATAATTAATGCAAACACCGCAAAATTTGAAAATGGCACAACTCTTTCAAAAAACTATTAAACTTGATGGACCAAGAGAACACACAGAAGGACCCCATGCAGCCCAGGCAGCCTTCAGCAGTTCAAAGCACGGGCCACCAGCAATTGTCTTCCACACTCAGTTGTGAAAAGCATCAAGCAGAGCTCTCATTTTCACAAACATCAGCCCTGCACCACAGTGATGCAACCCCTTCCTCAGATTTCAGTAATTTAGTTTCTCTCAGAACTAATTTTCATTATTTCTTGATTACAGATAAGGAAGAGAAGTACTTTCTAATGGTTAGAGAGAGAACAGAACATAATGCTCCAGCTGAAAGCTCAAATACTCTGTGGTCCTAATGGAGCAAAAAACTATATTACAAGACATAAAGCACTGTAGCAGCAGACTGACCATGATGAAACAGTAAAGAAGATGCAAATGCTATACTATTAATTGAAAAAAAAAATCCAACATTTCCCATAAACCAAAATATGCTCTACAATCACAGACTTCAAAAAAATTAAAAACATAGAAATACCCCATATACAGGCACATCATACCCTCATCCTCCAGCAAAGACCTACTGGCTTGGTTGTACCTGGGAAAACTTAACAGCTTTGTGCTACAGCAAAGCTGCCTCCAACTCTTTCCTCTCTTCTCTGCTAATTGTTTTGGCCCTTTATTGTAAAAGCTGTTTGTGGATAGGCACTATAAACTCGATGGCTAAAAGGACCCAGGTTAAAAAAAAATCCTAGCAGAGATACAGTGGGGAAAAAGAGTGAAAAGCATAACAGCAAAAACTGCTTCTTACACAGAGGTCATTCACTCATCCACACGTTTAAAACAGTCCCAAATCCAAACCGGTGAGATCTGAGGGCAACACAGTTCATAGGATAATCCTTAGTCATACAAGTAAAAATCACAATACCTCTTTTTCCAGAATACGAGAGATCTCTCCTAAGGTCCTGTCCAGACCAGGTACTTTGTTGTTCCCCAGGGAGCAGCTATCCTGCATTTGGAGGTGCTTCAGAAGGTCTTTTGCCAATCGCTGTAACCTTCAACAGGAAACAAAGAGAGGGTTAAGCAAAGACTCATGTTAACTTTCACCTTTGGAATGAACCTCTAATGATAAAGGAATCATGAAAATCTACATAAAAAGATCATAATTGACTATTCTGAAGAGCACGCGAAACATGCCAGGAGACACAGTCAGCTTGGAACGTCTGTGACACTTCACTATCTACCTTTTCAGGGAACCTGCACAGAAATAGTGTGACCAGTAGTACAGACATCAAGATGCTTCTTTACTAGCTACATTTGTTGCTGTTGTTGTTTCCCTATTCTCCTTCCACAGTTTGTCCTGCTAGTTTTTGCCATGCTCATTTTAAAATGGTTTCATCCTGCTTTGCTCCCACCATTCAATCATTTTGGCTCACTCAGCTGAGCAATTAATTCAGTCTTGAGATGAGTAAGGGAAACAGAACAGCAGATTTAAACAGAACAGCAAACATCACTGGGCTAATTTCTTATAGGCATCATAAAAGAAACAGCTCCTCAGGGTTACCTGAATAACTGAAAAGCAGTAGCTTTGCAGCCTACCCCAGAAAGGGCATTTTATTAATGAGGGTCAGTAACGAAGCCAAAATGCAGAGGTGGGAGAGATGTAGACACACATGGGTTAGGTTTCATTTCCATTTTATATCTCTACCTCTGAGCCATTCCCCTCTGCTCTCCTGCGAAGCAGCAAGGAGAAATGTGCAGCTCCAAGGCACAATTCTCTCACCTTGAGGTCTAAAACACAGCAGTGAAAAGCCACTCAGTTCATCCTCGTATGCCTTGAATGTGAAGGCAGCAAAGAGCTCAGGTGCACACTTTGCACCTGTGGGAGCAGTGATGGAGCAGATACACACAGTAACAGAGGCCCTGAACTGGAGACTGCGAGAGGGCAGGAGGAAGGGTCATTCCACGTTTGCCAAGTGTTCGTCAAGCACTGCCTCAGTACCTGCTGCTTGCTGGCTGCTCTGAGTGACAGCGACAGTGTTTGGTGGACCTTTGGTTTCATCTACTGAGCAATTTGCACTGGAAGTGGGACAGAGCTGAAAGCTGAGCAGCATGAGTGGGAGAAACAGTGTTGGGAGCAGAAGCCTATACACAGAAGTCTATAGGAAGGGTGACAATGCTTATCATAAAATGGAGATATCAGTGTAAAAGGGCCAGAAGGGTTGCACAAAGTGACCCCAGAGTAATGGCAAAGACCAAATTACATTAACTGGTCTCCTAGAGGTGAGACAGGAAGGCTGGCGATGGAAAGGCTGGAGAATGTGCCACAGTAGTCACATGTATCAAAACAAAAAAAACCCACCAATATCAGAATCATTTGGGGAAGAACAGAGAGTTTCCACTTAAGAGGAAACAGGAAACTGTGTTCCTTCTCTTTGAAAAAAATTAAGAGTTTTGTTAATGGCTTTCAAGACACACCGAAGATACATTTATGTTCTTAAAGTAAAAATAAAAATGATTTGCAGAATTTTGAGTCTTGGACTTCTTATCATCTGGTCAGCTAAATCCACTAATATTAAACCAGAATTTTTCTATGACAAGAAAAATAAGAGGAGATTACATCCTGATGAGGTTTTTTTGCACTGCTATTTCCTCTGTGGAAAATGAGGTTGGAGAAACCTCTGTCTATCACAGTAAGCCACAAGCTAAAATGGGAAACAAAATTAAAAGCCAAAACCCAAATAACTGCAGGATTTCGACAGTAAATCAAAAGACCACAGCACCAATGAGGAGTGGAACTGCTGCAGTCCAGAGAGATGATCCAGAAGCAGAGTAATGCAGGTATTGTCACAGAATAGTATTTAGAATGGCTATTGCCTTGGCAATATCCTAGCACATTGGGCAAAAAAGTCTTAGTATTTCTTTGAAATATCTACTCAAATTGCATATTAAAGCATAAAGGCACTGAAAAACCCCACCACACTATATTGTAACTTCATCTGACAAAAGACAGCAAGACAGATTTCCATTTGCTTCATTTAACATCAGAGGAACGGAATTCCACCAGGATTAACCACAGGGGCTGAAGAAAGGCACTGATGATCTACATCAGGCGTCGGCACACAGAATGTGTAAGGTTTATCAAAACGCTCCTCGCAAGGGCTCAAAGAGAACATAATCATATTACACCAAGGCTTCTGCTGACAGGGGAACACAAGTTTCTTTCTCTTCAGGCTATTAAGATGCTCTGCAAATTAAGCAGCACGTTCAGTTTCTGTCCTCAGTTTAAAAACAAAGCTGTACGACACGTTAACTCCCAAGGAAAAGCTTCCAGTTTTCCATTTCTTCCAAAAGTCTTTCTGGATACTTTTCCAAAATGCAAACTTTCTAAGCTTTGTGTGCTCAGCATCACAGAGTAAGAAACCTGAAGAGAAAATTTTCAATTCCACCACATTAAAGAATTACCTCTTACATCCTCATACCCTACTGTATGGGGAATCTTCTGCCAAAAACAGTTAATGGATGCTGTGTGATCACATGGGGCAGAAAAGGGAAAGAAAATCTCCCTCCTCCCACAGAGAAATTATTTTAATATCCTCTATACTGACTTCTTGGCCGTGTTAGAGAAATAAGAATAATTTTAGGACTGTTTCAAAGGACTAGAAATCTATGCAAGAGGACTTGTGCCTGTATGTAGGATTTACCATTGCTATGAACGGATTTGGAAAGAAAACTCTTTGTCCATTCTGGACTCCTTGTGCACACCTGGTATGCAGTGTGGATTACTAGAGCATGGCATCAACACCTGATCCAGTGACTATGTGGAAATACTGCTGAGTGCAAATTCAATCATTTCAAAACAATTATTTCATCTTCCTTCTGTTCCCCAATTTTCACTCCTCCAATGCTTACTCTGCCATACAGGAATCATAAATGACTGAAACTTGACTGGGGCTGGAGAAAAGGGAAGTTAATGTCTTTTTCTCTAAAGCTATTTACATCTCACTAATTAAGGTTTTAGTACTGCCCAGAAACAGGTAATTCAGAATGCAGAGGAAATATCAGAAAGGCACTGACTGGTCTTGGAACATTACCATAACATAAACTTTAATAAATAATATGTTCAGCAAATACAAATAGAGTATCTGATCTTTTTGCACTGCAAGTGGAAAACCAAGGGATATTCAATATCAAAGGTTTTTCTTTTTAGCACGGGCTAAATACTCCTAGCAAGTTTAATATATTTTACAGGCTAAAGGAAAGAGATCTGTTAATATTTATAGGACACATTTCATGTCCAGAAAAAAAACCCCTTGAAATAGTAACATCAATGAATTTCAACCCTCGCAGGTTTAAGTCCCTGATTTCTTGGCTGTCCAGTGATGTATGCAAGGAAGGATTAGTGTGAGTGGGCAGAGCAGGGGATGCTGTGCAGTTCCTGCAGGGAAGGAGCGGTGACTCCTCCCGGAGGTTCCTGGGAGGGCGGCCACGTGCCAGCTGGACACACAGCCCCGATTCTTCCCGAGGCAGCCCGTGCCTGGAGAGAACTGAGGGCGTCTGTGCAAGTTCCTGCCTAGCCCAAAATGGAGCTCTGCCCTATCCCCTCGAAGCAACCTACAGCCCCTGCATGCTCTGTGCTGCCTGCAGTACAACTCATACTGTGCTGGCACGTGGGGCACACTCCGATGGCTCCAGGTATGCCATGGAAACACAGCTGGACACAGTCCCAGACACTGCCGGACGAAAAACAGCTACATCTGCAGCCTAACACACCTTCTGCGCTGTTTGAAAGGAAGCTCTCTGAAAAATGATGAAAAATTCCTACAAATCTCATTTTTTGAATGCATTTATTTGTATTCCTAGGAAAATGTTCCAGCCTTTCCCTGAAAACGAAATCCACCACTTGCCCAATCGTAAACCTGTTATTTATCTGGTTTGAAAGTTTAACTGAATTTTATTTTATTTACACTTTGGCTCTTCTACAGTTTCCAGAGCTGTTTGGAAACTAAATTTTGCACAAGTATTTCCAATTTCAGAGACTTTTTTCCCTGCAGCAATCAGTTTTGGTATAATATCTTATAGTTGGTCTACCTGGCCTCTAGCCTACTACACCAAGAAAACCTCCAAGGTGAGTTTATCCCATGAATTCACTGATATACCATAATGAAAGTAGGAAAGTCCTGTATTGTTAAAGACATTTAGCTCTGCCCTTCTATAAGAACAAACTTCACACTACATTCCCATCTTCTCTCCAGCAGAATCTTACAGGAAATAATTCTTCAATTTCTAACTCCCTTCTTTTTGTGCTGCAGTCTGTTTTCAGGATAACAGCGACTCCCATTTCCCTACTATCCCAAGTTTCCCTTTACACAGTTTAAAAAAAAAGGTAAGTAAAAAAAAATGTGAAAACAATTCCTTTTTGTATGAGGGGAGACTGGCTAAAATATTAGACCAAGGGATTAAATCCCCCTGCAGTCCTGTTAACTCCCTTCAGGCACAAGGCAATCTTTCACTACCTTAGTTTCCCTGTTGTATTAAAGGATGACATTTACACTTTGCTACCTGCAGATTGCTTTAACAGTGACATATATGGTTTTTGGATTAAAAGATATTAACTAGATGTAAATAACCCTCTAACTTTGAGAAAATATTTTCCTTCCCTTTTGAAATTGTGTTCTGATGGACACGTGAGAATGCTCTAATGGACACCTGATACACCTTTTGCCAGGTTAACCCAGCAGACTGAACAGGCTCAGATCAGTTCCCAGAGAATATGAATTAATACTACAAATCCACCAAGAGTCCACCAGCATCTATAAAATTACCCACGTGCCACCAGTGACCGATCAGCAAATGACAGTGGAGAGAGGCCAGGAGCAACACCTGGCTGCTCCAGGTGAGAATGTCCACAGTCCTTTTCCTCGAACGTCCCTCTTGACACACAAAAGAGTTCAGAGAGCAGAATATTCACTAAATGAGGCAGTATTTGGATTTATCCCCCCCACCCCCCATGTGCACAATATTTTTAAGAGATACTAAAAAAAGAAATCTTTCCCAGTCATCTTTTAAAACTCATTTATAAAAAAGAACTACTTAGAGCCATTCACAATCCCAGTCATGAATCAGTACCCTGGAACTGAAAAAGGGATACACAGTGTCTGTCAGAGCAGGATAAACCCTGTCTGCTTATTGCTATTAGTGTAGTACCACTGCAGAGCTTAGAAAGCACTTGGATCAGTGCTTCCTCAGTGCAAAAGATTTTATAAATCTCAAACCTTAAACTAGTAAAAACCACTGAAACAATCTATCAGCTGCAGCAGGAAATCAGTGGTCTTATAATATTAAAGTGGCTTAATCTTAAAGGTGATCTAAAAAGGCTTTTTACCTGCCAACTACTAATTCTGGGTTCTGTCTTTCTTCTGTAACAACTGACAACATGACTTAGAAGGAAAATCAGATAAGAAAATGCATTCCATAAGTGGTTTTAGTTGTTTGTGAAGACACAATCAGTTTGGGGAAGAGGAGTGGATAAAGAAATGTGGCATAAGCAAGGAAGCATAAAAGGAAGACATATTTAAAGATTTAATTCTAAAACACATTTGCTTGTTAAGCAAATGATCAAACCTACCAATTGGATCACATTTTACATGGAATATAAAAAAGAACTATTCCATTTTTAAATTCCACAGCCCACTAAGTCAAAAAAGGTTTTCTGTTCATTAGCATGCTTCCACTCCCATCTGAACACCTTAAACCTTCTTTTGGGATAGACAAAAAGTACTGGCATTTGTTGTGACACAAAGAATGCATTTAGCACTCTGAGTCTGTACCCCCTTCGTTCTGTGATCTGACCTTTCTCAGTACCTTTGCAGATCTCCTGAGAGCTGTGCAGACTCCCAGCACTGGCAGGAGTTTGCTCTCTCAGCCAGTATGGTAGCAGTTAAACACTGAATCCTGGAGCAGCACATGGTGTTCTGGCTAAAAAGCCAATACTCTGACCACTTTTACAAGCTTCTCAATGTAATAATACTCAGGGCAGACCCGCTGCTGTTTGTTCCTTTCTGCTGACTCCCCTTCCTACTGGTCTTGGTTAAGCAGAATCCTGTTCTGTTACAAAGGTGCTTTCCTGTATTACATTTTGCCATGTAAACAGACACAGTTTGGGCTAAAACTCTTGCCTCATGAAACTTCTTGCCCTCTCATGCTTTCCTTTACAGGAGATAAAACTACACTTCCCTATTCTTTCCTTTTGTAATATTAGTTGTGCAAAGTGAACACATTTCAATAGAAATAGGCTGGGCTTTTGGGTGACTCACAGACAACTCCCCTCTTCTTAAAAAGGCAGTTCAGACTTGAGCTGCCACTGCTACCCTCTGGATTTCAAAGAACCTCGCAAACGTATGAGCCTCATAGTAGATAAAGAGATGTGTAATTTTGGAAAGAACAATAACTACGGTATCTGAAACTACATTTTAAAAATTTAGATGTGAGATCTGCTAGATCACTAAGTTTCTACATGAAGGGCACAGCAATGACAGAGGCAATAAAGGAAGAAACTAAGAAAGCAGATGGAACAGAAGATTCTGTCTGAAAGCAAAGGAACTTTTAATCATGTTAAAGAGAAATGAAAACTGTAAATTCATGATTGGTCAAAAGATTTGAAAATCTTTTTAAAAATTTAAAAATCTGAATTTCACTTGAGACACAACTAACCAAGTTACATCACTGATAATCTCAGAAAGAACATAAAGCAGAGGCACTACAGCTTATCAACATTTCCAGCCACTGAAACACACACATTTCTGCTTTCTGACAACCAGACCTCAATTTTTTATTTCCTGGTAGCAAAGGAAAGCAAAACACAGAAGCTACAAATCTAGAAGTCTTAATATGCCATGCAATTAATCTTGAAAATGGAAGTGCTGATGACTAAGAAACAAAGCCAACTCCTTCCCCGTGTGTTTATGCAGGTGTGCCATCTGCTGGAGATGGGGCATTTTCTTAAGTCAAACCTCAGTGATGGATTTTTATTATTTTAAAATACATCTCAGATTCAGCAGAAGGTTTGCAAGCTATTGAAAAGACTGTGTAAAAAACACTGCCTGCGGGCTAGTTGGATACACAGCCAAGGCAGTCTAACTGCAAGGATCTGAACTCTTAACCACCAGTAACTTCTACAAAATGCCACCTACAATCACCTGTCAGCAATTTATGAGTGATGGAAGCAACCACAAAACATACAGGATCTGGTACAGGTCATTACCTTGGTCTGAAGACAAATATCCCCAATCTGGAAAGTCCTCGTGATTTTAGGATGAGGGTTTTAGAATCCAACTGTGGAGACCCCACAGCTCCTTGGCTGATGCTACAGACTCCCTGAGCCCAACTGCAAGTAAGGCACACACACCATCTGCCCACTGTAAATGGATGTCTCAGGAAAATTAAGAACAGGGCAGGCGTGCATAATCCTCTTTACTGATTTGTTTCTTTCCCCATTTTCATCTTAGGAGTCTCTCGGGCTGGATGGCCTTTCCTAGAACTGCAGGAATGCAGGTAAACTGTCAGTCATCACCTGGGTGACTTTGGTCAGGGAGTTCCACACATCTCCCTGCACTCTGCTTGAGAACACTGTATTTGGTTTCTTCTCAACCCAGCTCCAGCTTTTCCCTGCGCTCCCTGACTGTGGTACCAGCAAGGACAGCAAACAATCACCACCCATCCTTTCCATGCCACTTATGACCTTACAGATCTCTGTAACATATCCCCATTAGAACTTCCTCCCATTGTCACGTTTCTCCCTAGAATGAGAAGTACTAGCTTATTTATTTTTTAATTTATACACAATATTATTACAGATTTCTTTTCCTACCTTCTCTGAACCTTTATCAATTCCAGCTTATCTGTTTGGAGACAAAGAACCAGAACTGCACCTTGTATTCAGAAGATGCAGATTGCCCAGGTACTTGTACATGACATTCTTTGTTCTGTTTTTTGCTAGTTTCTAAATAATTTTAAGAAAGGATTTCCATGAACTACTGAGAGTACTGAGCTGATATTTTCTTGGAACTGCCTATCACATCTGCAAATTCAAGGCCCACACTTTGTATGTGAGGATATAATTGAGTTCTTCCTTCTCCCTTCACTGTGTAGCACTAAATATACACTGAATTTCACCTGCCATTTTATTGTCTCGCTAACTCTCTTCAAAATTATCATTCAGCATCAGCTCTTGTCCCTACTGTCCTGAATCTCTGCATGATCATCACACACTGTCCCCTCACTGCTTGCCCTCTTCTTCCAAGTCACTTGTGAATAAGTCAAACACCACAGAACTGCAGAACTCTACTGGTGACCTCCCTGTTCTGCCAAGGGCTGATGAAACACTCCACTTCTTTTCAACTTCTTAACTGTTTCCCTCTCAAACTACAGCTATATAGCCTCTTTTAAAATCTCTGGTGATAGACCTTATCAAGATCATTCTGGAAATCCGAATATTCTGCCTCTTTTCCCCACTGGTTTCAATGAAATCAGAAAGCAAGAGCTGAGGAATTTTCAGTTTCAAACCAAGGAGAAGGAATTTGTCATTGACCACAGGTCTTGTTTTAATCTTACCATCCAGCTGTTTTCACCTGTGCGTTATCCCAGACAACATAAAGGTCTATTCTTTGAAAAGCTCATTGTCAGATTCTAAAAACATCAGATGCTTTCACCTTTCTTTCTGATCAAATGGAGGCCAAATATAAGATTTTTCAGCCCCAGAATTCCAGTGCTGAATTTTCACCACCAGTCTGGAAGTGCAAGACTGGAACCTTCTTGTTTCCAGGTAAGACAAGTATGAAGCATATGTTCTCTTTACTACAGTAACTTCCCTGGTTTAAGTGCCCTCCAAAAAAACATGACTTTATAAAGGTGACTTTTTGTATTAGAAACTAATTCTGTAACTCAAGATGGCAACATGCCCCATGTTGAGGGAGAACCTTCCAGACCTGCTCCTCTGGAAATTTCAAAAGCACTTCTGCAACAGACAGGGGAAAAAAGCAGATGTCTAAAGTACAGAACGTTTAATGCTTACTTGGCTTTAAATGGGGAATCAGACACAGCATTTTTTGCTTCCATCAAGCTCTCATATTCCTTTGCCCTAGAGGAGAAAAATATTCATTATTATTGACTGTTGTCTAAAGTGTACAGGATGTAAGACTAGTGACAGAGTTCAAAGCTTTGGGTGTTTTCTGGTTCACAGTAAAGCACAGCATTTCTGTCAGTGCTGCCCTGTCAGAATCCACACTGGTGCTGAACCACTGGCCATTAACAATTTATGATTAATATTACTACTTCAGAATAACATTGGTACACAAACGGCATATATAAGCTGACTTCTGAAATGGCAGAAAACTGCACAAGTGATATAGAGAAACGTAGTCATCTACTGCCATAATACTGTTATAAAAATATTAGTGATATAATTTATATTATTTTAATAATTTATTTAATTTACAATAGTTTGGTTTTATTATATTTAATATAATTATACTATATAATTATATATAATAAATAATTAGGGTGGATATTTATTTTAATATTTGCTAATTTAGTTATATTTATTTGCAATAATTTATTTAATAATTGATATTTATAATTTAAATATAATTCATATTATGATGCTATAAATATAAAATATAAAACTATTACATAAAACATTAGTGATTTAGACATGTAGTGCAGATCAAATCAGTACATCACAGTTTACAATTAACATATAAATATTGGGTTATATTTACAGGCAAAGGAGCATTTTCATGTAACTACTGATTTTACTGTAATATAATAAATTTTAGGCAAACAGCATAGAAACACCTCCAAGAATGACTGTTTTACTGCTGGAAACAGAAACACAACCTCTTTAGTCCCTTAAAACTATTATTTCCACTGGCCATATGCCAAAAAGCAGGAAGAGGGAGACAAGACTTTTTCCCACTGCTTGTTTTCCCTCCAGCCAGCCTGTGCCAACAGGTGAAAATGATGATTTGCTCGTGGACCAAAGCAGGATTCACAGTGCTAATCCTGAAACCTGCTTTTAATAACACACACACACATAAAGCAAAACTAATCCAGGCACTACAGCGATGCAGATACATTTCTCTCAGGTATATAGACTAAACTTCCCTTTATATTTTCTGTTCCCACAAATGGATCAAATTTCCCAAAGCTGCTCTGATTTTCCCTCAGCTTAACCCTTCCAACTTATGCTCCACGCAAATATTGTTACATCACCACTAGCTCTGATTTGTGGGTCATTAATAAAGCCATTAATCACAGCTGAATTCAGTATTAAACATGAAGGTGAGATTCCTTTATTAACCTCTTGCCTTCTTACCCAGAAACAACACCTGTCAGCTTCTTGCACAGACCACTCAGTCAAACTTGAAAAATCCCCCAAAATACCTGTTACTAAATGCACATGGCTGGAGTGCTTTAAATCCAGTGCAAAGCATACACCAACTATATGGCAACCACCTCTAATGCTAAAATTTAGCTTTCATCAAGACTCCTTTTGCCATGGGAGTACCCAAGTACTCTTTCTGCTAGCACATCCATGATAACCTGAGATAATTTACTTAGCTATATATCAGTTGTTACTGATAGCACCAGTTAAATGGCTTAGGGTTATAAATATAATTAATAAGACTAACAAAACTTCTCAACATATCTAATATCCCATTGATCACCATTTGTCCCCTCATTCACCTCTGCCCTTCATTGCTTTGATATTGCAAGAGTGATTTAAGACCTGGAAACTCAGAAGAGCAACAGGAACCTATCTGGATGCAGTTCTTATTTTTTTCCAGTTTTAGAATATTCCAGCTTCCTAGAAACTGAAATGAATGTACCAATTCAAGGGTTGAGGTGTAAGGGCATTTGTTGTAACTATTTTTTTTAATATGGAAGAGGGAGACTTGTAGATGTGTCCTAAAACATGGTCTGTAGATAATCCATTAACATCCACAAAACTCCAAATTATCAACATCAAAATACATTTGCTTCATACCACTCATGGACATTTTTATTAGTAAGTCTTTCATGTTAACATTAGAAAACTCATGGTGAAATCTTCAATTTAACTCTGAGTTATCTTCCAGGACAGCAAACCCACTGGAAAGTTTAGTCCCCCTTTAATAGGAAAAACAAGCCTAATGAACATGGATTTCATGTTCCACCAAGACAACTCCGCTTAGATTTTGAAGCTTTCACTGTATTTTAAATAGTACATCACCTTTGTAAAATGATGCCCATTTATTACTGTTTTAATTATAATTTTTCATGGTGAATATGCTGACTCACCCAGCAGTCTGACACATAAGAATTCAAGTTGTTCTGAAAAAGTTTTTCTCCTCTCAGTGCCAGTAACAAATTATTTATCACTTGAACCTGCATTCTGAGGTCTGACAAATCTTTGACTAAATTCAACAGAAGCAGCTCTGGAGAAATAATTAAAATTGGACCCAGTAACCTCATTAAATCAACAGGTCATATGAATAACTCTGCATCTTGAGCAACCAGAAACCTGGAAGAACATTACCCAGTTTCCACAGTGTGTTCTAATGTGCTATTCAGACGCTGGATTTGCAAAGAGTAAAGCAATCAGAAACAGCAATACATTGTAAAAGTGTTGTGCTTTTGAAGACTGATGTGCCTTTATTAGCACTATTATGAGTTACTAAAACATCCCATTTTTACTGTAGCTCTAAAAATCCACGCAGGTGTTATTCCCTTCTTTGAAGCCCTTCCTGCTTAAGAAGGCAGGGAAAATATGTAACTATGACTCTTAGCTACTGAGAAGTATTTTTAAAGAGAAATGCAAAAATCTATCACAATATTCAATGAAGTATTAACCTCGGCTGGGGACCATTCAGCTGCAGAGAGTGACACTGCCAATTCATGATATAATGATGTCCTGCACATCATCCTGATTTGCAGATGTCACTTTTTAGACCAAGAACAAATTGCAGATCTGACAGCTCCGTTTCCATTTTAGGGTATTTTTATTCTTCTTGTTGTGACAGGCAACAAAAAATGATTAAATTTAATCATGGGATTTGACACTACAGCGGGCTGACTTCTATTTGTTGATTACTATTGATTTTCTTTGATACTTCATTTAAAAATCAATAGCTAGAAAGAAAAATAGGCATGGTTTACACAAATTTAAACATGCTATTGTATGCTAGAAGAGGCTACAGTTTTGGCAGGGCACTGGCATCCAATTATGAGAAAAGCTCTTAACAGGTGAAACCAAGGGCTCCAGATCGATATTCAGTTTTCTTTCTCAATCAGAGAAAGTGGCCATAAATTAGGCTCATCAGTGTTATTTTCAAGACACTCCCAAAGCAAATAATTTTACATTTTTTTCAGCCTTCCACTGCACTCATACTAAAGGACAAAAGGTAAAGTTTGGAACAAAACTTAAAGGGAAAAAAAATGAAAAGGAATTTGTTTTACCTGGAGTTCATCCGTGCCTTCAGCTTCTTGGCTTTCTTTTTAATTTTTTGTTTCTCCTCTCCATCTTTTAATGGTTCCACAGGAACAGAACTCTCAATCACAATGTCCACAATGTACTTTTTTAATGACAAGTGCTCCTGCAGAAAATAGTGAAATAATATTAAGAGTTATAGTATGGGATGGAGATCACATATTATCTTCCCAGGGAAAAAAAACGTATTATTTTTGTCCTGTTTATTTTAATATTTAACAAGAGGTTATGAAAATGAAGTCAAATTTTAAAACAGATCTTGGGAAAGAGATTATTTCACACTGGAGAGAACAAATCACGGGTGTTTTCTGAAAAGGGAGAATAATTATTAAAAGGAGAATAAATAGTCTGCCTTATTTTCAAGAAACTGTCATTTAACAAGTATGAACTCCAAGCTGACACCTTGTCTCCTCCAAGCTGCCCTTCACAGCTACATGAAAGCTGCTCTACTAACAGAACTCATCATATTGAAGAAGCTGATTCTGGTTTTTATTTTAACTCTTCATGAAAAGCTAAACTTGTCTTAACTTTATTAAAAGGCACTGAAACTGTTCACTACTTACAATGTTACCATTTATTAACGGGAATATTACTTTTCCTCTCACAAATCTGAATTTAAGCAAAATATTGGTAAAATCTCTGTTCCCCACAGAAGAAATGCTAAACAGTTAGTTTAATGCCAGTTATTAGAATGTATTTACACAGTTTTTAATCTACTGAGGCTTATATCTGTTTTCTTGTAGAATAGCAAACATATTATGAAGTACAGGTCACCACTGCTTATTAGGATAATTTAGCTTTGAAAATTATTAGGGCCACAACCAGAAGTGGTTATTCCTTCCTTTTTGGTAAATATCCTTCAAATCCAAAGTAAAAGATGAAGTGTTAAAAAATTTACAGGCAGCATTTTCCAGAAAACAACCTATATTTTCTTTCACTGATTGAGGAAAATATTATGCCTCTTGAAAACAAAATCTCTGTGAAATTTCCTGGAAAAAGACCACTTAGTTTTTTGGAAAGCATTGCTGCGCGATATAACCTAGCTATATATATTTGGTGGAAACAGTAAATGAAATAAGTATCTTAAATCATATGAATGCAAAATGAATACTGAATTAATATCAGACATAAGAAATCCAGCACAAATTCTAAAAGGAACATCGACTTTCACTTTGCTCCACCTTGGAGAACTCCCAGCACATCTGAGCACTTTTCCCTCGATGTATTTGAGGAATATCAAAGTTGTTCAAACTGTGCATATTGTTATGTATTGCTGTAGCCATAGGTAACATCATTCTAACAGCTTCTGTAAGCATTTTCCCTTGCCCTTAATATTATTTAATTTTGGCAAGAAGTACTTTAAAGAAAACTTCCTGAAGGTATCTCAGAAGGCTGTGCCCTGTGAGTCTGAGTCAGCAGGGCACAGTTTGTGATGAGTTAGTTCTTCACCAGTCTGCAGCAGTGCAGAACAGAATCACAGAATCAGCTGGGTTGGAAAAGACCTCCAAGATTGTCAAGTGCAGCCCTTGATCCAACCCCGCTGTGGTTCCCAGCCCATGGCACTGATGCCACATCCAGTCTCACCTTAAACACCTCCAGGGACAGAGAATCCACCCCCTCCCTGGGTAGCCCATTCCAATGGCTGAGCACTCTCTGTAAACAATTTCTTCCTAATATCCAACCTAAACCTCCCCTGGCACAGCTTGAGACTGAGCCCTCTTGTCCTACTGCTGATTGCCTGGGAGAAGAGACCGACCCCCACCTGGCTACAACCTCCTGTCAGGGAGCTGCAGAGAGCGATGAGGTCTCCCATGAGCCTCCTCCAGGGTAAACAACCCCAGCTCCCTCAGCCTCTCCTCATAGGACTTGGGTTCAAGTTCCTTCACCATCCCTGTCCTGGCAATGAAATCCAAGTTCAATTTTGCCTCTTTAGAGAGATGTAGCCCACTTAAAAATAGCTTTTCCCCTAAATTTGCTTTTAAAAACCAGAAGCCCGGGCATAAGGTTCAAACTTCATAGGAAACAATGTATTTGACTCTGTCAGTGTTAAGAATTAAGAGAGGACTTCCTCAGAACAGACTATGGCACTACTGCTTTGCTACCAAGCTTCAGGGTACTTCAGCTGTGACATCTATTAAAAAAGGTATCTATGAATTATTTCAGTGGGATTGGGTAGGTACATCCCTGCTTTCCAAACAGTACACCTCCACACCACCCTTAGCTTAGCTCGTGCCTTACCAGTGAGATGCAGCACTCGTAACACACAGAACAAGGGTTACTGCAGCTCTGCATCTTTGTTTAACACTGACACTGGGACTTTGGTTCATCAGATCTTCAGACTTTTATTTCTTCAGAGTGACAGCAGAGCGAAATGAAGTGGCCACTGCACTGTGGAATGCCCCCCCCCCAAGAGGGGCAGTGTTGCAACCACGGGGTCACACTTGTGCTGGGCAGAAACCAGGGAGACAAAGCTCTGCACCCCCTACACAGACACTCATCTCCTTTTTCATCGTCTTATCTGTGGCTTAGCAGATGACTTGAAGAGAACTACAGGGTTCACCAAGCACATTCATCCCCCAGCCTGTGGGGCCAAGAGAGCACACCCCGTGGTCACACACGTTTGTTCACAGGAACTCGGGCACTGCCGTCAAGGATGTTTCTCAGAGTTCTCAGCTTTCACGTGTGGCGGTTTGGGATATTATCAGCCTTCCTACACACAGCTCATTAAAGCCAGACTAGAGTAATAATACCTTGTGTCACAAAAATAGGCACTTCTCGAAGGTACAGATCAAAGCGTGGGATTATCACAGTGGGCAGATCGACACCATTCAGGTGTGAAACAAGTAAAATTAATAGCTTGGTGCTGGATGACAACTGGTACCTGAGGAGAGCTGCGGCCACACCACCCTTCAAAGCAGGGTAAAAATATTTACTCCCATGTTTTACTAACCTCCTACCAGTTACCTGAAAAAATAAAGGTTTGAAAATCCACTGAGTCACACTGAAGTACAGGATGTCCCATCCTTTAAATAACTAAATTAATGAGTAATTTTACCTGCATAGCCAGTAGTTGGACAGGTTAACATGCCATAAAAGTATCAACCAAAGGGACTGAGGCCAGTGCAATGTCTTCAAAGCAACTTTCCTTTAAGCCATAATGAAATCCCTCAGTCTCAGGGGGTGTATTTCCAATAAAGGTAATGCAGAATAACTGGGTAATCCAGTCACTTCTTCCTGAAAGCCTTTCACTACTTTCTGTTATTATTTTTATATAAGTAAATGCTATATGTTGTAAGAATTTCTGAGACTAAATTGATTTACCCTCTCCCTAAAAGCATTCTGAGTTTGTCTTTATGACAAGTGAAGGGTCATTACTGGCCTGATTCTCTGCTATGCTGAGCACATTCTGGCCCCAAATCCCCAAGTATTAGTAAAGCATCAGACTGTTGGAGAATTTAGGCCATTAAAAATGCAAAGCATTATTAAGCAGAGGCTCTTTTTTACTGAAATCTGTCATTAAGATGTGTATTCACACCTACTGAAAACATTCAATGCAGTTTCAGTCAGATCAGTTTTAGCTGCACAATTTCTCTAAAGCTCTGTTTTAAAGGATTGTAAATTTTGCTGGGTTTGTCCTAACAGAACACTTCCTATCTCAGGATTGAACCAGAACCAGCTATGATGGTCATGCCGTATCAGATTTCTGCCATCCCTTTTTTCATACTTAATACTCGTCCTCTCACAGCTCCATGAAATCAATGACGGCACGAAACAAGGGATCAGCTTTCCCAGCGAGGGCAGAATCTGGGCCACAAAGAGCAGCCAGACTGTTCTGTGCTGGGATGCAGAGCTGCAAAACATGGCAACAAGAACAAAGGGCTAATGTATTTCTTCAATATCACCTGCATATGTTCCCCTGTGTATACTCATTAAATACTGTTTAAATAACTACTGGCTGCAGTTGATAAAGTTGATAAAGACTAACATTAAATGCACATGTACAACTGAGCCACCACGAAGCAGACAGAAGTCAGGTTATTTACTAAAAATGTCTTGGCTTTTCCTCCCTTCTCCCTCCATCCTCAACTGGTCTGACTTTCAGTCACTGAGAATCCTGAAACTTTCCAAACGCAACAGATGGGCCTCGTCTACAAACTACAGGAGAAACTAAGTTGCCAAAACCATTAAAGCTAAAACTAATAAGGTCACCCCTGAAGTCACATTCTTACTGGTTATTGCCTGTCCCATTCAACTGTCTGAAATTGAAAATCTACCCTGTTCATTTCATATCTTGAAGTTGATAATTTTACTTGACTAAGCACTTCTTATAACCAAGCTTTTCTCTCTACACTGAATCACACTCCTTTTTCTTACATGACATGTTTACATTTACAGGAATAACAGCAGTATAATCAATATCCTCTGAAATACATTTTCAGACTCCAGAAGAAATAGAATTGCAAAGCTTTTCCATGAACAGCGTAGCAAATACTACAAAATGCTGAAATGCTATATCCCATAAACTGGATTCTGAACCTCAGTAATCTATATAAAATACAACAGCTGGAGAAGAAATTTCCTAATTGATATCCTCTTCATACAATACCTATTCACAACACCAAAACTCTTCACTAGCTCTCCCCATTTAATATCCTGATTCCAGCAGCAACATCCACGTATCTGTCCTTGCAGATGAAACCTTGGATATGTAAGTATTTATGCAAGCAGAACACAACTGCTAAATTATGTTCCTACCCCATCTCTGACTACGACACTTCTTGGCTGTCTGTATTATATACAAGCTACTATTTCACTACTCAGCAAATATTCCTGGTAACATTATTAAATTGTGAAGTGTGCCAAACAGAGTCCTTCCCAACGAAATTCCTCAGTCTAAAATTAGGACTAAGCGTAACACAAACACTTATTTCCCGGTCCTTTCTTGTTAAGTAGGTGTTGCCTTTTTATGAATTCTGCCTGGGGCAAGCCTGCATAGGCAGGACAATATTGCAGCAAAGCCTGTGAGCCAAGAAGAAAATCCCAGCCTGGCTGTGTTGCTGTAGGGCAGCTGTAACTGCAGGTCCCTGTGCTCCCGGGCTGGCTCTCCCACGCACACGTGCAGGAACAGCCAGGGAAGGCACGCTCTGGAAAGCTAGCCAGGTGCTGGCAGGAGTGGCCAGGACCAGCACCCAGTGTATCAGATATTGTCTGGGGCCTTCTCTAAGCTCTGCAGGGTCCCACAAAGCAGCTCTGCAGCGAAAGCCTCTGTCCAGCACCAGGAAGGGAAAGGTCTGTCCCATGTCAGCCCGTCCTGCCCAGAGCCTGGCCCAGGGCTCAGTTAACCCTGGTTCCTCTATTTATAAACTAGCCATGTCACTTAAGTGGAAAACCTTCCCAGCCACTGGACTTTCGCTCAAAAAAATGAGCCAAAATGACCTTCCTGAATCTGAAGGGTTTATAGGGTTTTTTTCCTCTGTTATTTTTTCATTTTCATTCCCTTCTGTATTTCTGGATTCTGGTCAGGACTGAAGCAGGAGTGCCAGAATACCAGAAGACTGGTTATTCTTATTATTTTTGTATTCTTTCCAAACTTGAATCCCCAAGTTCTGAAAGAAAAGTCATTCTTATAAGTTTTCTAAACCCAATTTTGCAGACCAAGGTAACTTGAATAACATCTGACTCCAGCTATTTACCTAAATTCCACATTCAGAATTCCCAAAAACTTGTTGTTACTTGCCTTCTCGTATCAGCATTAAAATATAAACATGAGGAAGACTATAAAGAAATACTTGTAGTAGCTTATGTCACATAATAATGGCTGTCATTCATTTACCACTGTAATAAAGAAGACATATATCAAACAGAGTATTTTCCATAAAGGTAAGGTACATAAGGAATATATTCTAACAAATCAAGTGGTAATTATTCTGCAGCCTACTCTACCTTTTGGTTCTACACCTCAACCTGTTACAAAACAAACAATAACCTATAACTGCAGAAATTCATTAAAAAATGTTTTCAATATTTATTACCAATGTCAGGAATAATGGTTTCTTGCTTGTGTAAATAATCACTTCTGGGATATATTTGCCAAACGTTGGAGAGGTTTTTAAGGCTCAGTTCTAAATCACATTACCGCAGGAATATTTGTTCATGATTTTACTACATCTTTCAACAAAACTCCTCAGTATTTTATTTTTTCCTCATAGCCTAGGACAATATTTAGTATGGAAAACAGATGCTGAAGCAGACTGTGAGTTATATCAGAAGCACATTTCGATTTTAAACAATGACAGCTTGAAACACAAATGATCATTAATTCTTAATCATAAAGGTATCAAATACTGTTATAACACCACAAGTGATGATCCACTCCAAATATGAAGATTCAGAGTAAGGAAAGGTATTTACCAGTTACCATTAATAAGAGTTATTATAGTTGACACATACATGAAAAAACAGGTTATAAAGTAATATTCAAATACTATTTCCTTCACATCTTGAATTTAATTAATTTTTTTCATGATCCTGCTTTTCAGCATGTCCAAACTAAATACTATTTTTACTGCTAGTACTGAGTGCACTTTCAGTCACCTTGCTAGTCCTTAAATTCAGTGATACAACAGTCTGCCACTATACAGCAAATAATACTCTTAATAGTAGGTTCAGATATTTCTTCCAATTTTTAATACCATTGTCGCTCCAAAATGTGGGAACAGAAGGCAAAGTAAAGGTGTTTCTTCTGTGGGAATGAGAATTCTGCATCCTGGACAGGGAAAGCATCCCTGCAGACAAGGGAGGAAAGCTGGAAGGCACTGACATTATCCTGTGGCTGCAAGGGCAGCCGAGAGAAACAGGGAGATGAGAGTGCAGTTGGCCCTGCCAGCAGCAGTTTTTCTTACTGGCTGTGAATATCCCAGATATCCAAGCCAAAAAGAGGAAGGGTGCAGCTGCTGGCAACCATCTATCACAATTAAAGGCATAGCCAATAAACAATTAATCACGTACATTTTTGCCAAGCAAAACAACACTTTATAATAAATTAAAGGTAAGAAGCTACTGCTACACAAAGTACAAAAAAGTAGAATTGATGTATGGAGCACTGAGAGACCTTCTGCAAACTGCACCATGGATTAGACTTTATAATTACTTGATTGTTCATGACAGCTTCTCCTAGGGCAGAAGTACTCACAGCAGAATGCCATGGCCTGAGTTCCTGGGCTGAAAGGACCACAGGTATCCAACAGATATGAAACATCCATAAACAAGAAATGGATGCTTGGCCTAATTCCACGCCTGTGGCAACACACAACCCTTCTCTAAAAATTAATCCTTCCTTCCTCAGGAAAAAAACATTGAGTAAAGCCAACTCAACCAGAACCTGAGGCTTTACTGGGATGGGGGAGTTCTTGTTGGCAAGTGATTTACAGGTTGCTTCCACTGAGCCACAGAGAAGAAAAATGGGCTACTGTTGGAGAACTATAATCAGATGCCAAGAAAAAAAAATGAATTTACAATGAAGTCTATATTCTGTAAGTCTGGGGATAAAAGACACAGGAATATTGTTCTACATATGAGCAAACTATATGCACCACCACAGCACCCAGGCCTGGCTTCAGTGTTCTGTACCAGTAGAGCTGAGTCAGGATCGTCTCCCTGCACTGCAATGGTCTGACACAGCAGGCAAGACATGAAGTGCAAACGCACACCAAGGCTGCAAACAGTGGGCACACAGACTTCACTGCCCCTTCCCTGGAAGTGTTCAAGGCCAGGCTGGACAGGGCTTGGAGCAACCTGGTGTGGTGGAAGGTGTCCCTGCCCATGGCAGGGGGTTGGAACAAGATGAGGTTTAAGGTCCCTTCCACCCAAACCATTTAGTGACTCTGTGAATAAAAGTAGACATGTAACATACATATGAATGTTACAGAATAAAAAAAACTCCTAATTGTGTGTAATAATTTTTAAAAGACCACATACCCGCAGGTATAAATACCTCAAACTCCTCTATTAGATGAAACTAAAAAACTAATAATCTTTAGTATTATTATTTTCCACTTTGCTTAATCATATCTTTTAGACAGGTTACCAAAGGAGTTCACAGAACACTATTACTCATTTAAATAGAAGAACTTGAAAATACTGATTCAGAAAGGAAAACAAATGCTTTCATTTCAATACTGCTAAGGCTGAAGCAATAAAACAACAGTTATACTTAATTGTTAACGAAAACATAACGAATCTGAAAAAAAACCAGCAAAGTCCAGGCAACATCATGTCTCCAGACAAGAAAGTTCCTTGTAAATACTGAAGGAAAAGAGCAAAGGTAAGGCATGACACTATTCCCACAGCTCTTTCCATCAGTAATTGCCTCTGCAACAAATAACAGAAGCAGAACATAACTTTGAGAAAACGGCTCCATTTCTTTCAGGACAACAACTCCTCACCCCTAAAAAGCTTTTAGAAATTCCCACTGCCACGAACAGCTCTGCCTGTGTGTTGTGCTGGCTCTAACCCTCACCTGGCTGGCACAGCACACGTCCCAGCACCACATCCTGCACCAGCACGGCCCTGCCCGTGGGACGCTGCCCGGGCAGGGGGAGCTGCCAGCACAGCCCAGCGTGTAAATCACAGCCTGTGCCCTGGGCAGGGCTGTGCCAGGGAAGGCTCACGCTGCAGCCCCGGCCAACCAGGCAGCAAACACTCCTGAGGGAGCTTCAGGCACTGGCCAGCTGGTTTTTCCAAAGGAACATGGGTGGGCTTGACCAACCGTGGCTTTAGATAAATCCTCACATTTTAGCGCTGTCAGTCGTCAGACAACAACAACCTCTCTGCTCCATCATGGGATTATGTGTTCATTTGATCTAAATACACCTCTTAGAAGTTCTTTTTTTTTCATTTATATAATGACAATAGAGTCAGTTTTCTTCCCTGATAAAAAAAAGCACATTTTTCACATATGCAAACAAAGGTTCATTAATATTCCTCCATCCTGCCTTGGAATACATAAAATTTTAGCATGCACCTTATATAAATTAAGCAACCCCTGCCAAGTTATCTATTTCATCTGGTTTTTAGAAGTACTTTTCACTTATTGGAAACATTCATAGACCACATGGAATGACATGATTTATATTCTAAAAGTACCTTTAAACCATGGCATATAAATGCCAGGAGATAACAGACAAGAGCTGGGACAATGGTTCAAAGGGAGCAAGCTCTAAGGATTACTGATCTTAGGGGTATTTCTCAAAGCAAACCGGGACAGGCAAGAAAGGCAAAGACAAAAGGGAAAGCAGAGAGGCATAAAAATGAATCAGGAGGAGCTACAAGTGGGAGCAAACAAATACAAGGTCCTTGCAGAGACTCCTCAGCCTAATGAAATCACCAGGTGTTGTCCTGTGGCTTCCACAGGCACCTTCTCAGTGAGGGCTCTGTGTCACACAGGCTTTAATTCAGCCAAGTAATTAGTCAGGACTACAAACACACTAATTGATTCCAATGAAGTCAATGAAAGCAAATTGCTTACACTGTTTACATCTTTTGCTGAACTGAAAGCAATATGGATATTGAGAGAGGGGACGGGAAATCAATAGAACAGAAAATGGCAAGGCAAAAAGGAGGGAAAGCTGAGAGTTTGATGGAAGAAGCCAGGCATTTAAGCAGAGAGATAATGGAGACAGAACGTTGTTAGTGCACTGAAGATCACGGTGAAACCATGTGGGACAGTGAAAGCTTCAGAAATGTGGTGAAGGAAAGATGGCCTTTAGCCTGCTCAAAGAGTTTTTACCAACTATGTGAATTAATGTATCTATAAAAGGCCAGACAAAAGCAAAGTTACAAAGGAAGTAAAAAACGTGAATAGAACTTAAATTTGCTTTCACACGTTTCAAAATGTTTCAAAATCCATGGGTGTTTGCTGTAAGAGAAACCTCCATCTGTTTCAGCTGGAGACTAAAAAAAAGTACAGAATTCATAGATGCTATAGCAAAGGGAAAAGCCCTAGGATGTATCAGTTTGGTTTTATATCTGGCAAGAGCAAATCCTAGCACCCAACTGGCCTGGAAAATTCAGTGTCAATGACCATTCAGAACAGTTTTTAACTTTTTGCTTACAATCAAATCAACCAAAACCAATCCTTGCCGTGTGAAGAGAAATGATATAATCATTTATTTAAATCAGTTTCCAAAGTCTTAAGGAGATACCTAAATCTTTACCTTCTGAGATACCAAGACAGACAAAAAATATTTCAAGTCCTGTGATTTCTCAAGTAATAACAAAGAAATTCTATGACCAGTTTACAATTTTTAAAAAGCTTTCTTTCTAGGCAGCTCCCTGTTATACTGAACAGGCTGAACACAAAATGAGTCAGAGATCAAGAGTAAGTTATCTGGGGTGTCAAGTGCATAAGGTTAAAGGTGAAATTTTATTAGGTCAAAGGTGATATAAATAAAATCTTTTATGTCAAAGAAGAAGGGTCACAGACAAGACATATATAATCTAAAGACATCACAGATGACAAGCAATAACTGTAAGTAGCACAAGTATGTTCTCACTAGAGTTACCTCCACTGACTAAGAAATTGAAAACCATGATAAATAAAACTATGGATATTATAAAGTTTCCCTGGGTTTTACTTCTACGTAATACTGTCGATTTTTTTTCTCAATTATTTCAAAACTTGAGAAGTTACTGAAGGCTTTGGTGGTGGAAGTAGCACCAACTGTGCATGCTGAATAAAGAGCTACACAAAGCAGTTGCTCCAATAAATAAAACTGCTTTCCTACATTACAATGACCATATCTCTAACATGTATGTCTTAGTACTGATCTTTGGAAAAAATAATAAGTAAAGAAAAGCAGAGAGGGCCTCAGACCAAGGAAATTTCAGATTACAATAATATAGTTCAGAATTTTATACTCAGATAATTGACACATAGCTATGAATAATATATAAAATATTTGACAATGGAAGCATCCATATGTTGCCAGTATGCAAAATACTGTGCACCCTTTAAGAATATTAAAATCTGCTCTCATAATCCTCAAACTATTCATTCAGTTAGAACTGTTCTCTCCTTTCTCTCCTGCACTATTATTCAAGAAATACATACATTCAACCTTCAACTTGGTCTTAAGTTCACATCAAAATTTTCTGCTGAGAAACCCCGGATTTAAGCACATGATGTTGAACACCACAAAAATCAGGATCTCTGTGCCCTCTAGTGGAACTTCTGTTTCACCAGCTGGGTACATGAATCTGGAATTGTTAAGCTACCACATGAGGTGTTGTGAAGAGTGTAAAATGCTAAATCAAAAGAAAATCCAGTTCAGTTTGCCTCCAGATTCATCTGAGCCAGCTGCCCAGCAAGAGCCACAGTTCAGTCATCAGTGGCCAGACAGACACCAGCAAAGGCTGGAGAGATCCAAGACCATTCCAGTGCTACAGACTGCCCACCCTCTGGCCTCACAGCCTGCATTTCCAGGCACACGGACGCAGTTATGGAGTCTCCTCCCATATATCCAGTTAAGTAAGCCAGGCACCTGAACACCAAATCCAACATCACACAGCTGCCCACTAACCACTGTCCAAGAGGAAAAGCTGAAAAAACAGCTTATGTGCTTTCATTACAACTGGGCAGGGGTGGCAAAGTGCAGTTCAGCAAACATTTAATGCTCCAGACTCCTGTATCTCTCCAATTATCTTTTTCTGTCCTTTCAGTGATAACCAACAACCACCTCTGTGGGTTTCAGCACCTCAGAGATCTAATTCTCCAAAGCTTTTTAAAAAAGAAGAGATGTTACAACTGGATGCAAGAAGCTGTAAACCCAAATATTTCAGTACATAAAAACAGTAACAAAACCTGTGAAGGGAAGGGGAAAAAATTATGACAACTGAACAGTGTCATTGGAATCAGGTTGGCTGGGAACAGATTTCCACACATGACTAAGTTAAATCTGAATCAGCACAGAAGAACTGGCTTGCTCAGTGTATCCTCCTGACCCCTGACAGGTATAACACACAGGCATTCACAATTTTTTTTGGATGTGGCAGAACTCAAATTCTCATAGAAAAGGCCATGACTTAACATTGTAGTTCAATTTAGGCAGAAGGAAAAAATAATTAAATCAAACAACTATTCAGATTTGTTTTCTACAGCATAGTCTCTTGATTTAGTAAGAAACATCCCCAATTGCTTCCTAAAAATCACCTGAAGTGCCAACTGTTCTAAAGAAGCCACTGAAAAACTAATTATTGCTCTTCTCAGCAATGTTAATACTTAAAAAACATTCCCAATCTTACATTTTAAATTTTAATTTAGCACTACAATTTTGAGTACTGTGGACCTTGATGCACAGGACATCATATCTGACGACCTAAAAAAAGGACTAAGGTATTTTAAGCCACAAGAAGGAACAAAGAAAAAACATGAGATGCCGACACCTGCAATACTATATCAGATTTTTATAATATAAAGATTATAGCCAGATGAAAAATGCCCTTGATTCATAGAAACTTGTCACATTTTATAGAGAATCTATTTCAAATGGCAATTGCCTGAAGTATCTGAATGCACTGTTTCTTTCAGTTATTTTCATCAGCAGTCTGCTATGATTCCCATGCTGTGATGTTCAATTCCTTCATAAGAATTTTCAAGACTTTCATAGGCTACTCAGCTGAACAGCATTTAAAACCAGAATATAAAAAATGTTACAGAACTTACCACTTCTTCATCTGAAAGCTCTCGTCCTTGTATACTACTGTTTTCTCTCACAGCTTGTTGGTGTTTTTTCCCTTTAATGTGGCTAAAAAGATACACTTCTGATGAAATCTGTAACGACAGTGACTCAATAGTTATTTTTCCTTTGCAAATTCCGTAATCCATAAATAACATTATTTACAATATAAGAAAAATACGCCAACGTGTCAGGAGCATGTTCAGAAATTCAAGCACAGTACTTTACTCCTCAACCTAATTTACATAAACATCTTTTATGCAGGACTTAGGAGTAAATTACAGAATGATTTGCAAGCCAGCAGTGTAATAACAGATTAAAAAATCTTGGCTTCTCATCTCGGTTTCATTTCAATCTAACTTCATATATTGGATTTTCATTCTGAGATGCATGATCAGTGAGTATGCAAGACTCCAGTCTGCTGAGCCTGAGTTTCTGTTCCAGCACTGCCTGAGGTGATCCCAAGCAATCTTGCTCAACTTAGCAATTAAAGGAAATAATACTTTGTAGCATATAAGGCTGCAATAATACTCAGTCCTTGCAAATCAGTGAAACCAGTTATCCACAAGAAGAGATCTCCCATCTTCCTGCTCAGTGTCTGTATGGCTTCTCTTCTGCATTTTTCCTGGGATACAGGGAAGGGCAGACACAAGCAGAGATACCCTGGGAGGTTGGAAATTTGCCAGGCTTGCAGCACGGACCAAAAAATACGATAACGAAGGAAAAGAGGAGACAAAGCAGACACTAATTTTCCCTTCCAACCCTTTTAAGCTACAACCAAACTCAATTCAACAACTTCTTGAGTTTGATGTGGTTTCTCCATATCCTTCAGTGAATTTCAATCCAATGAAACCCATCCAACCAACCCCTGAACTCACAGCAAATTCAAATATCCACAGGATCTTAGAACAGGGTGTTCCCAGCTCAGCTATCTGCTATGTAAAGAACTACATTCTTTACTTGGCTTTAAATCTATCTTTTAACTACCTTCCATCTGATGCTCTAGAATTCTTGCTTTTCTTGGCAGAGACAGCTAAAAAATGGGCAGTGCCCACCCTGTCCATTCTACCCACAACTCCACAGTTCCTTCAAATCCTCCCTAACACACCTTTACAGATTTATATAGATAGAAGGATCCTGAGCACTTTACAAGAGCAGAGGGGACACAGTAAATGTGCAACACTCTCATCTGTAAGTGAAGCACAGTTTGTACCTTCATGGCTTAGGTTGTCCTTGCAATTCCAACAGTATTCCCTCGATCCAACTTACCATTACGTTGCACAACGAGCACTGTTTCTTTCGTTCATATGGTGTGAGTTTTGGTGCATAATCAGTATTAGCATGTCTTCCACTACTTAATTCAGCTGCTTTCTCTTTTCTCTGTTCAATTTGTTCCATGTGCCTTCTAATACTTTCATCATGCTGAAGGGAAAATAATCAAAGCAACAAAGGAAAATCACATTGAATTACGGTGGAACTAAACTGTGCAAAGAAAAATTGATGTATTTTTCAATTAATGTATCCTTTCATACCTTCAGCTGAATCTTCTTCTGTAGTTCTTCCATGGCTTCTTGCTGAGCTGCAGTAAGAGCTGCCAACCTCTCTTCTCGATCTCTAAGCAAAAGACGAGAAGCATAGGGAGAACTTCATGTAACGCATGAATAATACTGACAGATTTCTGTCAGAAATGGAGAACAAGAACCCCCAGAAATGAAGCTGAAGATGGTTCAGTAGAAAGGAAAAACAGCAAAAAGCAACTTAGTTAACAGAGAATACAGATATTTTCATTTGAATGGTTTAATAAAGACACAGAACCCCTGTAGCAGAGCCTGGATCAAACTTCGGTCCAAATCAGAGCAACCAGAGTCAACAGTGAGGAATGTGAGACCATGTCACCATTTGCTGACAGCTGCAGTCAGTGAACCAAAGGGGAGGAGTGGAACAGCAGATTGAGAAAAAAACCTCACAGCACTGAGGGCAGTGTGTTTAACAGAAATGTTTCATCAGAGGAAGTTTAAATCCAGGAACTTACAGATAAAACTCCGACCAACATCAAACGGTACAGCTGTGAGTGATGAACTGGTGCTCTGGAACACAATTCTAGATGTTCAAGATACCAAAGGACAGCAAAAGGGGAGATATTCATCTGTCACCTTCTACATGTAGGAAGTGCAGTCAGGACCTACTTTGCTCATTGAACCTGCCTGTCCTACATCCCTCCGCCCAAAACTGAATCATGCCTCAAACTTCAGCTGTCCTCTTCATTTCGAGCAACTCTTCTTCCCCTCCCCAGCACAGAGTCATGCATGTGGATGTCACAAGGGCCTGTGAATCCCCAAGCATCACCTGTGGAAGAGATTTGGGGTTCTTTCCTGTCTGAGGAAGGAACAGGAGGTACAACTTGATCTCCTATTATAATAATACATAACTAACCAGAAACCTTCAGGTAACAGTTTCAAGAACAACTTCCTAGTGGTCAGTAAGCCAAGGGAGCTATTAAATCCTACAGAGGAAGACAGTCAGCTACTCATGCTGTTTGTACAAGAAGAAATGGGATGGGAGAGCAACACTTCTCCCAGAAGCCTGGCAGCTCTGAAGGGCCAAAAGATGTAACAGAAGCTTTAAGTGAAACTGAGCTATGAAGTCATTCACAGCCATCATTCATCTTTTTAAAAGGTTTTCTAAAATTATAGTAGCTTGAGTGACAAAACTAGCAAGGCTAACATAAGGAATATTACCCACACTGCAATGGGTTTTGTTATGTGTGGATTTCTGGTTTTTAAACACAAATCTGATAAAAAACCCAAAATCATTTATGTAAAAGTAGAAGGCTCAGATAAAGTAACATTTTAAAACAAAAAGCCACAGAAAATATAGAAGCAGATAGGAAAGGAGACAGGGGAGGAAGTAAGTCACATGATAAACACTGAACAACTGTTCTTTCAGACAGAATAAGTGAACTCTTCCAGTTGCCATGGGCATGGGGGGTGACGAAGAGATGATGGATGAGAAGCATTAGGTAGTTTATGTACTACCTCCCCTGAGGTACATAAAGGAAAACTGAAATACAGCTTTTGTGTTTTAAGGAGCTCCTGACCCACACCAGGAGCTGAGGCAAAACAAAACTAACACATGACCCAAACCCAAAGCTTATTTTAGCCATTTCTTTCAGTTTGTGGTTTTACGTATTTGTTTAATGCTGCAAACTCCAACAAATTATTATCATTGCATGCTTTGGGTTAATAGCATTTGAAACAAAATTCTCAGGTTTCCATTCACAAAGCATCAACATTACTCCTGCACAAGCCCTTCTGAAAGCATTCTTTTTACATGGTTAGGGTGCATTATACAGTTTTATGATTTCTATTGACAAGAACAAAATTTTCCATATTATGGATTTCAACTCTCTGGAATATAAAAATACTTTAAAATTACAAGTAAAACCTTACTGGAAACAAGTTAATGTACCATAAGGGCAGAGGGGCTTTTAAAGTCAGTTTTAAGTACACTATTCCTTTCATACAGATGCTTTAATCACCACCAGATGCACATGGTAAAGCTTATACTGAAGAAACCTTAAGAAGATATTACAAAAATTACTCATTCCAGCAAGTATTAAATCTTCAGGATACAAGCTAAATCCTTAGCAGCAGGAAAAAAAAACAACAAAACACCAAATGATACCCCAAGGTTCCACCAAAACACACTGAAATCCAGGATGGAGGGGACAGTACAGCCAACTTCCTGTCAAGCTCATCCCTCCCTGAACTTCAAAACCAGGACACTGAATCCTCCTCTAATTCTGCTATGTTAGAGAAATCTCAGAACTGTTATTAAGGACATGTAATGACTCTGAAGCCGTTCTGACATAACAGATTGGAGGACACCACACATACATTCTTTCCTACTCTTTCCCAAAATTATCAAGGAAAAAAAAAAAAGGAAAAAAAGAGCAAAATCTCTCCTGTGTAATCAGCATCTGGCACAGAAAAACAAGTGCAAGCACGGTACTGCAATATCAAGTACAAAGGGTTTGAAAACTGAGTGTTAGAGCAGCAAATACAGGGGAAATTTGCTGACACACAATACTAACAGAAGGAAAATGGAAACTGCAGTTTCTCGCATATCATAAGGAAATAAATGGGGTGCAACACAGGGAAGTGGTAGATTAAACACTGACTAAACACAGAGAGTGAAGAATTATGTGGTTGGAGCTGTTAGATGAGTTTTAACTGTAGAAGACCTTGGAGGACAAAGATGTCAGTGGGACAATTATCTCACATTTGGTTACTGTGAGGGTTTCCTCAAATTCCAGAATGATGCAGAAGCCTGACACATGCAGTGCCTACCTTCCCAAAACAGCAGGACCAAGTTCTCCCTCTTAGTCCTAACCTTCCCCAGGTGTCTGTGAACGGGAGCAAGATACTGAAGGATTCATTCCAACTCACTGGATCTCATTGTGACTTGGCTCAATACACTGAGGAAAGGTCCACAAAGTCCTGGGAAAGGCTATAAATCCTACCCAGAATTCATTACACATCTAATGGAAAGCTCAATCTCTTTATGATGTCACTCATGATTTTGGAAGGTGAAGGTGATCAATATGTTTCTGAATATTTTACTTGTAGAAAAAATACTCCCTTTGTGACAACTCTGAAGAAAACAAGTTATGACAACTAAAATGTATAAAGAACCATTAGTAACACCTGTCACTGAAAAAAATGTAACTTCTATCCAGGTTTTATGGAATGCTTGTAGAAGGAGAACTGTAGGAAAACAGGGAGTAAAAGGAGGTGATTACAAACAGAATTTGGCAAATTAAACAAGCAGAATGTAGTTCCACCTTTCAGATTTGAAAATAAACCTCTCTCACACCCAGTGTTCACTCTCTGCACTTCATCTTTGGCACGACAAAAAGAGAGGGAAGAGCCCACGTGGAATCCCCTTTATGAACTTTTGATTATGGACAAAACCATAAACCAAGCAGTTCATAGACAGTAGAACTAATGAAGCCTGATTTCCCAGCTTTGTGCTTCATAAATGTGATCGTTGGTGTCTACAAAAAGGTAAAATCCAATTGATGCCAGTAAGTCCAAAAGTTACTGGAGAGTGGAGGAAATGGGGAATATGGGAACATTGATCTTGTTTCCTTTGAAAACTAAGGTAAAGCATAAAAAAGGCAAATTACTAAAAGGTCTTGTCAGCAATAAAACTTAGATGAATGTAACAGCATATAGCCTTGCATCTTACATTGTGCATGTATCTAAGGAATACAAATCTCTCTTACAATTGCAAAGTATCTGAAAAGAACAGGTAATTGTTAAATACAGTAACTAATTTGATACAGTCCTAGGAGGCACACTCCTGCTCCTGTAAGATGCTGAACATGCCTAACTCACCTGATTTCTTCTTTCAAACCAGTCCCCAAGGACAGTGATCACTGCTACCTGTTAAATTCCTACGCCTGCCGAGCAGGGAGGGCCCCGCTGCTCTGGAGAAAGTGCAGTTTGCTGGAGGGGATAATGGTGAGGGGCAGGGACCCAAAGAAGTGATTGCAAAGTTACCTAGCCCTCTCCCGGGCTGCATCTTCTCGTGCTTTCTCCTTCTCCTGCCTCTGCTGCTCAATCCGCGCTTCCTGCTCCTTCCTCTTCATCAGCAGCTCCTCCACCCGGGCCTGGCGCTCCGCTTCCAGGGCTCGCTTGCGCTCCTGCCAGAGGAAACACAATTCCAACTCTTCTTTCAGGGAAAAATTAAAAAGGAATTAACAGAAAGTGTACTCAATGTCTGCTTACAGCATTTTGTCCTTCACAGTGGAGGAAGAACTGCGTTTTTATGGAATAAAATGCAAATACGAGCATATTCAGAAGTTTGTACACACACTGAAAGCACAGCTGGATGGACTAACCTTCACACTAATTTAACATATATTTTGCTCATTCTGAAGAAGTTTATGCAATATAACAGCTTACTAGTCTAGTTCATCAATAAGATTATTTGAAAACATTTTAAACATCCTACAGGATACAGGTAATGTAGAAATAATAAAATATAGGGCTCAAAATACAAGGCTTTGCTCAACTCTTAAGCAACTTGTGCATGGAAAAAGCACAGCAGGAAGCATCAGCTTGATCCTTGGTCTGGCAAGAAGGATACAAAGAGAACAGTGTGGTCCTAAGTGGGATTTAGGACTGAAATCCTGTCTGCAGTGTCTGTTCAACTGCCAGCCTAAGAACAGCCCTATGCCTACACAGCCCAGGAAAGGGCTAAAAAAAGGGTAGAGAGAAGACAGAGTTAAAGAAACCCCAAAACCACAAAAAGGAATTAATTTAAAACTGGAAAAAGGGAACATAAGAATCTACAAAACACAGGATCACTGTGATTAGGTTTTTAATAAACAATCTGGAAGGGTACTTTTCACTGATAATGCAGTTGACCCTTGGAAATCCAGAAACTTTTAAATAACCTCTCAAAAAGAGTTTTATCCAGCCCTTTTAGAGTATCTTCTGTCTCAAAAATGGCCTCAGAAGCAGTGAGGTCACTAACGTGCCCCATTTTTCAGTAAGGAGATAGGATCAGCTTCTAAGTCTAAGAACTAAGCTCTGGCAGAAACTGGATCCAGAGGTGATCTCCAGTTGTGGTGATGTGACATCTGTACAGGGAGGGAGGAGGAGTTTACATAAGAAGAAAGCTTGGTTTAGATCCTCACATCCACAAACAGTGGATGCATAAGGCTGGGAAAACCTAGTACTGAAATGATGCATTAAAACAAAAAAAAACCCAAACAAAAAGCAACCAGAACTTCAGGACCACAAGCACATTTCCACTGTGCTTTCCCCTGATCCTGTGAAAAGTACTGTAATTATGACAGCAGGCATATGTTAGGGACTATTTTACTGTTTCCTCTCTCAAAGGTTTAAGTATTACCCAAACATAAGGATTTTGTTTATGAAGAAGTAACAAATATTTTCAAAAAAAAAAGCTTAAGAGAGGCATGAGTCACCTACCCAGTTATGGCACCTCTGCTACAGGGGTTTTATGATTTACCTCCCTCCCTTTTGCCAGGGAAATATTTCGAAGGAGAAACACATTAGAACACACTTTTCTAAAGCTGAACAAAGGAGGTAAGTTAGAAAGCAACAAGGACTCTGCAGAGCCAAAATGAAACTCAGGCACATATTTCCCTGTCCCCCTGAAGCCACAAAGAAACCGTACCTGAACTGCTTCATCACGGGCTTGTTTCTCCTCTTGCCTTCGCTGACGCTCCTCTTGCAATTCATTTAAACGCTGCTCGTACTCCTTGAGTTTATTCAGCACGTCGTGACGTTTGTTCTGAGCTTCCAAGGTGTTTATAAAGGCGATTTCATTCACCTGCCATAATCAGAAAGTACGAGAAAAGGCCTGAGAAGCTGAAATGGGTTTTATTCTATGGGAATTCCACCCATTTGATAATTAAACTGGCGGGACGTTTCTCCAGAATGAGTTGGAAAATTACCAAGTTGAGAATAAGTCTTTTAATGTGTTTCTTTTTGTTTGTTTTACTGTTTTGTTTGTTTTAAGTGAGACAACCCATGGACTATAAAAAGAGAAATTGAATTGTATCAGAAAAATCAAGAAACTTTGGGTAAAATAAAGAAAAATCTTCCCAATCCTCTCAGAAACAGGACTTCATCAGTCCATTCTCTCATTCATAACATGTGGAATGTTAAGACCCAGATGGATAAATCAGTAAAGTAAGTACGTGCCAGTAGAATCCAACAGGTCTTTTGACCTAACTTTAAATATATGTGTACTTACTGATTAAAAAAGTGAAACTACACATAGTATGAGCAAGAAAGAAACAAACAAGCTCGTGGTCTTCATATTTCTTATCCATATCACCTACTGCAGAAACATATATTACCTTTTTCAACCACAGCACAGTGCAATACACAAGACCAAAAAAAATAATAAGAAAAGGCTGGCTTAAAAGAACTTTAATGTGCACACTAAAAAAATGAGTAAAGAGAACAACAGATCACGTAGAGGGTGGTAGGATATTTGTACCTTTGTTTACTGACTAGAATCCATTTACAGAATGGATTTTACAGGTCAGTAAACAAGCAAGCACTGGGAATTTAGATAACCAACTGGGCAGCAACAGTAACCATGGTGTGCAGTTATCCTGCTCATCAGCTATTTCTCTAAAGCCTTCTCGCCCAACTAACCTTTCCACAACACAAGAGCCTCACGAGGCAGCAGATCCTACTCATTTAAACATATACAATATATGAGACATCTGCTTGTCTGGGGAATTATGGCAAGTGTGATTTAGTTAATATCATTATACAAGTCACACTGTGTAATAATGACAGTCACACGGTGTGATGAAATAATAATGAAGGTACGTTAGAGTGAATTAGGGAGTCTAGAAATCACTTGAATCCAAGAAACAGAGACAGAAACTAAGTAAAAAAGATAAATCAGTTTTAATCAAAGTTTTGTTGTGCTTGTTTTGAATAATGTGGATGAACAGCTGCATCAATCCAGCTGGGATACATGCTCATCATACAAGGAAACATTTTAGTTTTAAGGAGATGGGAAAAACAGTCTTCAAAATAAAATATTTCATTTATATTGTACTGGTTTTGGCTGGGATAGAGTTAATTCTCTTCACAGTAGTTACTATGGGACTATGTTTTGGATTTGTGCTGGAAACAGTGCTGATAACACAGGGATGTTTTAGTTACTGCTGAGCAGGGCTTGCACAGTGTCAAGGCCACCTGAGCAAAGGGATATTTGAGACCACAGGACATCATGTGCAGCAACAAAACCAGGGACTGCCAGTCATTTTCTTTTGCATCACTTGCATTCTCGGGTATTATTTATCTTTGTCATTTTCCTTTTACTTAGAATTGATTTCCCCTTCAGTTATTTAACTGTTTCTATGTCAACCCATCAGATTTCTCACCTTTACGCTTCTGACTCTCTCCCCAATCCCAAAGGTGTGTGGTTGTGTGGTGTTTAGTTGCTGGCTGGGGTTAAATCATGAAAATGTTTATCAAAGTAATATGAATGAGGCAAACCAAAAAGCACCCATCCAATGCTCAGCTTATAGAACTATGTTTTAAGTCAGAAAAGCACCAAACAAAATACTTATTTTAGAATAACTGCAGGTTTCTATCTATTTCCAGCTGCTTAAACAACATTAGTGGAACAAAACACAGAAGGAGAACCACTGTTAAAGGACACAGAAAGCTTGATATTTAACAGAGGAGAAGAGCAATGAACTCCCCCTCCTTCTCTTTCTACATGCTGAAAAGCAGAGAATTGATAATCAGATCTTCTACTCCTTTCAGGACTAGGTATCACTGAAAATGCTGCCGTACTCTCAGTGAGGAACAAAAGCAGCAAGACAACTATCAGGTCTTCTACTTCAACCCATCTTTTCCTCCAGTCCAACCCACCACGATGTCTAATAACAGCTAATTCATTTTAAATTCATACTGGAGATAAACGGTCTGTTTAGACATCAGCATTTACCTGCTTCACCGTTCACAGCTGTTCATATCTAACCTGCACCCTCTCTCAGAACCTACTCATGAGCACTCTGATGCACAACATCTATAAAAGCATAACCATTAAACTGTTCCTCTTTAAACCAAAATAACTTACCTTAGCTTCTTCCTCTTGTGCTTTTTTCACAATTGCCTGTAGCTGCACTTCACGTTTGAATTCCGCATGGAGTAACTTCTCCTCCATCATCCTGCGCCTTTGATCCAACAGTTCTTCTTTCCATTTCCTTACATCTTTCTCCTACACAGAACGAGCAGATTTGTTACTACTACAGTAACTGAAAACTGGGCCTGAATTTTCCTCAGGGTTTTCTAATACTTCAAGCTTTCTTCACAGGAAAATATTTTCATGCCCTACGCAAAGCCTGTATTAAGTTTAACCCAAAGTACACTGCTTTGGGTTAAACACCCAAACTGTTTCCATTTGGTGAATTTAAGCATTTCTGGTGGATACATGCAAGACATTTCTACTTTTCACACCATCCTTGACTCTGAGGCAGTCACTAGTAGGTCACCAAAACTCTCACAGAAGTCCACGATTTGAAATAATGCTTTCTTTAAGAGCTGTGATGTGCAGGTCAGCTGTGAAAACTACGGAAGCTCAGACTCAGATGCAAACTACACTTCAACCAGTTTTAATCTCTAACATGTTGAGACTATGTGGAAAAAAACCTCTTTTCTGAAAGGCAGCAGAGCAGCTCTTTATATTACAGAAAGCTTACCCTCTCCATTAATTTTTGAAGCTTCAATGTCTTTTCTTCACGTAACTTCTCTCTCAGCTGTTGAGCTTTCATTTGTTTCTCTTCATGTTTCTTTTTGGATTCTGCTATTGTTCTTTTAATAAAAACGAAAGCAGAGCAAAAGCAAGTGAGACAGCGTGAACTGACAGTGTAGCTAACATTTCTATGTCTTTTCAGTAAGAGAAAAAAAGAATAGGTCACTGGAGGACAATTATTTCCCGTAAATCTGAATACTGTTCTTTTAGACTTCAAATCTTTAGTGGACAATGTAGCACAAGCCTAGTCCATTATGAAAAAATACATCTAGGGCTTTGTGTACCACTCTGCACCCACAGACTGAAACAAAGCACGTCTCTGAAGTTTCAGGCAGCCACGGGTGTGGTTGCCTGCTCTCCCTGGCTACGGCATCAGGTAACACGTGCAGAACCTTTTGCGCGAGGGCGAGGACAGCTTCTCGTGCATGTGTATCCCGTGGCCAGGGGGACGCGCGGGCTCCTCCTCCACTCTGTCTCCCCAGGAGTTGCTCTGGCGCCACGACTCACGAGCTGGGCAGGAGGAGAACGAAGAGGTGGGTAATTTAAACGTGCTTCTCTGGGAAAAGTGCAATTAATAAGCATTAGCTCCTCGGGAAGTTCTCTTTCAGACGCGTTCCCTTGAGCCTAGGTGCAAACACGGACTGAAGAATGTCCTATTTCTGTGCATTTTAATGCTTAATTATTTTATTACACTTTTATCCAAATGTTAAGATAAAACTGGATAAAAAAATGAAAAATTTTAATGGAGAGATGGGTAAAGAAAGCTGAAGAACAAAGACACAGATATAGTTTGAACACACAAACTATCCATCTTTCCTCAAGAAATAACATAGAAAATAACATAACCTGGAACAATATTTAGGCGTTGGGGAAACTTCTGAAAGTTTAACTAGCGATGAGTAAAATAGGCATTTTTCTAAATTTTTGCTGTCGTTTCCATGTAAGCACAGTGACATGTGAAAATTTACCTTCATAATCTGCCAGAACATCATTCCAGTCCATAGACAAACCACAGAAAGATATGCCTCCATTGCCCATACTAGCCTGAAAATCAATATGAACCAGACAGTAAAAACACAAACCTTAACTCACAGGTCTACACACACATTAAACAGTGCCAAGTCAGCAACAATCAGCAATGTTTCCAAACTCAACTGGTCACCCCAAAGACATCCTGTGCCTGCTCTTTCTGACAGTAAAAGTGAAGACTTCTGCTTCACCTACTCTTGTGTGGTAGCAATGAAGACAAAAAGTCCCATTTCCCCCCCATTTTGCACCCAGAAATAGGCAGCAGGACATCAGAGAGCTCTGTGCCACTCAGCAGCACTGTGCTGGGAGTTTAGTAAAGCCTAAATATACCTTAGTTTTGTGTAATTATTACATGACATTATTTAGCTCACATGTAAACCAGGTTACATTAACAAATTCTCTATTCATACTCCACTGAGGGCAAGGACAGCTCGAGTTTGGATACATTAACATAACGCGGACACTCACGGAGAAATCACTGTCGTTGTCAGTCTCGATATTGATGTCATTGTTCTCCTCTGCTTCGATCTCTCTGGTTAACTGCTCTTCCTCTGCAATAGCACTGGCAATGGCTTCTTCATTCGCCTTTTCCAAGCGATCTGCTAACTCTTCTTTCTTGGCAAGGACTTCTGCCATGGACTGCAAGAAACAGGACACGAGGGAAAAAGTCAGTAGCCAGCCCGAAAAAGTGGATTCCATGCAGTTAATATGAATTAGATGGTATTTTGTTTATCTTCTCATTACTTGTAGCTCTTTTACTGCTATATTTTGTGACAATGCCTGAAATACAAACCTCACAAAAACTGTTAGCAACCATTAACTCATTTAATAGCTACATGAACACTTATGAAATCAGTTATCATTCACATCATTCCAAAAGATATTACACAAACCCTGTCATTAAAAGCAACAAAGACAGTTCTTCTGTAATTATTGTTTTAAATACCCACTCTTAGGGACTAAGCAAGGCATACTCTGAGACACTAATGCATGGCCTGCTGTTATCTTTTAAAACAGAATCATGCTCCAAAGTACTATTTAAAGCTGAAAATTATCTGCATGAACCATTACTGTAGTTAATACAATGGAATCTCAGGCTGTACTTGTATTTCAACATGAATGACAAGACAGTGAGGCAAGAATGTAAGCCTGAAAATGCTGACTGATTGTCTTTTCCTTCACTAGTGTCCAGTATCAACGAGTTCATTTCCACTCCAGCAATCAAAAATGTGCCACAACACATAGACTGGTGTTTAAAGCACTGTATTCCAGAGTAGTAAAACACTTTCAAGAGACACAGATCCCACCAACCTGTCAGGATCCTGAAGTGTTAATGACTGAGCATCTGGAACAATGTTAGTGGATGAGTTGCTAGAAATCAGTTCTAAAAGCAAACAGGTACTTGGCTTGGCAATTACCTAGCAGGAGTCCAGTTTGCAAAAGATGTTAAAGGGAAAGTGATTTACAGGCAAACCTCTGCAAATCAGAATTTTAATCTAGTTTCTGAAAAAAAAGAAAAAAAACAAAACAAAACCCAAAGCAAAACCTGAAAGTATAACCTGGGTTTTATGTAACATTCCTGCAACTCTCCATTCAGACAATCCCAGTAAAGCAGAGACACCCTGAGACCTGCAGAATTCTCCAGACAAGAAGGGACACCCTTTTTGGAAAGCCACATAAAACCAGAATACTGACTTCACATTATTGCTTAAGAACAGCATTCCTCCAAACTGCTGGTTGTAAAGGAAGACCCAGGAGAGCAGCTCAGTTGGTCTAGGGCAGGGGTTTACTTTTGCTTCTAACAGAATTTTGATACCCTAAACGTTTCCAGTTCAAACAATTAGCAAAACTGGGGTAAGAATTTAATGAGTGTGACTTAAAATGATTGACAGTGGAAGGAGATAAAAAATTAGTGCAAACATCAAAAGAGGTAATGAGAGCATTGATATCTTTTTTCCAAATAACATTTATAACTTTCTGGTTTAAGTTCAGAAACCTTACTGGAATTAAATTGTCTTTCTTCTATAGTACCTGATAGATTTTTCTATAACTTTTACAACAGGCTAACAATAAACACTGTGCAACACAGAATGAGAAAATTAAGGCTTATATTTATTATTCACTTGGAGATCTTATAAGATTTCTTACCAATCTGGCAGCACTCACATTTGAAATATCTGAGGCATCCATTTCACTTTCAGTTTTAGCTTTTTCTGTCTGATGCCAGTCTGCAGTATCAGTGCTCTGGGAGGAGGCTTCGTTCAGCTGCAGAGCCTTTGAAGGACAGTCAGTGCTGGTGAGAGCTGGAGGCATCTCAGGAGCTGGTTGTGAGGAATCTCCTTGCAATGGTGTCCCAGTGCTCCCGTTAGTTTCTGGGGCACCTGCTGGGAACTAACAAGAGCCATTTGCAAAATTAACAAAATGTAACATACTGATTTTTCAAGTCAGTTAGAGTCAAACAGATTTAAAGAAAATACCTGGTAACTTTACAGTGAGTGATGCAAACAACTTCACTTATTTCAGGTGCTCATGACCTTGCAAAACTTGGATCTTTTTACCTGAAATCTACGTATGAGAATGTGTCTAACGTTTTTGGAAAAGATGGAAAAGCTGTCCACATAATTTTAATTAGCCTATTTGTGCCAACATTTTAATGCATTTCCATAACTGAAGTAGCCACTATTTTTTAAGTCCTTTTCCAATCTGATCAGTGCATAAAAACTCTAGACACCACATCTTCAGAAAAAGCTCTGAAGAAAAAGTTGTAAGATTTAAGGTTAGAAAATTTTAAATTAAGCACTGACCTGAGTCCTTTCAGTAAGAGGACCTTCAGGCTGCTGCGAAGGATCCCTCTGTCCCAGCTCTGTGCTTTCGGACGCACCACCCTCCGCGACTGAACTCCCCTGCTTGTTCTCTGCTGGTGGCGAAACGGCATTTTCTTTGTCGCTGTCACCTCTGGACTTCAGGGATTCTGCAGCTGCAGGAGGTTTTGTTGCCAAAGCCGTGGACCGGGATCGAACGGGCCTTCCCCGCTGAACCGTCTCCCAGCCCTCGGCATCCTTTCGATCTACGGCGACAAAACACACCCCGCTCTCAGAAAGGAGGGCTTATAAATAGAAGCGTTAGGAACAACTCTTTTATTACAGCATTACACGAGTTGTGTGAGAAAAATGTTCTCTTTAAAAATCAATACAAAAAAAAAAAAAAATCGATGGAATATTCTTTAGCAAAGCTTTTTACTCCAAGGAGTGCTATTATTTTCATGGACACTGAACAGCTCTATTCGTGGGAGCTGTTCTGTTACTGCAAAAAGTGAAGCTGCTCGTGCACAAAACTGTGTGGAAAATGGCAACAAGTACTTAAGATTTCCATGCCCACGGTGCTGTTTCATGAGACAGTAAAGCACAACAAAGCAACCCCACTCTTGCTCTTCTTTGCAACAACAGTAAAGGCCTTTTGTGAAAGTGCAAGTACAGATATAATTGCACGACTTAGTGTGGAAAGCACTGTCCAGAACTGTGGTTTACTGTCCTTCCAGAGTATTTTCTTTACTTTTTTTTTTCCCTTTGCTCTCCTCTGATAACAAATATACGCTAATCAGTGTCAGCTCTTGGAAAATTTCTTTTCCTGGATTCCAGGGAAGAGCAAAACATTGCTACAGTGGGACTGCGAACTGAAAGAGAAAATAGAAAAGCAGGTTTCCCCAATTTACTTTGATTTCTATATGGCTGTTACATAAAACTTGCTGATCAACATTTGATCAACATTTCTGATATCCAATCTTGCTACACTCATTTGTCTGCCTGAAGTATCAAGTGTGACCAGATTTCCAGAGTGTACCAAGGTGAAAACAAGGTTGTTTAAACATCTCACTTCTACTTGTTCTAAAAACTGGAGTCAGCTCTTACCTAAAAGCATCTTTTCTACATTAAAAATATCAGATAAAGATACCCTTTTTTAGTAACTACTACCTAAAGACAATTTGACTAACATATAAATAAGATATATAAATCATATGTACCTCAATAATTGTACTAATACCTTCTATTATCTTTTACTAATATCTATTGAAGTTAACTCTACCAAAAAAGAATATTCTTGCTCGTCTTGCCTAATTGATTCTTTATCTCATGGCATATTTCTTAGCAGTCTAAAATGACAGAATTAATCAGAATAAAATTACTCAGAGCACAGTAAAGCCCTAATCACTAAATTAGGAATGAATCTTTCTGTAAAAGACATACATGTTCAATTTTTAATTTGCATTTGTTCACTGTCAGTCATAATTATTACTCAAGACTCAACCAAGCGTTTTAACAGCCCAGAAATACTTGTGTTTGGAAGAAGACTGTTTGGTGAACTCTTTAAATACAAAGCAGCTTTTAATGCAAACATGTATTTAGACTCCTGAACTATCTGGAATCAGTTTAACAGTGTGATGCCATCTGACAATTAGCAGGGCACAAGAAGTTACTTTTTCCTTTTAATTCACCCATCAGTTTAGGATTCAGTCACTTCCAGGCACATTTTTAACAAAGGGTTTGCAAATACATTTACAAACAAATACATTTATTGACATTAGATCACAGCCAATCTGAAGCAAAGTTAATAGTCAGTGGAGCACCAACCTTCCTCCATGTTTTTCCCTAAGTCTGGAATTCTTATAGCCCAGTAGCCATCTCCACAGGCTAAGTATCACATGCTGGATTTGATTACTGCCAGAGGTCTGTTAATGAATAATTCATTTGACTACCTGGATCATTCTCTAGTTTCATGTGAACTTCCCTGTCCCTGCCTGCTCTTGTGTTACATGAAGTGACAAGCCATCTGTTACCTTGAGGCCCTCCCAGCCACCAGGGCCTCGCTCCTTGGGAGTCGCTCCATCTGGAAGAACTGTCCAAGGAGCCTCACTGGAAACTCTGGGAAGTGAAATCAAGGCAACTACGTGCAAACTGCTGGGAGTTCTACCTCAGGAGATGTATGGTCATTGTAAAATTTACTTGCAAGTAATATCCTACCAACACCTGCTTGACCTTCCCCAGTCATTAATGAACTTCTGCTCCAATCTTTTAAAAATCTAAAATAGCACTTTGGAAACCACGATTACCTGAGAATATGGAAGCAAATCAGAAATATGAACTCAGACAAAACCCAGCCACAGGGCAGAAGACATGAAAACCAGAAGAATAAAATAAGTTTTTCAGAAAAGAGGAAATCTAGTGGTGCAAGCAAGGGTAAATTTACTCGTCATAACGAGATGGTGAGTTAACAGCCAAGATTTTAATTAGAGAAGTTAATTGTCAGACTAGTTTTTATGATCACTTGGAAAGGGAAGAGGGAATATAAAAATAGACTGAACTTAAAATTTTCAACAGAGAATTTTTTTAAATTCATTAACATATTGAGGGTAACAGTAAGTTTAATGAGGGAAATGAGATAAGATGATTTAACCTCATTTAATTATGCATCCAGGAAAGGAAAGATTAAAGATCTATCTGGAAAAATAATGCATTTTCTCTCTCCCTAGGGACTTATTCAGTTAAATTTGGAAATTACATCAACCATGATACAGCATCATACCACTCATCCACATCACAAAACCATTGTGAGACCTAATGATAATGCTGTTGGAAATCACTGGAGAAAAAGTGTTTTAGGGAAATCCTGCAGCTGTAAGCTCACCTGGGCTTTGGGTGGGTGAGAGAGCAGGACAGGGGGCAGGGGAACCCTCCTGCCCCGAAGGCCCACATGTACCCAACAGCTTTGAGTGCATTAGCTGGTGAAGGGGCTGAGCAGACGACGCAGGAGCCTCACAGCTGCTTCCATAATGCACGTGAGGAGCCTCTGGGGCTCCCTTTGTGTCAACTTCACAGATTTTCTTGTGCTCCAGTCAGTGAGGATAACTGGATTTTACCAAAGTGGTTCTAGCTTCCACAGGAAGGGTTACATGCTCCTACAGAGAACTTGATTTGTCAAAAACATTACAATTCAGCCACAAGAAAATCACTGAAATTCTCCAACGTTCAATGTCAGCAATCAGAGAACACACAAAGTCTTCAGCAGGAATGACTGCTATTTCTTAAAATGAAAGTTTCAAGTTTGAATTTATCAGTGCATTTGATTTGAAGATCACTGAACACTTGTAGGTGGTTTCACTCTTTTTGGAGCTCATCAGCTCCAGGTAACAGCCAATAAAAGACAGCACAAGACTGACTCTTCAGCCCTCTAAAAGGCTGAAACTAACATAAGGATAAGGGCTTTTGTTTTCCTTTTGGTCTCTTAAAAACACAGTATCCAGTTGGAAATACAGATCACTTTCATTCCCTGGGTAGCTAGTAACATTCTCCATATGCACAAGAATCCCTAAGAAAGGTATTGTAGCAACAGCTTGGAGCCTGTCACTTTAATATGAGCAGTAATCACCAGAGAAAGGTTTTGTTATGAAGAGCTTCAACTACTGCCACATACTAAAAGTGGAATTACACATCAATTATAGTGTTGAAAACTCAGCCCAGCAGCTTCTGCTCTCTAACCAGCTCAGTGCAACTGCAGAGAGCAAACTATTCCCTCACACAAACAGCATTTCCCTCAACCCCCCTTCAAACCACCATCTTGGCAGCGTGGTTTTGACAGCTCTGCTCTAGCACAGGAACCCACAGGCTACTGAACTCACTCATGTTACATTGCAAGACACCTGGACAAGGTATCTTTAGATCCATAACATGCCACAAGGCTGCAAGTCACTATCCATAACTCCTCCTACCACTAACTTGAACATACAACATCTTCAATTAACACATCCTCTTCCTGTAATTTTTCTTTAAAATATAAAAAATTAATTTCATTTTCTTTCATGATATATTAAAAATGCATCTCTGAAGACAATCTCAGGGATCCAGTGTGTGCAAAGAAACCAAATGGCAGTTTTCTACGTCTGCAACTAAACAAATCTCCTCTAGAACAAAAGACCCCGAATCAAACGTGCTCCAAGGAGAATCTTCAGAGAAACAACTCAAAACTAAACGTGGCAGCTCTTGTCTTCAAAGGGAAAAACAACTGTTACTTCAGCACAGTTCTAATAACATGTTCTCCCAGGGCACATAAAAGTAACTTCAGATCTGTAGAGATTCCTGGACATGCAATATTCTTTATATTGTTAAACCATCCCGAATTGCAGGCAGACTGTCAGTGTGTAACCACAGTTTTTTTTGTTTTCCAGGGTGTTATAAACTGGCATTTTAACAGATCAAATTCTATTTAGTGGAAATACAGTGGAATGTTACTTACACAAGAAAAAAACCACACTTTTGCCTCAAACTTAAGAGTTTCAACGTAAAGTGGCATTAATCTTTTACCTCGATACTTAATTTAAACGTTGTACTTTGCAAAATTAAGCTTAATTTTGCTTTGAACATTTTGAACATCAAAATGTTTTGAACATCACATTCTGAATGAACTTTTTTACCACACAATGAACTTTTTTACCACACAGTTTGTGAAAAGAACTTAAGCCACTTAAAGGGACTTGCCATTTTTCCGCAGTGACTTCTGTGCCGGAGGTGCCAGACAGGCTTGTGCTGTTGCCAGCTCAGGATGGGCAGCTTTAGTTCCATGGTTGGCTTTTACCTTATCAGCCCAGCTTACACCAGCAGGAGCCAGGCGTGTAGCAGAAATTGTCACTGCAGGGTTCCTAAACGAAAGTCACAGCTCTTTTTAGTGCCTGATCAAATAACAGAAGGGTTTGTTAGAAAACTTCACCAGAGCCCGTCAGAGCCCACCGGAACGGAGCTGTACAGAACCACCTCTCCTTTGCAAAACTACCCAGGTTGCAGCAATTTGCACTGAAAAGCTGTTGTAATTCACTCAACAAATCTTTGCTTTTAATAACCAAGATGAAATTTAATCTTTGCCATACTGATTTCTGAAGGAATTTGTGGTTTTGGCAACCAAAGCGTTGCATCATAATGAATTCTATACACCAAGTCTTGAAAAATACTCCTGTCATTTTAAGCTTGGTGTTCAATCATTTAGTATTCCTAATTCCTTTTCATGAAAAATAATGAACAAAATTTCTACTCATCTCCTGTGTGATTTTATTTATCATGCCCTTCTTGTTACCTCTTCCCCAAATGCTTTTTGCGTTCAGTACTGTTGGATATTCTGATTGTTCCTGTTTCCAGTTTCTGTACTTTTCCTACTTCTTCTACACTGCTTTTGGGAAGAGATGATGAAGATAATCACAGGTAAGAGTCATTCACTGTGAGTTTTTACAGTAGTACAGTTCTCTTCTGCCCCCTATTCCTTTCCTAATAATTCCTAGCATCCTGTCAACAATTTTTATAGTACCAAGTATATCTAAACCTTTATTTTCTATCCTATTTACTTACACACACAAAATGTTGTAGTTGTCTGGGGTTGCCTTGCTTTGAGACACACAAGCAGACTAAGACAGAAGAAAAAGTTTGCAAGTGTGAAGGACAGAAAACTCATCTTGCTCATTGCTGCTCTAACACACACAGTTGCTCATCATCTCCCCGGGATGGTGAATAAAACAGCTCCAGCAACAACAGCAATGTGTAATTACATCCAAAAAGAGGCTTAGCTGAAGGACAGCATTGTGCTGATCTGTTGTGTTCTTATAAAAATAAAAGTATTGATTTCATCAGATTCCAATCTTTCATTTGACTATTTGTGCACATTTTCTCCCCATCACCCCTCATTCAAGCAGACACCTCTCAGATGTTGTCAGGGAGGTATCAATACACACACTTACACAGGGACTAACACCACTGGTTCCCTTTTTCCACCGAAGACACTTTGTAGCATCTCTGTAGAAATATTTGCTATGCCAAATTTAAGAGAGCTCAATAGCCCTCTTGGTACTGACCAAAGAGTGCAGTGTGACATCTCTGCTGAGGGCACTGTAATCAGTTATGAATCAGGAACAGTGTGTGCCCCAGATCCCAACAAACCTGAAGAACTCAAACACACACTCTGAGAAGGACTGAAGTTGGACACACACGTGCTCTCCGCGCTGAAACAGCACCAGGCAGAGCTGCTCTACATTTATGCACATTTCTGTTGAGCTGCTTCCAGACACTTTCATTTTAACAAGTAAAAGTGCTTTGCTGCTCTACATTTTAAATAGTATCAGTTCTGCCATTCATCACAATCATCATAAGCTCACTTTACACTCACTCTTTTTGACCTGTATTTACTTCTGCACACTCAGCTGGCCATTCACGTTGCACCACTGGCAATTTTAAAATGCCAATTACAGACATTTTGACTTCTGCTTTGTAGAGAGGCAGGAGAGTATTAAACAGACAACATGAAATACACTTAACAGTATTTTATCTTTAGGGTCTTTGGAATGACCAGTAGTTAAATATGTAACGAAATCAGGAGAAAATTAAGACCTTGATAGGATTTTCCTTTACAGGCTTTTCTTTTACAAATGCATATAATTGCTTATATGATTTAATAAACAGCAAAACAATGTATTGGTTACCACAGAAAAATACTGCCTTCGTGAACTCTGCTTCAAATGAATCTTTATTTTAGCCTCAATAAACTTATTAGGTGGTTTCATACCCAAAATTTAAACTTCTTCGAGCATTTGATGTCACACTAATTCGGTCTGTAGATGGACTTGGGATCACGTGGCGTCCTGGAGACATTTTCTTTACTTCCCAGGCTAGTGAAGTAGGTCTGCAAATCCAGGAAAGAAGAGTTTAAAGATATAAATCACACAGTAACTATTCCTCTATCACCCTAAAGTAAAACCAGCACCAACAAACACTACAAAGTATTAACGAATCCTGGTGAATTTCATCATTCATCTCATCATTTAATCATTCATCTCATCCTAGCAATTGTTTCTGCACCAACTCCAAACCATATTAGGCAGAGCCACACCAAAAATAATACAAACTCTACAATATTTATTTCAAATGTCAGTATGGAACTAAATATCAAACCAAGCACTTGGAAGGATCAGGGTAGGACTGGAAATATCCTCCAGTTCTAGTGACAGTGACAGTGCACACAAAATATCCTCACACCAATTTGTCCAAAAGGAAAACTGGTTCTATTTGCTGCATCTCTGCTACAAAATGAAGTTCACTGTGAACTTTACTCTCTGAATAGATTAAAAAATATATAAATTTAATTACCTGCTCTGAGCATCAGTTTTTTCGAGCTTCTCCTGGAGCTGTATCCAGTCAATCAATGCTTTGAAGTCCCTTACATAGTTATCAAGCATCATCAGGACTTCCTGAAAAGCAACCATTGCAACAATCTTTGTATTTAAAATAAAGGAACTGAAAGGAAAGTAGCAAATTTACTACTCTGTAGCCTTCTCACTAAAAATAAGCCCAAGAAAACCCAGAGAGTTAAGATTTCAATGTGAACAAACACTAAAACATTTATCCTAAAAGAAAAAAAGTGCAGATTTTCTAAGACCTCTGTATCAATGTATAAGGACAAAATGGCAATATCTGGCAAGAAAATAACTCCTAACACACATAAGTATCGCTGTTTCATATTTATTCTCTTTTTTTTTTTTTTTTAAGAGTTATCTTTTAAAATATGCTGGACATACATCATCAAATAGGCAAAACCTCATAGACCTGTGGAAGACTAAAAATGTCACAATTAATCTGTTTGTGAAGTTAAAGTTTACAAAATTACAAAGGGCAACTCCATCAGATCCTGGGTAGGATTAAACATACTCTGCCGGGAATGATGTTGCTGTGCTGGAAAATTGATTCAAAATATTGCAAAATCTCGATTAATTAGCTTGAATCTAGAACTACATGTTGGTCTCTAACAAATAAAATTACAAGAAAACACATACAATTAACTGTACTTCACACTAAACCAGGAAGAAATTCATAGATAAAATGCCAGCAGCTGAACAGTAGGGAAATAAAAGACTTGTTTCTGATAAAAACACCCTTAAGTTGGAGAAATTATTGACTGACTTCCAGTTTGCTCAAGTGTATGAGTGTAGTACTTATAGTAAGGTGAGATGACATACAAGAAGCAATGACAAATTCCAAGTTAAGTCGGGGTCCTGCTGCCTTTACTCAGACAACAGCAGAGCAAAACCCTGAACTCTTAATTTTGTTCCCTGAGCAAACCACAGTTACCCACTGCCACTGGCAAGGAAAGCAGCACTCCTTTACCATGCAGGAAGCTGGGAAATCACTTGTGTTCCACATGTAAGCTCAAAAATCATTGACTGAATGTGATCAAACCCACACAGACATAAAGCACCTCCTCAGCAGAGCTGATTATCACCAACAACACACATTAATGCCGTTCTAAGAGAGAGGGTTTGAGCTCATGTCAATCAGAAAGAGCAGCATTCATAATTACTCTTTCCAAGACAAGACAAATGGATCCTGTACTCTGTGGTGACAACATGCTGAAAATAACAAAAATCCCTGACTACAGATTGAATTCTATGAAACTTGCATGAGCTTCACATGCAGAATGTGAAGTACAGACGTAATTTTATGGTAGAACAGTTGCTGTTTTACAAATTCTTTACTGTGTCAAGATCATTCCTGCTGGTTTTAAGAGAAACTTTCCACTCAAAGCAAATAATAATTGCTTAGAAATATTTGGGGAAGAATTACAAATGAAAGGTTTTGGTTCCTAAGAGTAAAACTTTTGGCAATGGAAACGGTAAAAACTCTACTCCAGCCCAGGTAACTAATGCACAGTTTTTTAACGTCACATGGCATTCATCTCTACTTTTAACTGTTCTTTTAACAGAAAAAGGACCTCTAATGCATGCAAAGTGCTTTTTCATATAAAATCACATGGATTAGTGTTCATGTTGTTTAACCCTAACTGTGAAATTCAGCTCTGGTTTTCACATAGACACTCTTTTAACCAACCTGTACAGCACAGAGACATGCTGTCTTCTGCAAGGGAAAAGTCATCACAAAGTCAGGCTCCAGGGAAACCAAACAGAATCCCTTTGCTGATGTCAAAGTTGCTCTTTGCTTTGAAATATTCCCCAAAAAGAGCCAACAGAAATCGTTTCTTACAGTGCAGTTGGCTTACAGCACCAAAATAATTCTTAAGTAAGGTCTGCTACAAGAAATGAACAAGTCAAGTGTTTTAGCCAGTTCTTTTTTTCAGTTTCACTAATAAAATTTCAGCCTTCTAATCCAATTCATGTCCATTTAGGTCAGCCCACACTGAGCTGCACTGACTGTTACTAACAATAAGAGCATAGAAAGCAAAATTTAATTCTGAGTCATTTACTTTTCAAGTCTGCCACTGAGATATTCCTCACCAAAAAAAAAAAGAACTCATGTGAGTATGAGTTATATTTCGGATGTTTGCTGGCACAGGAAAAGAAATGCAATAAATGGCTCAACCTATTTTAAGGAATGTTTAGCTCCACATTATCAGAAATGATCAGAGCAGCCCCATGCAGCTGTAACCCGAGCCATGTTTTATGAACAAGGAAATACAAACAAGACAAGCAGCTGGAGCGGCCCCATAGTCACTGATGCACATCTTTCTCCCTAAAGCCATGAGGGCCATTTTGTCAAGCAGGATGAAGCAGAACAAAAGTGGCTCTGAAAGCGCCGTTACAGGCCTGCAGATAACTACATATAGATGTACAGCTAAAATTACCAATTAGTTTACCAATTGGCTGCAACGGATTCGATTGGTTTGTAATTAATTCTGGGCCCTGGCGCGCGGAGCGGCCGGTCGGCGCCATCCCTTTGTCCTCCTGACACACAATCCCGGCCTGCCGGGCTCTGGGGTCTGGGACATCAATACAGCTCTCCCGCTCGCCCACGGCACCGAGGGGAGCAGATATACCCTGTGGTGCTGAACCAGGGGAAACTTGTACCACTTGAGAAGGTGCTGACAAAAAGGAACCTTTATGGGGTAGACTGTGGCTGCACCGGAGTCAGAACAATTTTAAATCTCATTATTTTTCAAGGTCACATCTATCCTGTCCCATTTTTAAAGAGACAGTTCAAACTAAATAAGAAAGCATTACTGCTAAAAAACAACACTTAAAGGAAAATCAGTGGCATAAAACTAAAATCAGGCACACTCCCGTTTCCTTCTCCTCCCTGTTCTGTTCAATTCTCTGATCAGTAGTTCTGCATGTCAAAAAGGCCTTCTTGTGTTTTTGCTTTTCTCCAGCTCTCAGCCATTACTTTGGTTTCTGTGTATTTATTTGAAAGTTTACTTCTAGTCTCTTCAGCTGGGTGATGGTATAAATTACTTTGTAATCAATATGGATCTCTAAGAGTAGCCACATCAGAATAATCCTGGATTGCTCAATCAGGACTTGGGTCCAGATAGGCCCATTATAATCCCTCAGAACACTTTGTTTGGAAATGCCTTAACAGCTTTGAAATGTCTTCTTCTCCATTTATTCTCCCACTCTCAAACAAGGAGGAGGAACACAGGGAAGATATGGAAGACTGGGATTTTAATGGTATTACAACCCAAAAGAGCAGCATGTGCATCAGAGAAATTAATCAGTCATCACAGCTGTACTTTAGCTTATTCCCAAAGCTAGAAATGTGTGTTCTGTTTTAAAAGCTGTGACTGCTTTATACTGTTCCATTGTCTATAACAAATATTTTAGATTATGTATTTACCAAAACAAACTCCATTTTTTTGTGATGGAGTATGTTTTAGCACACAAACTAAGTTCCCTCCCTCCTTCTTTCTTTAAATTTTCAAGGTTAACTGGGTGTTTCAGTAATCTGACACAAAAATTGCTTTAAAAAATTCCTTGTAGCCTTTTCCTACAGTTGAATTACAGATAATTAAAGCCAGCTCTGGGGTTAGGTTCAACAAACACGATTGCCAAAGCAGTTCTTACAGCTTTGGGAAAGGATGAGAGGAAGCAGCTCCTCCAGCCAAAGGACTCTCATTATATCAACTTCAGGACAGGGTAAATGATGTTTTAAAAAAGTACATGGTCTCTTAGATCCACGTGTTAAATGCACCTCAGCTGCTCCTCACTGATTCACCTCCAACACAGCAGCCTCAATCCACTGTCTGCCAAGGATGTGCTCTGGAGGAGCATGACCATTACCAAAGGAATTTTTCTCCCTGAGAATCAGTGCAGCAGCACATGCATGGACTTAATCATGTAAAATTGAAGTGTATATATATATATGTCAGATGCAATGGATGGAGAGGCAGGAATAGGGATACCCAGACTGCCAACTAAAACACATGCCGGATTTTCAGTACCTGGCTTTTCAGAATAGGTGACCATTTTGAAAGATCTCATCCCTTTTCACCTGTGAGACTGACTGCCCAGGCATTAACCCCTTTTTCTGTCCTTCTCTGTTGACTCCTCTGTGGAAGATGACAACGATGAACAAGTATATGCCCAAAGAGAGGGAGCAGGAAGGCTCACAAAGAGATTTCCACTGTGCATGGACTGCCACAAGACAGCCACGGGGTATTTATTTATTTATGAAGATACAAACACACCCCTGGTAATCATGTCCTGCAGAACTCGAAGGAGTGGTGTTTCTGAGTGGGCAGTGGCAGCCCTGCACACTCCTGACACTCCAGGGGCAGAACGGGCTGTCCTGAAAGCCAGCGATCCATCGGGGGACCACCCCGGGGCCCAGTCTGTGTGCAGAGACTGAACCCCGGAGAATTTACACACCCGGACCCAAACCCAGCCCTCAGAGAGGCTCCTCAGCCTCTGGGAGGCCTCAATCAACTCGACCTGTCTCACAGACATCCCCCTGATTGAAAGGCCCTTGCCAAAGCTGACTCAGTGGGTTCTTCAACATAACATTGTGCAACATGTCAGACCCTTTCAGGGAAAGGCTTCACCAGGCTCTTCAGGGTACCTTGTGCTGCCTATGAGAGGCAAACCAACAGAACTTCACTGCTGAATTTTCCATTTCATAAGTGGGAATAAGAATCTGAAGCAAAATTGAACTGTTTCCACTGAACTATGTTGATTTAGGTACATTCATGGTGTAGCTCATGAATGTATCCATGCATTTTAGAAACAAGGGAAGAACCTACACTGGCCAAAACCTTACAGAAATACACCAGTAAGGAAAGGTGAAAAGACAAAAGACTGTACAAGCTTTGAGTAATGCTAAACAATTTAAAAGGAACTGATATTTATTATTTTTATGTAACGAAACTCAGCTTTTTTGAAAGGAAAAAACCAGTTGAAGCTGTTATTTCATTCTAGGAGGAAAAAACGTTACAGCCAAATCTACTAGGATATATCTAATCTTTTATCCCTATTGCACAAACTGATTCATGCACAGCAAGATGATGGTTAAACTTCAGAACTCTTCATTTATTTCAGAAATAACTCAACCATGTTCATTATATCTTTACATACAAAGCATCCAGGCCGTATCTATATATGTATATACATGATTTGAGAGTCCTCAATCCCAAATCAACAGCAAAATACCAACTTCAGCAGTGGCCAAAGCTGAGAGAAAATACACACAGCCACTGATCCTCTTACACACGTTTCCACTGTTTGGATCTCACACAACCCTTCCGTCTGCAGTTTCAACCACAAACAGCCACTGGAGCCCTTTCCCATTTGGGAGCATCAAACATTATCCTCAGTGGCAACATAATCAATAAAACTATACCAACCTGTAAGGATACAGGAGAGCAAAGGGTCCGAAACAACCAAAAAACACAACTAACACTTTTACGCCTGGTTAATCTGAGTATTTTTCTATAGGTCTTCTTTTAAGACTATCTTTATACAACTAAAATGTTTAAATAGAACAGCACATGCCTGTTTGACCAGGACAGAAGTTTGAGGAGATATCATTTAAAAAGTCAAAATGAAGGAAGTTTTTGATAACATGAATTTATTTTAATTGAAAGAATTTTTTTCAAAATCCCCCTTAAAAAAAAAAAAAAGGAGAGGTTAACAGTGTAACCACTTTGGTTTTTTTAATATTATTTCCCACCTATGTCCAGTAGTAAGAGTAAAAATGGTACTTCATGAAAAGGATACTCTGCCAAATGAGCCCAAAAAGGAAATGTGGCTATGTGAAATTTCTCATTTATCAAAATCCTCTCAATCCTTTGGGTACAGCAGAAGTCCATAATCCATTTTTAACTGAGCTGATAGATCTGTTAGCATCTCTTGTAACATTTTAACCACTGGACACTTTTCTATGTAGTATAAAAAGTTTGCAAAAAAGAACAGAAAAGTGAAGCTAATCCAATCCCATTTTTAGCATGAGCTTTAGTAAAAGTTTGTTATAAAAGGAATTTTCATCTTAACATCAAAATAGTCACAGGCCTTCTATTAAGCTGCATGAATTCTTGAAAAATGTCACACAAGTGCTTCTTAGTCAATCCCATTTGCCAGCTGAACTCTGAGACTTGATTTACAAACTCCTAAAAGGCTGAGGTACTACAGTAAACACCTTCTACATATTCCATAATATGAAAGCTGCACTTAGGCAAGATATTTCAGTTGGGGAAGGACTGCAAGCACTGGCTTTTCAGGATCAGAGGTGAAGACTCACAGTTTGCACAAGGATCTGTTGTTCGTTATCACTGATATTCCACCCAAAATTAAAACACACCTCCATGCTAATGAGGAGTTTGATCACTCCCTAGTTGAAGTCTATGTATATAGTACCTAAAATGCCTACTAAGAGCTCTGCAAAACACTCCCTTCAAAGCACAGAAGCTGTAGATGATTCCTTACAAACATTGACAGCCTCATCTCTGGTAGACACTGAACTGCATCTGTCGAAATCACCACAAAACAATGACAACCAATAGAATTGACAGAAATGAAACATTATTAGTAACAATCATTTGCAAGACTAAACAGCTTTATCCTCTGTGTCTTAATTAACAGAAATATTAGTAATTCATCAAAAGAATAATCATGATCACTTAACAGTGACCTGGAAAAGAAAATCCCACAGATAAAAGACCACAGCACAAACACATATTCCAGATGCTCAGGTAAGGGAACCTGTGTGCTGAGAAAAAAGACCTTTTAAAGGTAAGAGTAACATCAATGTTACACACAAGTCTTACAACAGATGGCACTGGACCGCCTTGTGTCCTCATTTTTGTTTTTTTCCACCTTTGTTTTGCAAACAAGTAACCTGGTCCACACAGATACAGACATCACTGCCAGGAGTCTGCTAAAACGAAGACTTTTCTCTCAGGCTACGCAGCATCTCCATCCCAGAGCAGATCACGTAGCCTGATTAAAATGCTGAACAACATCTAACCCCCCAAAAATCTGCGATAATGATACAAATACGCTTCTGTTCTTTCAGTGACAGAAGTTTAAAATGCTAATCTAATTACAGTTCAAGGCTGGCTGATTTTCTTAAACCAAAAAATTCTACAGAGAAGTTTCCTGAGCAGTAAGACAGTTCAGTAACAAAATGGTAAATTGTGTCAGACCAACCAGAGACTTGGAAGCCTTTAGCTACTGTTCAGCTTTCAAAGCTGCTTCCAATGAAATGTATTTGTACACTAATCTCCAAGCCCATTTGGCCGCGTCTGATTACAGCACAGAACTAGATGCACAGGATAAGGAAAAAGTTTACTTAAATCGATATATGACATTTTTTACAGTGATTAGATAATCACTTCCAGAATGTGTTGAGTTTTCAGCCATGTTCAATATGAAAACAAAGCAATATCTTGGACATTTCTTTTTATAACATACTCTGGCTTCTCTTAATGCTTGTGATAAATTCAGCTTCTAAAGAATGAATGATTTTTATGAAATGACAAGGGTATTTCTGCAGATCTACTAGAAGATCATAATAAAATGTAAAACAGATGCACAAGCTATTACAAACACAGGTTAGTTGAAATTGAGAAGTGACTTACAGTGACATCCCAACCAGACATTGCTTATACTCAACAACCAATCACTTTCTGAACAAAGAGAAAATTTGAAGAGTGATAACTATCACTGCAGAAAGGGAGCAGGGTGTAATTAAAGCTCTTAACAGGAAGCAAACAAATGGGAAAAAGGCTGAACCACAACAGTGCCACCTACAGTAAAATACTAAAAGTCTTTTTCCTACAGGGAAAAATAAATCAGTGTTCAGTCAGAGACGTAACAAACTCAGAACTCAATAAACAAAATCTGAACTCACCAAAAAACTGAGATCTAATAATATCATGTGCATCACAAGTTTTACACACTTCAAAAAATTGTCACTGCACAAGATGAGAGCATTTCTTAAATATGAATACATACACCATCAATTTTCCTACTTGCAAAGCCTTCAGAAAATACAAATCAAAAAGTAACATGTTTCTGCAGCTCTAATTCCTCATTTACCTTTTTTTAAAGTACAAGAGAAGCCACGTGAGAAAGACAAAGAACAGCTGCAGCCTTACCTTGCACTCCACCACGCTCTGATCCGACTCACATGTGACATAGATTTCATCGACCGCCCGGCGGAGGTTGTCAAAAAGAAATGCCCAGTACCGAGCCCGCAGATCAACCTTCCGAGGCTGCCTTGTTTTCGTTGGGCTTTTGTCAAAGTTCTTATCTCCGGCTGCTGCCGCTGTTAATTTACAGTCTAGGTTGGTGTTCTGAAAACAAAGATACAAGGGAAAAGGAAAACAACAAACAGGAGTACAGTAAGGGGCTGGGTTTCTGTGCAACACACATTGTTTAAACATACTGAAACACTTGTGAACAAGAACTTTTTCACTGAAGAGGAGTGTATCATCCCACTGACTTGGGCTTTTTAAAACACGCAGTTTATAGGCAGCAGTTATGTACAACTAGATTCTGCTTCTTTGACATTTATAATATTCTCATTGCACAACATGATACTCTGCCCCTTAGCACATAGCAAAGTTACATTTTCTATTTACATATCCTTCATTACTTACTCTGACAATGTGTGTGCATCCAGAGATGAAAATAACACTTTATTAATAAACATACAGGCAATATTCCATCACAAGTACATTCTGTTACCAAGACATTACATATGTTTTGAACCCTCATTCTAATCTGTGAGTGCTAATGCCAGTGAAATGCTGATGTGGCCCTAAAACACAGACCAACTGATGCAGGGCTGCTTTGCTGCACAGATGCAGGGGACAGCCAGCATGCTAAATGTGATGGGGGCAGAGGGAGAACAGCCAAAGCTCTTCACAAATGCTGGCACATGCAGGAATCACCACGTACCTACTTGGAAGCACCGTTGTGTCACTTCAGTGTCACATTTGCCAAGGTGAGCTGCTTAGTGGATGAGGGAAAGGCTGTGGATGCTGTCTACTGAGACTACAGTGACAGCACAACAGGAATGCCCTCAAGTTGTGCCAGATGAGGTTTAGATTAGATATTGAGAAAAACTTCTTGACTGAGAGGGTGGTCAGGCACTGGAACGGGCTGCACAGGGATCACCAGGGATGAATGGTGATCCCAGAGATAGAATGTTCAAAAAGAGGTGTGGATGTGGCACCTGGGGACATGGGTCAGTGGTAACACAGTGGGGCTGGGTTAATGGGTGGACTCTGTGATCTTAGAGGGCTTTTCCAACCTTACTGATTCTATGACTTGGCATCTGCTGACCTTGTGCACTCAGCTCAGTGACCCATATGGGGATACGAGTCCTTGACCCAGAGAGAGAGTCACTGACCTGCACAGGATATTCCAAAGGATCCTGAAGCACATCCTTTGGCTGAAAACACCAAATCAGCACTTGGCCCCATGACACTGCCCTTATTTAACTTGAAATTCTCTACCACAATAGAAAAAAACCCAGAAAAATCCTGCTGCCATACCAGACTTCCATGAGCTTTGCATTCCACAGCCAGGTGGAAGTGCCTGCAGTAAACCCAAAGTGACCCCAACTGTGTGCCACTTTGTGAAGGAAGTGTGAGCTACATGTTAAAATGGTCTGGTTTGGATTGGCTTTTTTCATTACTGTATTTACTTTAATAGCACCTTCAATGCAGTCTTGATGTACTCACTGATCCACTGAGGCACAGAACTCCAGAAAAATAATTCTCACTACAGTTCTCTTGTAGGGATTACTGCAAAATACCATTCTAAAAACTCTGCTTTTGGTGACTGAATAAAAACAATTAAAACCAACCCTGCAGAAGCCAATGCACAGTGTTTGCAATTAGAATATCTAATAATTTACTGGAAATACTGCCATTAGCAAAATGATTGGCTGGGATTCAAGCCTTTTTGTCCTGTACCACACGTCATTAAACAAACTCCACTTTGTAACTGCTGACAAAATGGTTATGCTCTCACCTGCATTTGTGTTCAGATGCCAACTGCTCTGCAAGAAGGGGAAGAATGGGAACCCGATTTGTACAATCACACCAGCATCTCTGCTGCTCTTACATACAACTCCAAGTGCTCCAGGTGAGCCCCCTAACTATGCATGAGAGCCAGTTCAGAAAACACACGTGTCACAAACCACCAATGAACAGGAATTTCAGAAAGGTTTCAGATTTTTTCTTCTGTGGCACCACAGTCACCTCTGAACAAACTGCTTGGAGAAAAGCTGCTTCTTAGCTGAAGTCTTGCACATAAACCTTTAGAGCAAAGCTTACATTGGCTAATTTACAGCTCCTTGAAGCTACAGTTTATAATGATGCAACCGTAACTAGAGAATCAGAAACTGCTGCATTAAAATAACTTTGTTACCTGGTGCTGCCTGTATTTATAAAATGTGACCTTACTAAAGGGAGTAGGTTTACATCACTCAGCTAATACTGTTGACCCAAAGGACAGGTTGTTTTGGAATGGTAACCATAATTCCCACCATTTGCAAGATGCATTTTCAAATGCGTCTTTAAAAGATGGTGTCAGGGAACATGTTTTGATATTTAGCCATAAATGTTATGCATCTGCTGTATTTGGCACCCATTTATCTTCTCCGTTCTATATCAGCCATATTTCAATGAGGAAAACAGCAAGTGTGACCTCTGTAGGTTGTTGCAGTTCCATTATGACCCTGTAAGGAAGTTTTTAGGGTCTCAGTAAAACCTGAGCAACACTGACAGTTACCCATATTCCAGCAGAACACCCCTGAAAGGATGAAAGCCTCCAAATTACCTGATTTCTTGTAAACACAATCACACAAGCAGGTAAGCATTAAGTTGGTGGTTTGTTGTTAGAAATAATATCTGAACTTGCAGTGATAGTTCAAACCTTCAGATGCAGAACATGCAGAGCTCTTGTACCTTTGAAGTTCAGAAACATGGGAATTCCCCTTCTTCCATCCCAACTATGGAATTATGAAAATGATGTTAAATCTGAATCTCTCCTGGTGTTTTTTTCTGGTTTGTTTTGGTTTGGGGTTTTTTAACAGTTATAGTAACTTGCCTTGGACTTCTGGAAAGCATGAAGTGTATATTTTTGCTCTCAGGATGCCAAAATTTATTGAATGTAGATTTGCCAGCATTCTGCTGAAAGGAAGATGAGGCTGATAAGGTCATATGAAAGAGCTCTTTTAAGTTTATTTTCTTGAAATTAGTGGCCCATTCATATGTAAAGGAAAATTAAAACTGAAAACTCAACAAAACGAACCAAAAAAAAGCCACCAATTACAGCAGTATCAAGTGTCTGAAAAGCAGCAGAAATAAAGGTGCTGAATGCCAAACTGAAATGCCAAGATGCACAGCCACTCAGCACTCCAGTTCAACCCTTAATTGCACCCACCAGGAATGCACCGTGTCTACAAGAGTTTCAGTACAGCAATCCCACACAGAGCCAGTGAACAGCAACCTCCTGAAAACTCACTATTTACATAATCCCGAAAACAGGCAGAACCCAAACTGTGCAGCACATCACTCTCACAGCCTAAAGATTCTGAGAGTAAACCCTTACAGGGAGCCCCAACTACACCAGCACAATTCACACCTCACAGACAAGGAAAGCAAGACACACAGTGTTCGTAAAGTATCCGTGAGGGAAGAGAGAACACAAGGTAAATAGTTACTAAACTAAACCCCGAAAATAACATGTTGATGTTTTAAAGATGCAAATACATCTGTATGGAAGCAAAACACTTCCTTTTTTTCCAAAAAATAACATTTTCCATGTGCTTCATTATCAAATTCTGACAGACTGACACAAAATACTAAATGGCTAAAGCCATACTAATGAATAAAAATAAGAGCAGTTTCTTCTTTACACTTCTCATTCAGACTTGCCTTCCAGTCATAACTCCTGGAAATTTTACTCACCTGGACTTTTTCCCAAAAGAGGATATACTGACTTCAGCCACTAACACACAAGGTCATGAAATAAGAGCATTTCCTCAGAAACTGGGGAGAAAGGCAGCCCTTGTATAAGCAGCATGCTTACAGGAAGAATATCCTGTATCATTTCATTGAACAGCACTATCAAAGCCATGGATCCCAAGGCTAGGAAGGGCCAAAAGTAAAGGCTGAGGAAGACAACCTAAATTCTGGCAATTTTAACTTCTGAACACTTGACTTTGAAACCTGTATGCTTTAAAAATACAACATGTGCACAGCTTTGGACAAGTATTATTCAGACAATAACGTATCAATGATCTCAGAGGACAACATTTTTATGTCACCCACTTGATGTCACAATAAAAAATAAGCAGATACCTGTTTTGCAGTCTTGTGTGTTCCTTGAGTCACCCTCTTTGTTTTCCCACCAGACTGCCATTTCGATTTTCCTGTGGGGGAAGCAACCATTTTAATCAACAATAGTGATTTTAATTAAATAGAGCACTCATATCTCATCTTGCAACGTACTGAGAGGGGCACAATTTCTGAGTTAAGAGGTTTGGCAAATTTTATATTCCAAATATACATTCCACTGTTCAGAATGTGGATAATGCCAGAAAACACTGAAAAAGGAAAAATAATTACAAGACAAGTAAGAATTAGACTTCATTAAACAAAGATAACCTATCTTTAAGTGTTCAGTGCCTCTGAAAATCATGTCATCTCAATGTACATGTCAAATATGATACTAGTTTTCTTTGTAGATTTTAAAAAAATCTGCTCTTGAATGACTGTTCGATCAGATATTACAGAATTCAAACAAGAAATGTATTTGTTAGGGAAAACAAATGTAATAATTTAGTTTTTCTGGAACTGTTCAACCTACCAGTAGATTACGTATTTTCTGCCAAGAAAGACGGGGAAAACAGAACTTGGGCCTGGATTTGGTTCACTGACATTTAGGGAGACAAAGAAAGAGAGAAAAACATTCTCAGAAGACAAGTCAGTCCCCCTAAGATCTGAAATGCCTTCTCAAAAGTACCTGTCTCCCTTCACTGCTTATACAAAGTGACTTTGGCAACTATGCTTCCAAAACCAGTGTAAATGCCCACAGCCAGAAAGGATGATTCCAGGCCTCAGTGCTGTGGTGGTGGCAATTCACTGATTTACAGTCATCTTTGCACAGAAAAACCCGGGTTAGCAGAGACCAACCTGATCTGTTAGCACTTCAACTTAGAGATTTGCTGGGAGGTCATTTGAAAAACTTTATTCCTCCAGCTTAGTGTCTGACTTGTACAACATGAAAATCAGAGGATCCAATTACCAAAAATGTAAGCAAGCTAAGGCAAAATGGTCAGCATGGCAAGAGTACTCTCCAGCACAGATTGCATCTAAATAAAAGCTTCAAGATTACTGAGCTGGATGAAGCCAAGCAAATCAATGCATCAGTTGAATATGGTCCTCCCCCAGACCACGGAGATCATTCTTGAATTTCAGAATTGTCCAGTTGAGTTTTTAACAGTTCTGAGGCCAAATTCCCTAACACAGCCCAGCTGGTTTACATTGCTCTGGTTATGTAAAGCAGCTGCAAACCTGTCTCCATCAGGCAGTTGTACAGCTGGTTTGCACAGCTGGTTCATATCACTGGCTATTCCAGGCAACAAGGCTTTTAATTTAAAACAAATTAAAAACTAGTTGCTTGATAATTCATTTTTTTAAATTCTACATTAGCCAAAACAATGGGTACAAACTAATATATTGAACTCAGTTCAGCAGCATTCAGGAAAAAAGGCATTCAGCTACTGCATGTGAAAAAACTTCCTAGTCACTAAAAAGCTTAAAATGTGGAATAGCTCCATAGACTTAGAATAACTGAACTATTTCAATCACCAATGTCTCTCTTCTGATGAGATTTACATTCTGCAAAGACAACTGGAATGCCATGGCATATAGGATTTGCACAGGGAAAAGGTTTTGCAAACAAATATGGGTATATTTTAAATTTTTAAAGGGCAGATGAACACATAAAGTTGCAGTCTCTTTAGATTCTATAAAAAACCAGAGTAACAGTCCATTATCTAAGAACTGGGAGACGTCTGAACAAGTCCCCTGTAAAGACAAAAGCAAGTTTTCAGGCACTTTCTATAGGAGGCAGACGTGTAGAGAAAACAAAACTGACGTATACAGCAGGCTTTGCAAACTTAAAAGAATCCAGTGTGGGGCAAGGACTAACTTTTTCTTAAGGCCAGAAAATTTTGCATTTCGGCAGCAGCCACATTTCCAGGCTTTATTATTCTTTTTTCTTACAATAACGTCTCTGGTTATTAAAAGGTTTCTGCTTTTGTCCTTTTACATTCCCAAGCAGTGACAGCACAAGAGCACTGCTCAGTGGTTATTGGTATGTTCTGCTGTGCAACTGGTGTGTAACTACACCGTGCTGGCACTGCTGTGAGATGCACAGACCTTACAAGGGCTTCACCTGCTAGGAATTTACTGAACTGTAAGCAGAGAACAACAGGGAGCCAAGATGATAATCTGATTAGCTAGGAAGTTGTGAAATACATAAAGCAGCAAAGTTTTGCAGCTTTCAGGGAGCTACAGCCATATTTTACACTGGAAACTCATTTCCTCCCTGTCTAAATATGAAGCACACAGGGTTTATGATTTGTGAAGACGTCCTGTCCAAAAAGCTGAGGTGCCATATCTGCCAAAAAAACCCCTGCTGATAACCTGTTGTCAAAGGTATCTTTTCTACTAAAAATCTCAACTTGCTGCTCATCTCTTGGGTTTGGATAGTTTTACTGGCATGAGAAGCGTGAGAAATGCCTTTAAATTTAGTAATTAATCACAGAGTTCATTTCTGCCCTGGCTATGGCAGAGGGCAACTGCACGTGTTGTTTCTGTGTCTTTGACACTGTTCATCATCAGACCTTCAGCAGGAATGATAATTTTCACCTGAGGAAGCATATTGAAGTTTCTAATACTATTATTATAAACCATATCTTCTTACAAGCTTGTAGAGCAGTAGTAGGTGCTGTTTTTCTAATTGAACATTGCTAAGGATCCGGAGAAATGACTGCCTTCAAACATGGATATAACAAAACTCTCCATGGTTTTACCCCTCCAGATTGAATTACAGCAATATAGTTTGCACAAAATTACTTTTACAAATCACTGTCACTGTTTCATGCAGAATATAATGGCCCTGTATTCACCTACCAGCACCAGACTGGATTCCCATTCATTGCAGAGAAATTAAAGGTTTGAGACTTATGAGCCTCAAAGGATCCTGTTGCCTTCATGCCACATTCTGCCAGTTCCAATCAGATCCAGCCTTGCCAGGGCTCCCACACAATGTCTGCAGTCAGGGCTCTTCCAATTCCTTGTGTGGCCAAAGAGAGCCAAGTTTCATGACTTCCATCACATCCTGCAAGACCCACTTACTGCAGCAGGCTCTGGTTAAAGCAGTGGAACACACTGCATGTTCCCCACAGTGTGCCAGGTACTTTTCAACCAATAAAATATGTCTCCTTACCATGAAATGCTTAGTCTGCAAATGAATTCTACACGGGCAAGAGCCCAAGTGATTTTAAATAAATAGGAAAAAAGAAGAGAACAGGGACAAATACAAGATTTTCCGTGTTTTTACACATCTCAAAGTTCCAAAGGTATCTTACTTTCTATCAGCATTCTGCAATGTCACTGATCTGTACTGAGAACTAGAATTACAGATCTGACATAACTAGGGTGCTTGCTGCTCCAAAACATGCAACAGAAGCACTACTTGTCATTCCAGAAATCTCCTTCCCTTTTAAGGAAATGTTTCTTATTGGCAGGAACTAAATATTTCTATCAAGGAGTCAGAAGGTTTTGATTGCAGTTCTTTCATTATTGCTCTTTTGCCCGTGTACTCTATATAAACTACACAAGTCTGTCAGAGGAGGAGTTAAATGGTAAGAAGGACACAAAAGCACACAATTTTTAAAAGAAATAGAAAAAGGATACAAATGGAAAAAAATTAATCCAGCATTTTAATTTATCAATCCTCTATTACACTCTATAAAAATGCTCACATCCTCACTGTTTCTGAAAAAACAGCCTCATAACAAATACCAGCATATAATTCAAAATGTTAAATCCCACACTGGTGCTGCCAAGGCTATACCTCTGAACATCTCGAGCCGCAGAAACGGCCCAAAGACAGAATTCTGCTTTGTACAGAAGGGTGGCAGGATTGGCTCAGGAACCCCAAACCTCTGGCCTCATTTACACAACCCTTCAAAGAGCCAGAATTGCCCTAACTCAAAACGTTGCTGGATCATCCCTCAGGGACACAGATATTGAAAGATCAGCACACCATGAATCAGAGCTCAGGGACACCAACACACACACCTTCCATGCCAAGCAAGGGTCAAGAGATAAAGGATCTGGCTTTGCAGACTTTCACTAACCACAAGTTCCTTTCCACAGGGAAATTTTCCATCAGGCAATTATCATTAGATCCTTTGCATTGTGCAGAAAGGTCAGCCTATGATTTAATGATGAGATTCTAACAAGAAGAAAGCCCCAATTTAAAAATTACAATGGTGCTAATATGACCAAAAAGAAGGAAATGAATACAGCTACTTGGATTTTAATCACTGTACATAACTACTATTTAATGAAACCTAAAGGTCACTTTTACATTCATTCTTCATGTTTTGACAGGAATTGTTGGAGCAAATGTTCATCTACACATCATCACTGACAGCTGTTTCAAAGGAAAAAGTCTTAAAGTTTCTAGAAGAATATTACAGGCAACAATGTAACAGACTCTTTAAACAGAAAGTGAATCAACTCATAAGTTACTCAAAAATACTGTTAGAAATACAAATATACTGCATGTTCCTTTCACATACACTCTTTCATATTACTGCCTTCCCCAAAAGTGCAATTTGGAAGCTGGAAGTACTTTGGGCCCCAATTCTACTCTGCTTAAAGACAGTTTAAATTTTGCATCAGACACAGGGTTAATTATCTTGCAGCTCAGACATAACATTTCTTAAAATGTCTTTTCCACTGGCAGAATCACAGAACAGCTCAAGTGGGAAGGAACTTCTAGAGATCATTTAGTCCAACCTCCAGGCTGCCCAGGGCTATGGCCAGGCAGGTTTTGAGCATCTCCAAGGAAGAAGACTGCCCACAGTTTCTCCAGGCAACTGATTCCAGTGTTCAAACACCCTCACAGCACAAAAAAAAATTATTTTTAGACACTTAAAAGCAGCAGCACCTGCACAGGGACATGTGAGCTACAAAAACAGAGACTAAGTCCTCAAGAACAGCATTCTGACATCTGGAATAGCTTGAGCAGTGTAAAAATGTCAGTTCTTGGCTCCTGAAGTGATCACACCACAAGAGAGGAACAAAAATGTTCTGAGGACTTGCATTAGGGAAAACTGTCCTCACACATCCCCTTCCTCAGAGATTCTTCACAGATGTTTACCAAAGCTGAAGTGATAAAAAGAGAAACTTCCAAACTCCTTTGTTTTAGAGCACAGAGAACAATTTGTTGGATTGTTCTTAGCCATCCCTACAATTCTGAATTCCCAAGTTGCGGGAGATCAGTTTAGGACAACATTATTGTGTTACACAAGTATCTTGATAATATCAGCACAAGAAAACAGTCTTAGATGTTACTTACAGACAAATGAATACAGTTTTTAATCTGCTGCTGGAAGGTTTTATAAAGTGATCTGCCAACCCCAGGGTGCACTTTGGGAAAAAAACTTTTAAATTCTTGTCTGCATGCTAAACAGAACCCTTTTTTTTTCAGTAGGGAAAACCTACGCAAAAAAACATGTTTCCAGGCGAGCAACTCCACTGGACAGAGGGATGGCAGTGGAAAGCCCTGGAGGAAGAATGTGAAACACATACCATCCTCTTCTTTGTTTTCCAGTGGAACACTCCACGCAATCAGGTTCCTGGCTGTACGTCCCTCTTCTGCCACTATCCTCCTCACTTTATCGTGGCTGTTGGAGCGTTGGAAAGAAGCCTGAAAACAAGAAACACGTGGATGTGGAAACAAGAAAGAGAAATGTGGGGTTTGATATGGTAATTTCATCCAATCTGTGGTTACACCACCCCAAGTGGGATGCTCAGGGGCTGAGTGTTCATCAAATATCTGAAGCAGGTGTGTGCATCCCTTTTCACCACCGTTTTTCTGCATGATAGGCAGATTGATTCATCAACATGTCATGGGAGTTACTGCCCAGCCCACACCACCTTCATTTAATTGATTGCCAATGCTGCTGGAGAATCACAGTAGGCTTCACAAACTTTTTAATTACTTTGTGTTAATTAGAACTAATTATTCAAGACAAAAGCTTGTGTTAGCTGACTGGGGAGAGCCTGGAGAAAGGCACAAGATCCATGGGAACCATCTGAACCACTTCTAAAACCCCACCTCTCCTTCACTGAGAAGACAAGAACCTAGAAAGTATTTCCTGGCGACCGTGACGGGCTGTTACTACAAAGCTGCAGCTATTCCAAGATGGAATGGGAGACACTGAGGCTGAACTTCATTTACCCAATAAACATTTCTCTGCACTTGGGAAATACACCATCACAAGACATTTGAAACCAAAACCGATAAGAAGGATTTATATCAGCTGGCAGATATCAATCAGATAAAATCTTGCCTCTTCTACATTGCATGACATTATTCCTCAGAAAATAATTTCCAACAAAACCAAACTATAAACTGTAACAATAAACTTATGTACCCTGATAGCACAAAACTGCTGACCAAGTCAGCTTTAAACACTGGCAAATTTAACCACAAAGAACTTACATAAACCTAAATATTATTTTAGGCACAAACAGACAGATTTTTCTATAAGAGTAATCAAGAGGCACAGTTTTCCTCTTTCCATTCTTACCATCGCATAGCTCAGGCCTGCAGCCACTTTTACATCTTTAGAAAGAAAATACAGCAAAATTACAGTACAAATGAATACAGCAGATGAGTGGCCAGAAGTTATCAAGGTGGTAGGAAATGCAACACAAATGAGAAACTGCTTTTACTTCACTGCTTATACAAGTTTTTAAGTTGTCCTCAACTGCCTGTTTCGAAGTCACAGTGTGCCACCTAGTGCTCCACAGACACCACAGGTAGCACAGCAAGAGCAAAGAAAAAATACCACTACCAGTGAAATTTTGGAAAGCCCAATGTAATAAATAGAGCATATTACACACTTTGCCCAAAGAAAGCCAAACAAAGCATGTAAAATAAACCAGCACCTGTACAAGACAGGCTCCAATCTATCCTTATTCTATACAATTAATTGTCTCTTCTCACTAGGAATTTTTACTAAGTGATAACTTCTGCTGTGGCAAGTTTGGTTTGTGTTTTTAATCCCCTCTTGCTTAACAATGCACTTTCCATCATTGATCTAAGAGTTAAAGATCCACAAATGTCACATAACTATTTTAAATCCCTTTAAACTACTGTATAAAGTCCCAAAGTAAATACTTGAGAAAGCTTACTCAATTTTAACTTGATCTCCTCTGAAATGTGCATTTAAACCAAAATAAGAATTTTCAGACCACATTTTACATTCATTTATTCTCAAATCTTCAAGACAGATCCAAACACTCACCTTAGCTGGAAGTAAAGCTAAGCATGCACAACTGCCAAAAATGAAATAAGTAAACAAGTAAATCTTTACTCATCTATTGCATCTATTTTTCTTCCAAATTCTCCCCAGCAGACAGTGTTCACTCAGCACAATCTATGTAAGATTTGACTGTGGCTCTCCTACAGCACAAGCCCCCACTCATTCTTGACTTACACAGGGGACTTGGAAACCATTTCAATTCTTCTTCCCTACATTTTATGCTGTTATGTTCCATTTCATCCTTCACTGGTCTTCCTGTCTTTCATGCTTAGCATCCCTACTCCTTTGGTCTTTTCACTCATGTTTTCCAGATCTCAGATTTCCAGTTTTGTGAATCTGAGCACTCAGGGTTTTCTCTTCCAGACTGTCCCCAGCTGATTCTGCCTTTCAAATACAGTGTCCAAAAGCATATACGAATACTTCAGGCAAGACTTTCTCAATGCTAAACACTGAGGACAGGTTATCCACATCTTACAGGTGATTTCTGGGGATCATTACTCCCGTGGAAGTGTAAAACTTTGCATTAGTCCCCATCACACTGACTTCTGAAATTATTTATTTTTATACAAGCCAGAAAGGCTTATAAGGGAAGTGTAAGTATCTCATCATGATATGTCAAAGTACTTTGTATAAATTCTCATCTCCATAACTCAAATATCAATCAAAAGAAACCACCAAAGCCTTAAGGGAGGCCCTGATGGCACAGTTAACAATGAAGAAATGCACAGCCACTGAGAGGAGAAAATTGTGCCAAAGTGCCTTTCGTTGTGCCATGGTTGGTACCAACAGTCTTTTCATTTGACAAGAGCAAACTTTAACTCCCCCCCTGTACAGGTGATGTGATACTGATCCGTGAGGTTTGGCTGCTTCCTCGACCCGAATCCCTGCTGTTTGCTACTGAACTACCTGAAGAAGTCACCTTCTTCAAAGTGCTCTGGATACAGAGCCAGAGGACTGACCAGGAACTGTTTAGCTTTAAACAGCAAATTGTTATTTAGTCTGTACTGTTTCTTTTACACGGCTACGAATATTAAAGGATCTTTTATGAGGCTTCTTCCTTTAATGGTGTTCATGCATATAAATACATTGATGTAAACAAAACTACCAGTTTCACCCCCTGCATTCTTGAAGAAAATTCCTTCAGGTCTAACCTCAGCTTCCTCAAAGACGGCTCTGTTAGTGGTAGCAAACATCAGGGCCTTCCACTGCAGCACAGGGTGGGTGAAAGCAGTTTAAAATGGGAATTGGCTGAAACAAATAAGTGCCAAAACCCCCCTATACTAACACAGCTGGAAAAAAAACAGAAGAAATACTCATGTTTTTTCTGCAGTAAAATTCCCTTTTTGAAGGTTTCCCTCTATGATGCTAACGAATAAAATTTATTCAGCTCCCAGAATCAATACTTTCACAGAAGGAAAAATACGAACCAATTTATCAGTGAATCCCAACATGAAAAATGAGTTTTTCTTGCTGTAGAAAAAATACTGCACCAAATACTGCTACAGTAGCTGAACATCTTACCATCATGTTATAGCCTTCCTCAGCATCAACAGGCTCACTTATCACATTTTTGGACGACCCCATTGGGTTTTCATACCTGTGTCAAAATAAATGCAATCAATTATTTTCACTTCAACCACTTCTGAAATTACTTTTAGCTTGTTGGCAGCATTTGTGTCACGGACATCAGATGAATATGGTATGAATATTCTAGGAGATAGTTTTATCTGTAAAGAGTTTGCACTGCTGCTTATTAAAAGTAGCCAAAGGCCCAGGAAGAAAAGAAAAAGAGAATGACCTTCTAGAAAAGTGTAAATGTATGTGTAGTAAGATATAAACAGTACAAAGAATATCAAAATGTTAAACCAAATCTTTGCATGGACTGCTCTGGAATAGTGAAGCAAGGAGAACAATCTTTCCTGTAGCAGAGGACTGGGAAAAAAAGAAAAAGTTCAAAAAGAAAAAGCCAATCAGAGACAAATTAACCATCAGCTAATTAGTAGTGAAGCAAAATGAAATGGAAAACATCTGTTCTCATTTACCTATAAGATGTGATGGTTCCTGTACAAGTCAGCTCTGAAGAAGTGAACACTTTTATCCAGCTGTGAATACAGAACCGTGGCCACAAGTGCAGAAGTGCACAGGACTAAATATTTACAGGTCTAGCAAACATTTCCAAAGCAGCGTCAACAACCCTGAAATAAAATTAAACCCTTGGCTCCAAGGCTGATAAATCAGCAGCTCCAAGCTCCTGATTAGAGTATGAACACCCTAATCTTACTCTTTTGAAGAACTACGTGCTAACTGGAAATGAAAAACACTTTTACGTTATCAGAAATTAGGTAAGAGAACAAGATTAACCTTTAATCAGTTCCAAAGTCAGATTTTGTTGGCCTTTATCATTAATGACACTGCTTTAAGTGGGCAGTTCATTTGTTCTGGCATCTTGTGGTTCTCATAAATTGCCAAATTTCCTAAAAGCAAACAGCCAAACCTGCATCAACAAGCAGGCAGTTGTTTATATGCCTTAAGACAACCTACTGAAGCCATAAAATCGGAAGTGTTCTGCAGCTGAAGGAAGCTGCAATTTTGAAAACAAAGATTGTACTTCAGCATCACTGGAGGCATCAGGGCAGGCCCAGCATGAACATTCAAACGCTGAGGTACCTTAGAAAGCTGTGCTTTTTTACACCAAACTGCCTTGATTGTATTCAAGGTGCAATAAAAGCTCATTAAACTGACATATACATTTGAGGGAAAAACCTGAGGGCCCATGTGTCTTCCCGGTACTGCAGTGCAGTATTTGGAAATAATGGAGAAACAAGAATTTGGGTTTAGAGAAGCGTGCAGAGCAGACAGTCCCTATCCCTGAGTACTCGGCGAGACCTACCGAGCTGTCAGCTCCTGTAGCCGTGATTTTCGCTGACAGCTAAGGAAGACCACTGGTTTATGCTCGGGACGGCGTTAGTAGTTTTTATAATTCAAATACTCATACACCATGTGGCAGTTTTCAAGAGCTGACAGCGAACTGCCTCCACGTGTGCCTCTCCCTTTCACACGCCCACCGAGCACGGGCGGGCCTGTGCAGCCCCGACGACCGCCGGGTTCACACGCACCGGGGCCCCCCGGCATTGAGCAGGTCCGAGTTTCCCCACAGCCAGCGGGGCCGGCTCGGTGGGCCCCGCCGGCCTCTCCGTGCCAGCCCTGACGGCACGGTCCGACCCACCCCCAGCGCTCCCGGCCGCCCGTAGCAGCGGGGCAGAGCCCGGCTGGGCGGGCAGGGCCGTGTCCCCGCTGAGGGGCCGCGGGAGGGGGCCCGGCCCGCCGCCATCTTGCCCCGCGCGCCCCCCGCGCGCCGGTCACTCACGCTCTCCGCCGCGCCGCGCCGTCCCGCCCGCGCGCGCCCCGCCGCGGTGACGTCATCGCACACCGCCGGCAGCGCCCGGCCCGCCCCGCGCATGCGCCGCCCGCCAGGTGCGGGGTCTCCTCAGTGGAGCGTCCGTGTGCGGGGCTGGGAACAGCCCTGAGGGGCCGCCACAGAAACACCGAGGAACTGGGGTTGGGAGAGGCTTCTGAGGTCATCCAGTCCAACCTGTGACCGAACACCGCCTTGTCAGTCAGACCACGGCACCGAGTCCCACGTCCAGTCTTTCCTTTAACGCTTTCAGCGACAGTGACTCCACCACCTCCTTGGGCAGCCCATTCCAATGTCTAATTACGCTTTCTTAAAAAATCCCTCCTAATGTCCAGCCCAAGCCTCCCCTGGAGCAGCTTGAGGCCGTGTTCTCTTGACACCTCCTTCCAAGGCAGCTGTAAAGTTCCCCCCCTGCCCCGAGCCTTCCCTCCTCCAGGCTCCTCCAGGCTGTGCATCCGCGGTTCCCTCAGCTGCTCTTCATAGGATTTGTGCTTCACACCCCTCCACAGCTCCAGCGCCTTGCTCTGGACCCGTTAATGGATCCTTCATATCGTGAGGACCCGTTAAATGATCTTCATATCGTGAGGGGCCCAGAACTGAACTCAGGATTCAAAATGTGGCCTCACCAGTGCCCCGTACAGAGGGACAATCGCTGCCCTGGTCCTCCTGGCCACCCTGTTTCTGACATGGGGTTTCTCACATGGGGCCTGGGAAATGTGATTTGTGAGGAAACTGGACAAGTTGAACCTACTTAGCCAAAAGAAGACAAAAGGAGTAGGAGTATTCAAGCATGTAAAAGCACGATGTGTAAAGAGAGAATAATCCATTTCCCTCACTGTGACAGGAATTGTGAGAAGAAAGAGGCCTAAATTGTAACCTGGACAGCTCAGGCTGTCATCTCTGAGACATTAAAAATCCTACAAGGATGGGAATAGACGTCTTGGGAGATCACACACGCTTCAGCTGGAGTCTCCAGGGACAGCAGCGACACATGTCTCAGAAATGACACATCGGCTGACCGTGGATCAGAGCAGAGAGCTGAGCCAGGAGGTCCATGAAGGTCCCATCCAAACCCCTTCTACTGCCATCGTTCGATAATGAGCTTGATTATTATTTATCAGCCTGAGTTCCCACAGCTGCCTCCTCGGTGTGTGGCTGAGCTGAGTGCTGTGATACCACACCTGACATCAAATCCTCTGTTCTGGTTCGATGCCAAATCAGACACCGCATCAGAAGAGTGTCCTTTTATAACCTATTTCTTCAGATATTAATAACTGCACTAAATGCAAAGAAGAACAGGTCAGTAATGTCTGCAGAGTCTAAAATACCTCAGGATACTTTGTGCAAGGTCATATGAAACAATTAGAACACTTAAAAAGTCATATTCGGGTACTACTAAAGCAAGTGACTGTCACTTTGAAATCCAAATGCAGGGTATTTGAATGTGATTATAAGTGAATTGTTGCTCTGTTTTTTCCCTTACTCGAATCCACATGCCAAAATTAACAACTTTTATAATGGAAGGGTAATCTTTGCATGCAGGTCTTAGGACTCAACTGTCTCGTATGCAGATTAAAATTTTTACATGGGATAAAGACAAATTTAGGAGAATGTGTCAAAGATGGAAGCCCATCTAAATAAAACTCCTGTGAATACATTCATTCTAACAGTGTATAAATGAAATGCATTAAAGAAAATTAAGGGTTATTCAAGTTTTTATAAAACTGAAATGTAGAAATTTCAAAAACTTACAGTAAACACCAAATGGATAACCTTACTTGCTAGAAATAACTGTTCAGAAGCTGGTGTTTGTGCTGCTGGATGACTGTTCTCATGCTGATGGTCTAACAGGACCAGATTTACATTTGCAGATCTCATAGAAAAGAAGTCATGTAGAACATGACCTTCAAACTTTAATTCCTTTGTGACCAAAAGAATGGCTCCAAACAGATTTGTGACAGACTGCATGCAATTTGGCTTGAGGGGAGGGGGGACTTTCCAGAAAAGTCAGAAAGTTCATCACATTAAAAAGTTTTTATATAGCATGACTTCTATTCTGCTCTAAAAATAGCTCCACTGATACTCCCTTTTAACTTAAAATAGTGATGCATTTGTTATGCACGTGGTTAAAATAATGGCATGAACAAAAGAGCCTCTTTTTTCCCCCCCTGCATCCATACCAGAATGATCTCGAATTTATTATATGACTGGTTTAATTGTGTGCTGGCAAGTGTCTGGATTGTATTTTGACACAGAGAAGAATATGATTTCCTGTCTTTTCCCTCTTGCTGGGATTCTGATTTTTTTCCCTAACGTAGTAGATATGACTTGCATAATCATAAACTTGCTCTTGCACATCTATGTTGAGTTTGTTAGTTGGAGACTGTTACAGTTGTTTAGGCACTGAAATGTATAATCTGATACACTTGTCAACCCTTGGGATACGCAGCAAAGAGGTTTTTTTGGTGTTAGTGGTGCATTAGAAAAAGAAGACAAAGCATCTTCAGTGCTACTTCAGAAATGAACCAAATCTTATTTCTGTTTTGATTCCTTATAGGATTTGCTTTGGCTACACATGCCACAAGTAGTGGGACTTAATTCACATTTTGTATATGTGATTTATATAAATACTGGTTGGAAATCTGACATTTAAACCAATAAAGGGTATTAGACTTAACTCACTGTTAGATTTTTTAATGAAAAGACATTTCTTATAGAGGCAGGAAATTGCAATAACACGTTTACTGATTTATTGCAATATTTTATTCTTGGATCTTCAAAATGAACTGTCGTAGCTCTTCACAGTTAATAGAATTGGAGGTGAACCAGGGAGCAGTACAGTGCTGTCACCGTGGAAGGGACCAGACAGCACAGCAGGCAACCTCCACCAACAGGGAGCTCTGCTTAAACTATTGTGTTCATGGAAACCCAGGTGGGTTAATCTCACTGCTTTCTGGTTGAAAGAGGATGTTTGCAAATGCACTGGTATTGAAAGGAGAAATAACAAATCTAACTATGGTCCTACATAAATCTCAATCCAGGAAGAATCATTAACTTGACCTCGATGGGGTCAGGATCGGAGCAATTCCAATTTCATGTGACAAGTGAATGATATTCCCGGGCAGGCCCCTCATTTACCCGATGTATTTTCAGTTTGTCTGAGTGGTCAATGAGGTTAAATTTATTTTACAGCTTTCTATTATCTGTCTTGAACAGTTATTAAAATTTGTATTGATCCGCCTCTTATGAAGCCTTGCTTCCTTTTCTCTTTCTCTTAGAAGTGTTATTTGCGAGTTGGGCCCTCAAGCATGACAAGTGTTCCTTCCTTTATCATATAAAACTTTTGCAGGGCTTGTTTCCTGATCATCTTCCCTCTTGCAGGGTTTGTTGATGTTTGCCTGAACTTCTGGGAATCACAGACTCATGGAATATGCTGAGTTGGAAAGGACCCATCAGGATCATCGACTCCAGCTCCTGGGCCTGCATAGGACACCCCAAGAGTCACACCATGTGCCTGAGAGCATTGTCCAAAAGCTTCTTGAACTCTGGCAGGCTCGGTGCTGTGATCACTGATAACAGTGATTTCCGTCTGCCAGGCTTCTGTGATGCTTAGAAGTTGGAAAACTGTCAGTGTTATCCGGGCGGTATTTGGTGCCTTCCGCTGGCAGGGCAAGAGAGAGAGGAACGCGAAAGCTTTCGCTGCCGACCCGCCCAGCGCACGCCGAGAGCCGGCTGCGGCCGCGGGCCCGACCCTCCGCCGCGGGCCCGACCCTCCGCCGCGGGCCCGACCCTCCGCCGCGGGCCCGACCCTCCGCCGCGGGCCCGACCCTCCG
>JAWWES010000018.1:19636140-19841360 GCA_035583135.1 Lophotriccus pileatus
ACCCTCCGCCGCGGGCCCCGCCCGCCCCCGGCCCCTCTCCCCGCCCCTCGCCGCGGGTCGCTCTGGACGGGCGGGCGATGCGGCCGCTGCTGCTGGCGCTGGGCCTGGCCCTGGCCCTGGCCCTGGCGGGGACCCCGGGCGCGGCGAACGAGCAGCACCGCGCCGAGTACGACCGGGAGGCGCTGCTCGGAGGGCAGGTGGGCCGCGGGCGGGCGGGCTCCGGCGGGGCCGCGGGGCGGGCTCTCCCCGGGCCGGGCCGGGCCGGCAGGGCCGCTGAGCCAGCGCTTGTTGTGCCGCAGGAGGAGGCGGAGGAGTACGCGCGGCTCAGCCCCGAGGAGCAGCAGCGGCGGCTGAGGAGCATCGTGAGGAGGATCGACGCGGACGCGGACGGGCTGCTCAGCGAGGGTAACGGCGGGGCCGGGGGGAAGGGCGCGCTGCACCCACGGCTCTGTGCTGGGGAGCATCCCCGTGCGAAACGGCACGGCCCCTGCACAGAGCGTTGGAAACACCGACTGGCTCGTACAGAGTCTATCTCAGTCCCTAAGGTTTGACTCGAGAACACACCACTGAGAGGGGGCCTCACTAATGTGTATAAATACCTAAAGGGCGAGTGTCAGGATGGACCAGGCTCTGCTCGGGGGTGCCAACCGCTAGGACAAGAGGAACAGGCAGAAACTGATGCCCAGAAAGTTCCACCTGTACACGAGGAGGAATTTCTATCCTGTGCAGTGACCGAGCACTGGAACAGGTTGCCCAGAGAGGGTGTGGAGTCTCCCTCGCTGGAGATACTCCAGAACCATCCAGACACAATCCTGTGCCGTGTGCTCTGGGATGATCCTGCTGGAGCAGGTGGGTTGGACCAGACGAGCCACTGTGGCCCCTTCCAACCTGACCCATTCTGTGATTCTGTGATGGAAGAACTGGGGCCAGCAAGAGTTAGTGTGGGTAAGAGCAGGACCAAGTTGCAGGTACCACCTTTGCACTTGTACCTGCTCCTTGCACGTCTGAAGCTACTTGGAATCAAGTGGATTCCTGTGTTTGTAATCCTGTTTGTGCCACTCAGAGCAAGTTTAAGATGCAAAGAAAGTACTGCAGCCATAAGACCACATAGATGTGCTTCAGTACCTAGTGACACAAAGTGACATTGAGAGATCATAGTTCATCACAATACAGTAACAAGTGGCTCTTCCCAGGCTGGTTTTTATCAGTCAAACTTCGCAGTAAACTCAGGCCCTTCCTTTCAGTACATCATCATGAACTCTTAATTGTAAAACTAATTTTTGTTGGTTTGCTCTGATTTTGACCACAAATCAAGTCTCCCATGTGCACACACAAAGCGAGCAGAATCCTTGTTCAAACACCAGAGCAGTGATATTTCATTAAAATTACACTATTATGGGAAGTTTTTCAGGTGAGAGGACAAAATATGGTTTTAAAGACAAGATCAACCATCTCTCTTGAATGTCTTTCACTTTATATGTTGAATTTAATGACCTGCACCCTTATTTCAGTGTTCCTGCATGGACTGTGTAGAGCTGAGATCGTCTGTAGCTTTGGCAGGATGGCTAATCCCTGTGATACAGAACAGGCAGCTCACGACATGAAGGCTGTAGGGGAAAAGAAAGTGTAGGAATTCCACCCATAGTCCATCCTTATGCCATATATTGCATCTGGTTCTCAGTCTAATGAAGACTTGAATTCCTCTCACTTCCCAAAGGAAAACTCACAGTGGAGTGTGTTTTAACACTAAGAAACTTATGGTACTGATTTTTTTGCAGCTCAGTTGTTCCTCAGTACTGCAAAATTCTTCTCGAGAACTTTATTAGCGGTGCCTCCATTTGGAGTCTGACAGTGAGAGAAGATGGGATATATTAATACTACTTCTCTAATGTTGGGGCAATAAGTATTTCTGATTAATGGCACTGGACGTTATATGTTCAGATGGCTGTGCCTGACACCTTAAATGCTGGGAAATAAACCATAAATTACATGTTGCCCATCTTTGAGAAATGATGTTGCAGTTCCTTGTAAGGCAGTGCTGGTTTGTGCACAACCCTTGGTGCCCACACACCTCTGCATGTTCAGTCAACTCACAGAATCTGTTCTGAACCTGGTTCCTCTGCTGATACAAGTACAGTATTCAAAATGTCTTTTTAAAAATCTCTTGCTGCTTTTCAAAGAGATTTAAGTCTAGTGAAGTTGTATTGATGCTTCTGCCAAGAATGACAGGATAAGATACTTTAGTATTAAAAAAATGCTGTAAGATTTTTCTGCATCAGAGTAGTAATTTTTATAGGATTTTTTTATTAGTCATCATGAATCTTCAGAGTTGATTTAGACGCATAATTTTTGCAATGCAGAGTAAGATGTCTTTCCCTCCCGGGCACCTGAAAATAACTGAGAGATACTGCAAGAATATGTTCTCCCAATCTTCTTTAAATGAAGTAACTTTAATGTGTTTGTGTCAATTCATTGGTATATTAAGTTTTATTTCTTTTAGCCACATTTCTGTAAAAACAAGCAGCTTAAAAGCATTTCCAAACTACGTAAGGCTTGATTTCAGCCCCAGGTAAAGGGAAAATAGCTGTTAATATTTTATCTTTGGTAATGAAGGCAATGGCAGTAAACTGAGTTTTATTTCAGTTTGTGGATTTTTCAGAAGAAACCCCAGACTGATGGGAACAATGGTTTTTTGGGGTACCAAATTACATTTAGAGCTGTCTGTCTAAACCGTATTCAGCATCATTTTCATAAAGAAAAGAGGAAAAAAGGATGCCACAGTGCTGATTTGCTCCAGACGTGGCCACATAATCATTACAGTAAAGAACTAGAAGTCTGCTGCTGTTTCCTCATTCAGTTAACTTGGAAAAAGCCTTGGCATGGAGGAAACAGATTGGTTTGCTTTAACTAACCTCTTCCCTACATGCTTAAATCCCAACTGCAGAGTGTATTCCAGATGGAATAGATCTGTGGTATCTTTAGTTTTCGTGGTGCAGATTACTCTGCTTTGGTTTATTTTATTATGTTTTTAATGCTTTCCACAGAGGAGCTGAGCTCCTGGATACAGCAGTCTTTTAAGCATTATGTTACCCAAGAAGCAAAGCAACACTTCAGCGACTATGACAAAGATGGTGATGGATTGGTGTCTTGGAAGGAGTATAATTTGCAGATGTATGATCACGTAATTGATTTTGATGAGAACACTGTCCTCGAGGATCAAGAAGAGGAATCGTTTCGACAGGTAAAATGTTTCGGCATCAGTTTCTGTAGCTGTTGGCAATTTTTGTTTATGGTGACGGAACAAGATGGGTAGAGGAAGCGGAGCAGCTGGCATATGTTTTAACACTTTCTGCTATCTGAGATAGGGGAGTAATTAAAGGAAAGTAATGGAGTGTTAAAGCTGCTACCAACAAAATAAAGACACAATGAAATGGTACCCGCTGAGTGTATTTTGCTGCCTGAGTGGAGTGTTAGTCTATCAGCAGTCCTTGTGACAGAGCCCAGTCTCCAGCCATCGCCTAAAAACAGGGTTGCAATCCATTGGGTGGGGTGTGCAGCCTGACAGTGTCCTGCCTTCGGCAGGGGCCAGGACCACTGCTGCTGGAGGAGAAGGAGAGGCTCGCACCCCTTTGCTGCACTGTTACAGCCACTGTTTCTCTTGCTGCTCAAGTACTTGGTGTGGGGTATCAGTATCGCCTGCCGTAACACTGCCTGTCCATTAGAGACCCCCAGAGAAAGCAACAGCAATTCAGACCGTTTTAGCCATAAAAATGAAACTCCTGTAGCTAGAAAGGGATGTCTAAACACAGAAGTTATGAGTTAGTCTCATCTACGAAAGCAGATGCATACATGGGGAAAGGAGAGAGGCAAGAGGCAGGGGAGGAAAGGTTCACCACCATGTAGCAAAGCTTTCCTTTCAAGTTACACTTTGTAAGTACATGTAAATGTTTCCCCAAAAGACAACGAGTGTTTAGAATATTCTGGCCTGAGGTGTTTTTTTCTGTGAGGATTGCTTTTTATGCTGTTAATAAAGTAGCAGATAATATAGGATGTTGACAGAGGTGAAACTAAAATCGTGGAGAGATTTTACACAGAGGAAACAAACTATAAAGTTTAACTGAACTGAATAATTCCATAGCTTTTAAATAAAACAAGATTTTCAGTGGAACTGCCACTCAAAATATTGATCCCATGTTTGAGATATTACCATCACAGATCTATTTAGAGTATAGGTACATAAGCTGAGTTAGAACTGGTTGCTTAGTTATGGTGTAACTTGACTGCCTGCTGGGTTGTCCTTGCTGGCTTTTTCAGCATGGACTGTAAAACGAGCGGCGTTGTACAAGTGTCATGGGTCAGCCATCTTCAGCACTCCTTACATTGGGAAATTAGTAGGCCTGCTCTGATCAAAATGGAAGAGTAAGACACGGTGTTGATTTAGAATTGACACCGAGTAACCACAGGAGTTTACCAGGAGGTGGCAGCCTTGTTCATCACTTCCCAAAAAACACTGGAAAACCAGACTGTCCCTCTATAGGGCAAATTTATGGTGCAGTGTAGTACTTTCTGTAGCCAGTCCTTCTAAACTGCCTTCCTTCTTAAACGCTCAGCTAAGGGCAGCTTTTCCCTAAGAGGACATTGAACTATTTTGAAGAATATTTAAGATCTTACCTTCATTTGTTCCATGTTACTCTCTGTGTTACTCAGCCTAATTTTGAGAGAAGTGTCAGTAGATAGGATATAAACCAGAAGTGCAATTTCAGATGGTTACTTTTAAAGCATTTAAGATTTTCTGGCTGCTCCCTTACCCAGATCAGAGTCCCACTGATGGCACAACACATTTAATGATGGGATTCCAAGGTGTTTGTAGTTCATGTCAGGTGCACTTTGAGCAGAGATCAGTTTTTAAGAGTGGGGATCTGTATTTTGTCTAAAGAGACTGTATACAATGAAACAAGAAATAAAATAGGACTTTTTTTCAAATTTGTAATACAGAAATAGGAAGTGCAAACATTCAGGAGTAATAACTTCCCTGCTTATTGTGGATATTATTTCTTTTGTAAAGACGTGCTAATATATATACTTAGGTTAGAGAAGTGACTTTCCTTTGAAATTCTCAGGTGTCAGGAACAGCAGTCTTGTAAATAAAGGAACCTGGCAAATCCTTCAGCCTTTAAAATGGCTTCAGTAAAGACATTTTACACATGTGATATTTCCAGACCTTCTATGAACTACAGACAGCCCTTGATATAAATAAGATATAGATCCAGAAGGTTAAGTGTTCTTAAAATGTAACTTCTGGAATTTGCAGTGGCTGCCATTAATTATAAACATTGTGCTCCACTTGGTTAGTTTGGGAATTGGGGACTTTTAGAAGAGGATACATGTATGGAAATAAGAATTCTTGGTCTTTTCATTATGTCCCGTTTGCATTTCTGAAGCCTTGGCTAAGAGTATGTTTTAAATGGCTCCTTAAATTAAAAAGAACCCAGGGTTTTGTGCAATTCTTAGAATAAAAACTCAATTAAAAGTGTTGTTCTCATTGCTTTCAATTAGCTCTTTTTAGGGAAAGTATGACATCAGTATAACATGAGTAGGTAACGTGAGACAATCGATATCTTAATGAGCTCACAGCCAACTACTATAATGTTGTTTTTCCTTTTCATTAAGGGCTCTAACTAAATCTATTTTCTAAGCTTCATTTAAAGGAGAAAAAGCGTTTTGAAAAAGCCAACAGAGACGATGTTCCCGCCCTCAACGTGGACGAGTACGTAGCCTTTGAGCACCCCGAGGAGGTGGAGTACATGACGGTGAGACCCTGGTGGTGTCTGTGCCAGCCCCTGTGTGCAGGTGCAACGCTTGTTAACGCAGGTCCTGGCCCCAGTACCCAGCAAGTGACTGGCTGGGGAGCAGTTATGGCTGTTGCTTGTACAGCCCAAACTGAAAATCAGGTAGTGCGTTGAGGATCCAGTGGTGGGGGTCAGGAGCTGCAGCAGGAGATCACTGCTCTTCCTGGAAGCTATTTCACAGCTATCCCAAACTTTTGGAATTGGACTGACATAGCCACCTCTTCACTGTGTTAGGGTGGAAATACATCAGTGAGATTATAGCTCTCCGTTTTAGCTCTCTGGTGCCAGAGCCAGCTTCCAGGAGGAGGGATCTGTAACCAGCCTTTGTGTGTACACAACACAGAGTTATGGGCAAACAAGGGAAGGCAGAAATACAGGATGGGATCACTGGCTTCACTGGGAAACACGAGACAAAAGACAAACCAGTTATAACAATTGTATTAAGCTGCAAAAATGCAAATTATGGAATCCATCACATGAAAAAAGAAAAGTGAAAATGAGATGATAGAGCTTTGTGCATATTCATGTTCCTCAGCTGCTTTTGTAGTTTTGAATCTTGTTGAAGAATTCCAGCTCTATGGACACCTTTCAGATTTGGTTTTCATGGAACCTGACATTCCAAAGTCTTTAAGAACGAATCTCTTTTATTGCCCAGGAAGCAATTATTGCACCAGTCTGCATAAAACAGAAAAGGAGATTTGAAATGAGGGAGTCTTTCCTTTAAAGAATTCCTTATTGCTCTACAATGATTCAGTGCTGTTTCTGCTGATTATGAGTTGCTAATTTTGCTCTTTGTATGTACACAAAAGGACTTTGTCATTCAGGAGGCTTTAGAAGAACATGATAAAGATGGTGATGGATTTGTTAGCCTGGACGAATTCCTTGGTGATTACAGAAGAGACCCAAGTAAGGAAAAAAGGGAGGGGGCATGAAAGAGGGAACTAACAAAAGCTTTTTAATTGGGTGCACCTTTATTTTCAGCTTTTCATACCTACAAAGTAACATTTCACTGTCTTAGTATAATTCTGTTTCCTGGAACTGAGCCCGTTATTTCGGTCTGCCCCTGTATAGTTGGCAGTATTTTTGTGGGTAGCCCCTTCCACTGTTTCCCTGTAAGTTGGTTGTGAAGTGTATTCCTGATCACAAGGGAGGCAGCTGAAATAAGGTGCAGGATCACTCACTGAACACCTCTGCAAACCCAGCCAGCAGGGCTGGAAGGTTAAACTTCCCTGGTGTTGATCAGCTCAAGCAGGCAGCTCTCAGCCTGGCTTGGGAAGGGTGAGCCATGTGTGGTACAAGAGAGGGGAAGGGAAGGAGCTGGTTCTGTACCACATATCAGGAGCCTGATATTTGCCTGATATTTTTTGTTTATTATGTGGGTTTTTTTCCACTCTTACCATTTCTTAAACTTGACCTATTCTTTCTTTAACACGAAAAAGGGCACTTTTCTGGCGTTACTCAACATTTATTGATACATATTTTATACCCTGTATTTGATTCGCTACAAGTTACGACAAATAACTCCTCCAGTTCCAAACAGCCCTTTAACTTCAGTTATGTGGAAAGTCTGCTTGGCCGTAAGGAGTGCTAATTTTGAGTGGTATCAGAGCTGAGAAAAACTGTTAAAGCCACATGAGGAGACAGAGGGGAATAGTCTGTTTTTCTTCACTCAGACCAGCCACCTGGAATTTCACCTTTATGACCATATTTGTTTGCCAGAGCCAGTAAAAACAGTAGATCTCTGATGCAGCTACAGGGTTCTTTATCTTTTTCCTGCTCTGAGTTGAAAGAAAGCTTTCCCAAGCCAGTCTATACAAAGCTGTTGGAAAGAAGTGAAATAGTTGCAGTAATAGAGAAGATAACAGCTTTGCATTCCAACTTGTTCGCAAGGATTCAGAATCAGTACGAGCTACTTCAGCTTTCCTCCAAAAGGCCATCTCTTCTGCAGGTACACTTTAAAATGACTAATTAGACTGCGTGGTGACTCTGATTTCGTAATTATCTTGTGGTTTTGGGCAACAGTGTATGGTGAATTGTGACATTGAGGGATAATCTACTTGCAAAGCTAAATGTTAGAAAGGAAGGAAAGACTTCATCCTTAAGATTTAGGAAGTCTTAATCTCAGTTTATTCTTGTGTGCAGTATTTCTCAGTTTGATGAATTGCTTCTAAATTTCTTGAAGAGCTGGAGGCAAGTTTAGGATTGCTGGGTAGGCTGTGCAGTGCCAGTGCAAAGGGAAGCACAAAACAAGTGTGCAAAGAAAGAAACACCAGCAGTAAATGTAACTGCTTTCCCTACTCTCCTCTGCCCATCAAGGTTTGTCTTTGCTTAGTGACATCACTTTCATGTTATGTTTTATGAGATTATGTGAATTTGCTTAGGAGAAAAGGTGAAAACATCTGCTTTAAGGTGAAGAGTGGCTTTAAACTTGACAACTGTGTCTTCCCAGCTGCAAGGGAAGATCCAGAGTGGATACTTGTGGAGAAGGATCGTTTTGTGAATGACTATGACAAGGATCATGATGGCAAACTCAACCCTCAAGAGCTGCTGTCCTGGATAGTACCCAATAATCAGGGTATTGCACAAGAGGAGGTGGGTGTTTTGGCTGCTCTTTAGGTTTTAAAGTACTGCAGGAGAACTGTGAAGGTATCACAACAGAATGGTAGAAACATTCAGATTTATCATGTCTTAGTTACTGAAAATGAATGTCAGTAGATCTTTGCATATATTTTTAACCTCTTTTCACTTTGGCAAGGAGTGCAGGTCCTTTACCTGGCATTAGGCAAATGTGAAGTTCCTGCTAATTGTGTGAGTGTTTGTGAATTAACAAAGTGCTTTTCTACATGTTTAAATAGCTTCTCTGCTTTGACTCAAGGGCACAGCATTTTAATAAGTCATTTTTTAGTTATTGTAGGTAAATCTAATGAGATGCACTGCCAAAAGAAGCTTCATAATTTTGAAAAAAAAAGAAACTGTGATTCTTCTAACTGGATAAATCACCATAATTTGTAGAACTGAAAACTTAAGTACAAGAAAATGGAAGTACTCTGTGATTCAAGATGGTGTAAAGCAAACTTTGATGATGATAATTAAAATGGTTTAATCAGTAGTAGAACACCGTGATAGCTTTTAAGTGGATTCTTATTTTAGCTGTCTTTATTTTTTTGTAGCAGTTTCCAGTCCCTGGCTGCAGTAGAGAGGATTTCTGCCTTTCCACTAGGAACTTTCTATCTAAATTTTCACTGGGGGATTTTGGTGTTCAGAATGGCAGGAACAACAGGTCTTCCCAAGGTTCCGTGGTTCCTGGGAAAGAGAGGAGCTGCTTGGTCTTGCTTCTGAGCTCTGCCTGTCTCAGCTCTTGGGGACAGAGAAAGCCCCGTGGCAGCAGCAGCGTCGGCTGCTCGTGTGTCTGGCCTTGCTGGAAGCTCCTCAGTTGCTCGAGGAGTATTTTTGTAAATGGGGCTCTGTGAGCCTCTGCACAGCCTTTTTTTAACATCTGACCCTTAAGGGTGGTTGGTTCGTAGAAATAGCCCTGTTCTGACATGAATTCTCTGTGCTGCTGAGTCTCTTCATACCTCTTTTGGTTTGCTTGGTTTGGGTTTTTTAGCTATTCTTAGCTATTGATTCAAATTTTAGCTTACAGCAAGGCTGTGCTGTAGTGATAGCTCAGTTCTGCAAGCAAGAATTTGTTATATTTGTTTCTCTAACCTGCTGGGGTTTTATTTTGCTTAATATAAAGGCTTGGCAAAGTCACCTGTCCTAAAGAGAAGGAAGGATTGACTTCAGTCATAAACTGCTGTTTGAAAGCTGAATAGCACAGTTTCTTTTTGGCATTTCAAAATGACTCGAGAAACCTGGTGGCTAAATAATGTGAAAATAGAAAAAAATACTCTGTATTTCATTTTCAGGAATTGACATGTGTTTACCGAGATGTTTGTCATATTAATCCTGCAGCTCCTGCCATCCAGAGCGCTTTTAAAATCTGCTCTGCTGACGTTCGTCCCCGTTATTTTTGGCTCAGTTACACTGAGCCAAACCAATCAGAAAAGTGGGAACAGAAGGATTCCCTAAACTGCTGTGTTTGTAGATGTTGAGCAGATGAAAACAAAGCCTGTGGAATACCAGGACTCCCGTTTCTCAGAAATAATGGGCTCAGCAGAGCTGCTGCACAGCCTGTTAGCTCTGAACTGTGTCCCACTGGTGAAGGAGCTGCAACTCAGATATTCTGCAGCGGGTTCTTTGTTTTCCTGCTGAGCTTCCCTCCTTTTGTAATGTACAAATAAGCAAAGAGCAGAATTGTTTTAACGTGGTGCACGTGGCGTTCCCCTTCTTTTACAGGCTCTTCACCTCATTGAAGAGATGGATTTGAATGATGATAAAAAACTTTCTGAAGCAGAAGTTCTTAAGAACCAGGATTTGTTTCTTAACAGCGAAGCAACAGATTATGGTAGGCAGCTTCATGATGAACGTTTCTACCATGAAGAACTTTAGATTATTTATTTTGGAATCTGGGTTTGTTGGGGTTTTTTTCCCCCCTTTCTTTCATTTGGAGCTTTTGTTAAAAGCATCCATCAGCCGTGTTGCAAGTTTTATGCTGTAATTACAGGACACTAATGGTTGTGTAAATAATTTGCCTTTAAAATTTAATTGCCCCCCCCCACCCCTGCACACTTCCTGGGCCTCTTCTAAGCCTTCAAAATTAATCTGAAATACTTACTTCCAAAACTCTAACTTTGGGAAATAAATGACTTTGAGGTAGTACTGTTTTGTGAAGAGTTGTTCTACTGTACCTGAAGAAAATGGAGAATCTAAATGGTTCTGAAAGAATGCAAAATGTAGTAATAACTGAGACTACTATTTTTCTAATCAGTTTATTTGGGAGGGGGAAGGTGGGAGGATGTTTAGAGTCAGTATTAACTGTGGTTTATTTAATACCTTTGGAGAAACACTTAGATTAATGCCTCAATTCTTTAAGAGGTTTCTACTTAAATGGTTTCTATACCGTGTTTTACTGTATCATAAAACTTGCTATTTTTACATCTATAGACAATAATTGTTTTTAATATACAATTCTACAGCATTAGCAATATAATGGCATTTTACTGTGTCAAGCCCCTGTTCATTTGTTGGATTAAAACTTAAAATATTCTGTCTTTCTGTGTTCTGTACATTTATTTCTTACTGCGGGTCGCCCACAGCAACTCCTTGAGGTGTGAGCAATGTACATAATGTAGAGGGGCAACATTCTTGGCTCTGTCAACCAGAGACACCTCATCTCATCTACATCCTAAAGAAGGTGCAAAAAAACCCAACGTGTGCATTTAGCATTTTCTGGAGAAGTTTGCAGAAGCAATTGTGTTTGTTTTGTGTTTTGATTTGTGGTATATGGAATGTACAATAACCTGAAAGCCCCACAAGTGAGTACTGCCCCGTATGTAATGGTTTGAAGTGGTCTGAAAGGTTAATGGCACGACAGATTCAGTTTAGGAAAGCCTGTATATTCACTTCATCTCCTGGAAAGTCACAGAAATGAGCTGAGTGTTCCAAGCAAAGACAAAGCCTCTCAGAACAGCTTGTGGGGTGTGTATTAGGGTTTTTGAATTCCTAGAACTGACTCCTTGTAATGCTCTCCCAGTGTTCTCCTTGACTAATGCTTTCCTTCCTCCCAGCTCTCTCTTTATTGAGTAAAAGCAACTAGTTCTGCCTTGCTTTCTTCCCAATACACCAACTCTTAATTATGCCCAGAACAAAGAGGGAATTCCTTTTGGCACAAGTGTTGAGGTGTCACCAGTAGAACGTTAAGAAATTTTGATGCAGAGAAAAAACTATGTACACTTTTAGTATGTTTTTTAGATATCACAGTAATAGAAATTCAAAACACCTTTTTCAGTTTTAGGGGTTGGGGTTTTATCTACCCATATTTCTTCTATTTCAGTTCCTGGGAATGTAAGTACAACTCTTGCCATGGTGGTGCTGGGATCTAATAAATCCTGTGTGCCCAGGAATAGTCAAACAATTGCGATCTTTGTTGGTTCAAATATACCTAAAATTGGATGTTTTGTCTTTGCCAAACATCCACCTTGCTGCTTAATTTTAATATTTCTCTAAGCCAGTCATGGTAGGCTTTGTTAGAGCTTGGCTCACTGCAAGACACAACTGCTGCCCTCATCCCTTTGCAGCTCCTGATGTCGAGGGCATAGAAAACCAGTATTTTTAAAAAACCAATATAATTGTTAATGTAACCAGAGAGGAGCAAAATCCTGTCATAATGTTGCATCCTGGTGAACGTTTCTGTAATTCCCAGGGTAAATTAATGCAGGCTTCCTTTGTTTTCTGATCATGTTTTTGAAATTAGGTTTCTTTCACTCTGGGATTGGAAGCCTAATAGTGCACTGACACTGTTCTTCCTTTGGCATCTCTGTACCTCCTCCAGCAACACACACAGCACAGATCAGAGGGAAGGCCAAGAAGCCAGACTTTGGAAAACTATGGGACTGTTTGTGCCTGGTTCCTTAGGGACAGAGTCTGTGTCTGTCCCATACCTCTTGTTTATTTCCTCAGCAATCACAAACCTCACCAAACAAAGCCAGGTTGTTGGGATATTTTAGAGAGCAAGAGCAGATTCAGCCAATGCTGCATTTCATCCCAGAACCCCCATGGGAGGAATGAGACTTTATTCAGTTAAACTGTGTGATTTCCACCTGGGGAAGGGTTATGAGCACTGCTCAGGTTATGGTCAGCTGGAACAACTCAAAACAGCCAGTCCAAACAAACTCCAAAAGCTCAAACTCAGCATTGAAACCTTAGCTTTGACTTACAGAAAGAATAGGAAGGAAGATGGTGAAGGTCAAGTGTCACATTTTCTGTGTTTTGAGGTGAAGAGACCTCGTGATACTGAAGGTCTGTGCCCTGGTACATCTGATCTGACGTTGTAAGCAGCACATACAGAATAATTCCCAATTCCAAGACTAAAGCCGGTTAAAGCACCTTGTCCCCATGTAATAACCACACAGGTTTCTTAGAGGCTGAGCATTCTTGTTGGGAAGGTAACCTCATGGTCATCCTCAAAATCAGTTATCCCAAGTTCAGGGGAGTGCCCAGCTCTGTGGGAATGCACAAGAGGATATTCTTGGGCCAGTAAGTGAGAAAGACTTTCAGAGTAACAAATACAAGCTGAGCTCAATGAAGAGAACAGAATTGCTCTGCTTGTCCCGACATATTTCTACCTGTAAAGCCAAGGATTTAGCCAAATTTGATTTCTAAACAAACACTGCATGTAAGAATGTCAGGGGAATAGGGCAAGGGGAGGATAATGGGAAGCAGGCAGATGAAGTGTCAGTATTACAGAGCTTAGAATTGCAAAGGTTTCCTGAACGCAAAGCAGATAAATTCAGTATCTACAAACACACCTCCTACCAAAAGCACAGCAGGAGGCACAAATGATCCTGTTTAAATTGATCCTGTATAAAGCCCTTGGCAATGTGTGTTTATTTCTCTGTATGTTGTAAGTGATTTGGAGTACACAGAATTTCCAGCTACACACTGGCCTTTCCTCCTCTGTTTTAAAAAAACAGAGCTCACTAGAAGTACAAGAAAAACCCCTCAGAAGGCAAACACTGATCTTAAGGTTAGTTTTAAGGTAGCAGCTGTTCTTGTTACAACATGTATATCATATGTATGTATAAATTCTCTCTACAGAGGGTGAAGTGTGTTGTGCCTTTCTCACAAGCAGAAAAATCACATTAAGAGGTAATTTCACTACAGTTTGGTCCTTAAAGCAAAGTCCTTTATGCTGCATAAATGCTGCTGACATGGGTGTGCACCAACATCTCTGAACAGAGGTGTAAGGAAATACTTGCTCATGAAGTTATTTTAGCAGTCCCACTGATCACCAAAGCAAAAAGGGAGAGGCTGAGAAACCAATCCACAAGTAATTCACTGTAAGCAAAGAAAAAGTGGAATTGTTTTGAGAAAGCCAGTAATAAAGCCTGCTTTCAATAGAAACAGTGCTGGAAAGCCAGGAGACTGCAGTGTTAAACCCCAGAGCTGTAGGGTGATTCAACTGATCCGCATTTCTGGCATTTCAGGTTTATAAAAAGCACAAATGCTGCCAAATGCTTTTACCAGTTCCCTGTTCCTCTTTCTGGCTATCCAGGTGAGACTGTGGCAAAATCCCAGGTAACAATCTATTTTGGCAAAGGGTATCCTGAGCTTGTACTCAACATTCTTGGGAACCTGAAGGCTGCTTTCTATGGAGAACAGCAGCACACAAAGGGTCCTGGAAACATCTTCAGTGCCTCAAGCACTGCCTGCTTGGCTAATGAATATGCAGTACTTGCAAATGAGCGGTGATTTCCTTTGAATTAACGGCATGGAGAAAGCCAGTGTATATCAGTAAAGCATACAAAGAGACAAATAAAAACCGTATTTCAGCAGGTACCTGAAGGCATGACCAGAAGGGGAGATAGAAACCTAAATATTTTCAAAAAGACCCGAGTTTCTGTGATACAAACAATAATTTTATGATACACAAAGTATCACGGTGTTCGTTTTCAAGGAAATCCATTCATATTCTTCATAATTATGGCAAGGACTGTGATTGTCTTGGGTAAAACACCAGGACAGGGCCCACCTCTCAGTGATGGCCTCTGCTAGGAACAGCTCTGAAATGCTAGATATGGGTTAAGAACGTAGTCTGGGCAATTAATCTTTATGTTAATTATTGATTGTACTGAAGCAAAATGCCAGCAGGGCTGTCCTGCTTTGTGAAACTGCTTTTGGAAGGGTGTTGCCATAATTCCTTCTGAAAGGATCAAGAGAGAGTGTTTGGGAGCCAAACAGAGCCGATGTCAAAGGGTCTGGGAGATGCCGAACCAGCTTCCAGCCCAGCCAGGGACGACCCAGAGGAGCTGGAGCAAACCGAGCCGGGTGCTCAGAGGCTGCCGTTTCTGTTTCCATGGAAACAGGGATTGGCTCCCCACAGAAGGCAAGGTGATTTCCAAATTTTTAAATTGGCATGATTGTAGATCATTTGCAAGCCCCGAACATTTGTCACTGGGAGACGCGTTTGTATGGAAATAGAAGCGGCAGGCGCAGCTCAGCAGCTGAAATGTGGGTCTGTTTGAGCCCTGCTTTTCCCCTGGAAGTGGTTCCCTTGCTGCTGGTGTCTCCAGGCTGTAGGGCTTGGAGAGACACCAGAGGCTGGAGTGTTACATTTGGACTGTGAGTGCCTCCCAGCAGTGGCTGTGGGGTCTGTCTCACAGAGGAGTGGCTGCAGAGCCGCTGCACAAGGGCCTTCTAATCTGTTTTCTTTTCCCAAACAACAATTCCAAGGGGACCACGATGCACCTGAGGAGTTTTGCAGAGTACAGCCAGCTTAAAACCTGGATTGTCTGAGTGTTCAGCACCTCTTTATATACTGCCTTAATACTTTGCACAGTCTCCTTCATCCTCTTTCTATGTAGAATCTAAGGTTCACTTCCTACTCCCTCAGACTCCTGAAAATCAGAAACATTCACTGTGAAGAATGTCTTTCTTGTAGCCCTGGATGAGCATAGACATGTTTCTAGATACTATTTTCATATTTTACCTACTGTCAAGTCCAAACCTGCCACCCAAATCCCTGATAAAAAGCTTTGCTCAAAGCAGTATATAGTTAAAAATTAAATGAAACTTCCATTCTAATGAATTATAAAATTTGAGGGGTTTTAATACAAACTTTAAAAAAAAAAATAAAATCAGAATTTTCATCACTTTCCACTACAGAACAGATCCAAATGGTAGATTCTGCTGCCAAACAATTTAATTACTGGGGGGGGCGGGGGGGGAGGGGGGAGAACCCTCTATGGAAATGTATTCTTGGCCTTACCAAACAGCAAACCTGATTTTTAACCTCTCAGAGCAGTGATGGGCAGGAGCTGCAGCAGCTGTTGGGGAACAGTTGCACTTAAGGCTCATTATTGCCTCTGCTGAATTTCTGAGTGGAGCCGTAGGTGAGGTGAAAAGCCCCATTCAGAGAATGAGGAAGTGGAGATGCTGAAAGGCCCTGCAGGCTTCCAGAGCATCCTGAAAAGAGCTGCAACCCTTCACCCACCAAAAATGCTTCTGCCTGGCGCAAAGGTATCGATATCACTGCTTTGTAGGGGGGAATTTCGGGAAGTTCGAGGTGGTTTCAGTAATGGCATTGCAGCAGTTGGTAGCATAGCAACGCTCACTGGTTTTGTCCCCCTTCCCTCAGCCCCCCAGAGCTCTCTGCCAGGCTCAGCCTTTCCAGCCTCCGTAAAATTCAGGCCGCTCACATCAAAATACTAACCCAATAATTACAATTAACCCAACAATTACAGATCAAGTATGACTAGTGCCTGTGCCCTCAAAATACTTTTTTTTTAAGGGAATTTTCCCTCCTGGAAGAAAGCTTCGCCCCTTCCTCCTCAGCACCGTCTGACAGTGAATCCTCTCGTTTCTCCTTCTCCCCCTCTCATGCCACGATGCTTTTCTCTTGCTCCTCCTCTGGCCCTGCAGGCTCTTGGTTGCCCTCTTCTGCTTGCACTTCATTTTGCCTGTCAAAGTCTGTGCACGTTCTCTGCCTCCTCCAGACCACCAGGAAGGAAACTTCCCAGTTCTCCAAAACACCAGCTGCAAATTTCCCGTGGAGAGAGGACGGATAACTCCTGCCACCAGCTGAGCAGAGCCCTGTGCCCTGCTGGAGCTCGGGGAAGTTGTGAGGCTTCCCGACTACGAAATGATCTGCCCCTGTGGCTGGTGCTGCAGGGACAGCAGGGAAACAGCAACACCCAGGAGCAACATCAACTAGTTGGAGCTCAGTAAGTCCTGCTGTGTTTTTGGTGGGGAAGGACATGCTTTTGCACAGGAAAACACATATTTTCTTTTCTTTTTTTTTTCCTACCCTCCGAAAATGCCAGTGAGTATTTAAAAACACATATTTAATAGTGCTTAAAACATCCTAAGGAGGTGAACAGAGGCAACCTCACCTGTAGGACAGGTATTTTGGAGAGTGTATCGTGGAAGCATCTGAGGTGTTACCCTATGATCGGATATTTGCTGCTGTATTATCACAGCTGGCTGAGCTGATCTGGGGAGCTGCCTGAAATACCTGGAGTCAGAGGGTGCTGGATGTGGTGCTGCCCCTTCAGAGGTCTGAGAGGCTTCACCTCAAGTCCTGGTGCTAACAAACTCTTAGCTCTGGTTTTTTTTTTTCAAGACTTTGGATTTTACTTCTAAATTTCATGTCTTGCATATTCATACAACCATTTACATGAGGGCATGCAAATCAGGAGTGTTCTCTGTACTGACATCCAGGTACCTAAATGTGTGCCGACACCTGCACACTTCTCAGATTCCTAATTTAACCAAAGTCTTGAAAAGCCTTTTCAGTTGCAAAATGCAACTTTGAGCTGCACTTCCCATGTGCACAGGCATGGGCCTCTGCCAGTCCCAGAAGGTGCTGCAGAAACAGGGCACATACTTTTCTTTCACTGCTTTTTCTTTGCAAGACCACAGCAGTAGATGATGGTTTGGATGTAATTTCCTCCAGCTCGTCTCTTTGTATTGTACTGCTTTCCTTTGCATTTTAATTGCTCTCTTTCCCCTTGCAGCTGATCAAATCATATCACTGAGTTTACTGCTTTTTTCCCCTGTTTTTTTTTTCCTGTCCGCTCGCACGCACCCATAGCAAGGAGCAGCCTGACACCATTTGCCATTGCCTTGCTTCCTCATTTCAGTATTAACTGTTTACCAGAAGAGAAACAGGTTTGGGGTTGGGGTGCTGAGTGCATGCATGAATCTGTGTGTGAGCAACAGCTTTTTTGCCCTCTGTCCCTTCCCAGCCACAGGTCATTAAGCTGAGCTGCCTGGAACTGCCCCGTGCTCTGGGCACGGCCTGACTGCAGGAGGGACAGGTCTGTGGATGTGCTGCGCTCTCTGCTCGAGTTGGGGTGCAGGGACAAGGTCAGAGCTGTGCCTGCTGCTGCTCTCAGCTCAGAACCGACTTGCTGAAGGATCCTACCCCTCCACAGAGCAACAATAATGACCCAGCTGCAGTTTAAAGATGCTTTCTGGGTAAGTGAACGTTTCCTATGTGTTTCCCATATTCAGTGTGCCTGTATTTAAAGGTTTTTTTAAATACAGCTTGTTTCTATATTATAGTTTGAAACTAATTTAATGCCGTTCTGTGTTCTAAGTTTAGTTTAGTAAAAAAACCAATTTGTCTCCAAGCAAAAACACACTGTTGGGTAGTGTAAGTGTTTGACCCTGGGCAGAAGGGGTGCACTGTAAAGAACATATCCAATCCCAGTTCCTGTGCTAGGTCCTGACATTCCCAGTTCCTGTGCCAGGTCCAGAAACCGCTTTTGAAAAGACATGGATTTATCTGTCTCACCGTCCCGAGGACCTGTGTGCACTGAGTGTCCTCAGCTTTGGGAAGGGCTCCCCTGAGCAGGTGAGCTCTTGCTAAGGACAGGCTGAATTCTCTGCTGGTTGGTGCAGAGCAGAGCCAGCACTGCCAGCAAAAGGCTCCTGCTCAGCTCCCTGCAGAGTCCATCCTGCTGTGGGTGCAGGAGAGCAGCACCAGGCATGCAGTGCCCAGGAGTCACACAGCTGGAAAGAACCAGCAGTGGCAGTCCCCAGCTAAGCCCAAACACTCACAGCTGACCTGCAGCCAGTGAACACTAAACCAAGGAGACATGCTCTGTACTCGTTATTTGACTTTTGGTTGAAAACCCTTTCTCTCTCTTGTTTCCAAGCTCTCTCCCTGCAGTTACAAGATAAAAGACCCGAATAATTTCTCTCTCAAGGGTAATCTGGGGTTCTCTTGCAACTGAGAAATGAAAGCTCAAAACTAAAATTCTAACAGGATGTTGTGTGGTTGCCTATTGTCTGAGCATTCATTTATCCAGCATCTAGGACTGCTTTAAAGAGAGACATGAAGGCATATGAATTCTTCCTGCCATTTCAAGGCTGTTCTTTCTGCTTGTGCTTGCTTTCTCTCCACCCACCCTTCAGGGTAAAGCCTCTCTTGGTAGAAAACAGAAGGGCAGGGGCAAAACCACATTTCAGTGAACCCCTGTGCTCTGGGCACTTCCAGGAAGCCCTCCCCACCCCCATTCCAGCACCAGCTCTGAGCAGCTGACAAAAAATAAAAATGCTATGAGGAAATACAAAAGTCAATGTTATTTTAGTGCTAACTGTGCTTGACCACACCCAGGTGAGATTCCCCTTTTTTATACATCTCCTAAGTGCACAGCCCAGGACATGGGGTGAGACACAGCTGAGAGCTGGTGCCACCCCGGGAGCTCCAGCTCTTGCATCACTGAACTTGGAAAACGTGCCACCGTGACTTTCAGAACTGGCACATTTGGTATATTTACTTTTCAAGGGCTCGGTCTTCAGGGAGAATAAATCAGGCAATGGGAGTAGCGTGAGGGTGATTAACACCAGCTGACAATCTGGCCAGGCCGGTTCTTCACAGCTCTTCTTCCCTAAGCTTCTCTCCTGTGCTTAGTCACGTTACCCTGACTCAAACCCTTGCTTTGCTTTGAAGTGATCACCTTCCTCACAGGAAGGCATCTTTGGGTCTAATATTTTGTGGCTGGAAATGTCGTTATCGCCCAGCTCGATTAAGAGGGCAGGATATATCCGGCGGCAGGATGGCAGCTTGAGCTGTGCAATAATAAGTCTTTTAAAATGAAAACTTCCAGGATGTTGCACAATGCACCCCAAGCATGCAGCTTGCCCCCCCCCCAGATCACAAGATCAGCAATTATTTCTGCATTCACAAGGCTCTGTTACGCCCATCAGTGAGAGGAAGATGTATTTTCGTGGTTTGCTTGAGTGAGCAATCATCTCCTCTATTTGATCTGTGCCATGAATGGAAGTCTCTCTGTGACTGAAAACCAAAAAGTGTGTTTGCATCGTGGTGGGTGACTCCTCGCAGGTCCCTGATCTCTAATTGCTGCCCGAGGACACCGCTGCACCCTCTCCCTGTACTGCACCCTGCCCAGGTATCCCTGAGCAACAACCCCTGCTCTATCATCACTGAACTTTTGGAGAAGCAGGAGTTCCTTCAGTGCCTACCTCAATGTAAAATATGTAAAGAAATCCTAAAATCAGGAGATCTTCCCCAACTAGCAGAGAAAAGAACACCATTTATTCCTCCCCAATGGTCTTCAGATTTCATAAGAAGTGTCCTGTCTTTCAGGAAAATGCAAATTGTTCCTCGTAACAGGTTTAAGTTTTATCGTCTCTTTTCCCCTGTTAAATTCAGCAGTGATAGTACTAAACTAAAACATTCCCACTTGTGTCTTTGTTTAATTTTATTTTCTTTATAGCATGGCCTGGGCTAAAACCCATGTATTTTTTAATTACAATTTTTATTTCTATATCCTTGATCCCTAACGGTTTAAAGGAAAGTAGTAGCTCAAAGCCTGCACTAAAAAGTGCTTCAGAACAGGAGTTTTCTCTCCTCTGAAAATATGTTTTGGAAAATATTAGTGAGATGAAAATTCAGGATGGCTTGATAAGCAGTGCAGCGCTAACAGATTAATATCCTGCTGGGCTGCTGTACAAGTGTAACAGATGTTACCTGACTTCTCCAGCATCATAAGGGACAGGAAGGGAAATTCCCATGTTCATGGGGAGTACGTCTGTGATCCCAGCCGAGATCCATGCTAACAGGGTTGTGTCAAAAGGCAGAGTTCTGAGCAACAGGAGTTTTTTTTTGTTACAAAAACCACTATCCAAGAAAATCTGTCCCCCTCAGTCACAAATAATGGGTGTCTTTCTTAGTCTCTTTCTGTGTTCTTGCACTCATCATTTGCTTTTCCTCTGCAATTCCTGTCATTGGCTTTTGCCTCCAACATGCAGCTCAACCCTCCAGTTGCAAGCTATGAAATGCAGCTGTTTCTGGCCAAGAGGCAGGAAATTATTGCACCATTTCCAGGCTTTGTACCTGCCTGGGAAGGGGAAATGAGGAAGACTTTCAAAGGAGCCGCTTGGTTTTTGGGGCAGGCTCCAAAGTGCCCAGAGCTGAGTGGGAGCAAATCTATTCCCTTGGACAGCTTTGAATCCAACTCAAGCAGCCAAGGAAACTCTGAAAATATGCTGTGGGCTCCTAAGGTCCTTGGGATTTCGAGGTACATGCTTGAAGTGTGAAAGGCTTGTTCTTTCTCAACTGTGGGATGAGCTCGGGGCTTGTGGATTCTCCTAGCTCAGATTTAAAAGTGTGAGTGAGACATGGGCCAGCCAAGGCAAACCTGAACACGTGAGCTGGCACGATTCCCTTCCCTGCCCTGCTGCAGACTGGTCTTCACCACATCCCTGCCAGTGCAGCACCCGTGGTTGTGGTCAGACACTGCAGCAGTGGGAGCCAAGAAAGTGCTTCAGGAAAAGAGTCTGTTACAAAGATGCTTAATCTCTCTTGCTTTGACTTCAGACTGTGTTCTGCCTCAGGCTCAGTGCAAAGCTGACTTCGTAGGTGAGCCTCTCAACTCTTACTGTAGCTTTTCCACACAGTGGTCTATTATATAGGCCGAAAAAGATGTAATTAACTTCACAAATAATTTAACTTATAATGAGACTCTTAACTGGAGTGGAACAAGGCTGCTGAGATGAGGATAAAAGTCACAGTGAAACTACTTTCTAGACTCACTAGACAATGTACTGAAGAAATACACCACCAACTGTTTAACTCAAAATAGGAAGGTTTTTCCATTCTAGGAGCTTTCCTGTCCAGGGTAAGCTTTGCAGGACCTGTTGTTTTGCAGCAGGTCTGGGAGGGGGAAGTGAGACTGGGCAGGTTTGTGGGGAGGGGTCCTGCCAGCCCTGGCACCAAGGCCCAGCTGAGCTTGGGCAGGCAGGGAGGGGCTGGCAAACCTTCCCCCCTGACATCCCAGCTTTGCAAGTGGTTCCCATTTGAATTGGAAGGGACCAGTTACATCTGCACCTACTGGCAAATGCACCTGAATAACCCCCCAGCACGTGGGTGGGCCAGGCTCTGCTGCCAGCACGGTCCTGCGTGGCTCTGAGCTCCAGATGTGTGGCCACGGCCCTGCTCACACCCAGGCCAGCTCATCCCTGAGGGATGGGTGTGGAAATGGGGAATAAAGGGGGAACCAGCTCGGAAAGTTGAGCCAGTTGCCCAGCTGATGTCTGTGTGTGTTGTGAGGTCACTTCATCTCCACAGAGGAGGCTGCTCGACTCTTTTTTAACGTGTGATTTCTTCCTCCATCCCCCCACCTGCTCTGGGAAGGACACTTGGCTCACTGAGACAAAGAGAAGCACCCACGGGGGGGTGGCAACCACAACAGTCATTGAAACCAGAGGAAATCACAAGCAGAAAAACTGATTAGTCGTTGTGGCTCTGGAAATGCTTCACAAGTCGCTTCTGAGCAGAGCACAACAGCTAAAATGAAGCTCAAATGAACTATCACTGCATGAATGGGTTTACAGAAAGTTCATTTTAGGTCAGTGGCTGAAATAATTAGACAGTTAAATACATTTGATTACAACTTTCTGATGACCATGCTGCAGATGAGGGGGTTTGACTATTTAAATTGGTTGATTAACGAAGTAAATCACTGTGACAAATTTGTCAGTATTTTTGCACAGTTGTATCTGGTTTGTTTGGACCCATCCTGCTCTGCAAAAGCTGTTTGGTCTTGCTTGGGCTCAGAGAAATGGAAGATTCTTATTTTTGCCAACTTTAAGTGTGCCATGAGATGCATTTTAAATATGGAGTAGGTGAGTCATCGACTCCCTTTGCACCGCAGGTACACAGACACATCTGAGAAACAGCACACCACCTAAAGGAGCATTTGTCACACACGGCTTGAACTGGAGCCTCAAACAGAGATCAAAGAGGGTGTCCTCTGGCTTGCTAAAGCAGCCTGTTGAGATGCATTTTCTGGTGGCAGAGTCACAGAATAGCTGGGGTTGGCAGGGGAGATCTCCAGCGAGCGCTGGCTGGGGCCCTCGTGTTGCTTTGCAGGCACAGGGCAAGACCTGGAGTTTCAATCCAGTTACACTCATTGCATGCTTGTGTGAAAGGCAAGTTAGGCTGCTTAGTTATATTTCAGCTCCTTTTAGCTCAGAAAGCCCTTTTTCTGATTTCATTTTCATGCCATAATGTGGCAAGGCAAATTCTGGCTGGCAGATGGCACAGAAAACACTAGTTTCATCTCCAGTTTAATCTAGGTTCTGTAATAAAACTCTTCTCAGCAGCCACACTGCAATAATGTACAAAGTTCACTGTGTTGTTCAGTAAAGGTTTGGGGATCTGAGGCTGGGATGAGGTGAGGGTTCTTCATAGGGATCACTCAGGGTGTCCAGGTGAAGGAACAAAATCACGTTGAAAACATGGATCTAGATCCCAGCAGCTTTTCAGCTCTCCAAAGAATTGCTCCCATACTATAAGTGGAGTTCAGTATTTCTTTAAAATGGTGGAAAAATGTCACTGAGCAAGACTGAGGAATTGAAAAGTTCCATAGCTCTTGGTGCAACTTGATCTTAGAAATTAAAAGTAACAGTCTTGAGAATGAATAAAGTGAAAATGTACCAGCACAGTCTGGCTTAGAGATACCAGCTCCTGTTGTTCCATTTAGGTAAATAAATAAATAAAGACAAGCTTTTTTTTTCTTTAAAGTGAGAGCTTTTTCAAATCAAGAAGCTATTTGGTGCTGCTCTCAATTTGTCCAGGCCTAATCTATCCCTAAAATGAAATGAAAATAAAAAATAAAGGGTGGAGAACAAAGCAAAGAGGAAAATAGATGGTCAGCAGCCCTGAGGTCTGAGTCTCATCACTTCATGCTGTTTGCAGTTGGTGCTGTAATTACTGAAGGGTGATTAACAAGTCAGGACTGACAAGCAGCCCTGGGGCTGCTGGTCAGCAGGATGGAAATCCCTGGGAGCAGGAAAGGGAGCACCTGCCAGTGAAAGGCCCTGGCTGCACGTTTGGTTGGGACTTGTGGTTTTGATAAAACCTTTTTTGTGGGAAAACACCCCCCCCCCCCAGTTTTACCGGGGAGCCGTTTTGGAAGATAAAGCTGGGTGTCCATGAAAAAGTTCATGTCTGGTGAAGGTTTTCTCTGGAGATGGAGGATTAAGTGCAGTTTCTGACCAAAGAGGAGGGGGCCAGACTCATAAAAACCCTCTGTGGTTTTGGGAGCTCTGCAGGGGGAAGTTCAGGAACAGGAACTGGAGCTTTCACTGCCCACAACCTGTACCTGGAGTCCAGGCATGTCTTCCCTCATGCCATTAGATTCATCCACAAGTTAAACAGCTGGAGAAGAGATTAAAATGAAACTCCTCTTCCCTGGGTAGGCAGTGGATGGAGGATGGGGTGCCAGCTGGGGCAGGGGGTTGTCCCAATCAGATCTGCTCAATCCAGAGGAATTTTCTTTGTTATATCAATGTGAATGTGGATGTTTGTTGTTTTCTGTTGCTGCTGTTCTCAAGAGGTGAAATGTGGACTTTTAAAATCTTGTATAATGATTTTCAGGGCCAGAAAACTGTGTCTCACTCTGCTCTAGAAGTGATAACAATCCATTTTGTATGAGAAGCTCATGAATTTTGCTGGTTAATGGACGAGGAAGCTGTGAGTGATTGGACACCTTGTGTGTAACAGTCGGGCTGTTTATAACAGCCCAAAGGGTTCAACAGAAGCTATGCTGCTGCTCTCCCCACTGTGTACACACTTAGGTAGAGCTTGCCCATTTCCCAAAGCTTTAGAGTTTGCAGCAGCAAGGGGGTACATCCAGCTCATTGATTCAGCAATTCTTCAAAATACCGGCATTAATCCATTTTTAGTTATTTTTTTATAAGGCAGAAGAGGCATTTATGCAAGTCGGAGCATGCCCAGAGAAATGCCTCCCTGAAGGTGCTGTGATACTGGCATGGTTGTCCCACCTGGACAAACTGCTTGACTTCACTTACATGAAACCCTCCTCTTTAAAGAGTTTCTAAAAACCTAAAGCTGATTTTGTTCTGTTGGATTGCACAATTCCCTGGTCTCTGTCACACACCACACTAATGGAGTGTAAGAATATGTTGCGTCATGTTGAGTAATCGGATATGTTGACAGCGATGATTGAGGTGGTGAAGATCTCGTGTAAAATGGAAGTGGTAACCCAGATACTGGAATAATCCTCACTAAGAAGTGAAGTCAACCTCCAGTTCATAACCCTGGTACAGCAAGACTCTGGGAATATTTCCTCAAGTTTTACCCTTCTCCATGTGCCAGGAAAGACCACTGACTAAATGTCTGGCTCACAGGGCAGGCAGAGAGCGTGGGTGCAGCACTGTGTCATATTTAGTGCCTTTCTCTGGACTAACAGGAAACAAGGCTAAGCTTTTCAAGACAAGGAGGAGAAAGACATATAGTTTTTTAAATAAATTAATGTACCAGCTAATAAGCCTGTGGATCTGCCAGACCTGGTGAACAGTTGCCTCTGTCCCTGAGTGAGTCAGGGTTGTTCCAGGTTGCCTCACTCACACCAGTCTGGGACTGAGCCCACAGTGCTTGCAGGAGAGGAGCTGTCTTATAACAAAGAACGGACCTGGAAGTGGATGGATTAAAGAGGAATAGAAACAGAAGTAATCTCTGACCATTATTTTGTATAGAACAGAAGTATCCTCTACTTATAAGGTTCGATTTCTCCTTATTTTACTTCCAGTTTCTCTTGTGTTGCTAATGTTATTCAATAGGAGACTGAAGCAACACCTGATTTCACCAGACACATTTATCTGTCCTGTTCTGGAAGGACCATGGCAAAACAGAGCTGTACTCTGTGAAAGACAGGTGGAAGTCCTCACTTCTGGCCTCTCTGTTGGCTCCCAAGAGGAAGCCGCCTTACTTTATGGATTGAGCTGTTGTCTAAAGTCACCACATGGAGAAAGCCTAAAGGGATGCTGCCACCTCAAACCTGTGTCATATAGCCACTTCAAGCTCTCATTTAAAACTGGTGAGGGATTCTCCTTCCTCCTGTCCCATTTCCCACAATCCTCATTACACAGGTGTTCCAGAAGTTTGTTCTATCAGGATTTCCTGAATGGATTCCTGGCTTTTTGCCACACTTCTTGTTGTGATGCATATCTGTCTGCTGGCTCCTTTCTCCCCCTGGCACAGGAGCAGCAGGGCTCTGAACTGCTGTGCAGTAGGAGCATGCCCTGGCCTGAAGGTGGTCAGAGATCCCTCCCTGCAACAACTTCAGGTCAAGGCTGAAGTCAGCGAAAAACCATGGAAATGGGCAAATAAAAGCCTGATCTCCACCTGGTGAAACCTGTGCAATTCAAGAGGAGGTGCACTGTTTTCCCTGGCTGCCTTACAATACTTGGAATAAAACAACAACTGACAGCATCTCAAAATTAAAAGAAGTGCTCTTCTCCTACTCAGTACAAAGAAGGTGTTCTTGCTAAACAGGAAAGCACAAAGGTTTCCATTTCCTGACTTTGTTGGTGCCTTTTGTGAAGGGTCCCTAAACTGAGACATCATAAGACAGGCAGCTGAATGGAGGTGACTCTCTGGCATGTCTGCAGAGCTCTATTTCTGCCTTCCAAAAGGCAAAGCTCCTTCTAGGAAACATTTGAAAGAAGCTGGGAGTTCAAAGGTCACTGCTACGTTCTCCAGTCCTCTGGCTAAGGCCTGAAGGACTGATTTTGTGGTTAATCATGCTGGGAGATGTAAAAACGCTGCTTTGCAAAGAAAAACAGAACACCTGTGCTCTTTACCAAGAAACCAAAAATTAAGCTACAGTTATTCTTCCCTAGGAAACACTGTGCACTCTCAGAATATTATTTAATCAAATTATTAAGAAGGGATGCTGAAATGGAGGTAATAAGCACAAGCAGAGTCCTTTCATTAGATGGAATTGGGAGTTTCCAAGCCTGTTCCCTGTGTGTCATTAGTCTGCCAGCCAGCAGGCTTCACCTGCACAAGTGAAGAAGGCTACTGTGCAGCCATCACTTTGTAGCTATGCAAATCACGGGGTGATTAAAACGTGAAGAGAGCCAAACAACACGCTGTGACTCTAAGAATGCCTAATACATAACACATGAGCGGTCTGGGATGCCAGGGAGGGGGACGAGGGCTCAGGAAGCTGAGGAGCAAATTCCTCTGTCAGCAGAACTCTAAAACAACCATTTCCTTCTCAGAAAAAAAAATCTGCCACGTCAAGACCACTGGGAAGCTACTTGTTTGCTTGGTGTTACCAGTTTTGCAATGCTAATGTGTAGTTTGTGAAATCTCAATTTCAGTTTTATTTCTGGGTATCCCAGCTGCTGCAGCTTTGAAGTCTGACAAGGATCTTTGCTTGCATTTGAAGTTGCTACAAGGGGCAGTGGGAGACGGCAATCAAACAGCTCAGCAATTGGAATGGTACAGAGGCAAGGATTTTTCCCTTTAGTTTTTGAAGGTCCCATTCCAGGTTCACCCCTATGCTGTGTCTGGCAATAAATACCTCTTGCTCCCCTTGAAAAATACTACATCTCAGATTTAGGTAACAGGGTGCAGTGAAACTGCAAACTAAGCCTCATGTGGAAAATGACCAAGTCAACTCCTGAAATTATCACAAGAAGTCCCAAGATAGCCACCTACACCCTGAGCAAACATTTGTGTTTCTGATGCACAAAGAGTGAATTTACAGGAAGTGACAGAAATGTTACAGAGCCAGCTTCAACCCACCTACTCGTCCTTGCTTTTTCTGCTTATATGGGAACAAAAATCATGTATTTTGAAAAAAAGTACTGTGCTTTTAAGCTTGTATAAATTCTGTAGTCAGTTCAATCTCGGAGAGCACAAGCTGCCATCACATTCCCACCCACCCCAACCAGTGTCAAGCAGTAGGAAAAAGGAGCTGTTACACAGTCTAGCAGCACACAGCATGGTCAAAGGCTCTTAGGCTCATTAAGCAGTTCATTGTCACAGGAGCATTTTCAGCAAAGGCCTCTGTGACACCCAGCACTGCTCAGGGCAGAACGTTTCAGTTGAGGTTTCCGCTCAACGCCGTCTGTTCTGGCCAGGATGACCTTCCCCCAAGTGTGGGCTCATTCAGTTGCTCAGCTGCCTTTTCAGGTGCTGACACGTTTCCAGGACCAGGCAGTGGAGAGGCTGAGAACCTGGGGTTTGGTTTTGCAGAAAGGCTCTGTCATGCCTCAGTGGTGCAGAGCAGAGCTGGGATGGCACCTCACGTAACAGGAAGCACTAAACACCCCATTGCATCTTATTGCAGCAGGCACCCCCCTCTGAACCACAGCAGGGCTGGAGATGGGATTTAAACAGTCACTTGGACATCAGAATCATAAAATAGTTGTTCTTACTGCTATCCCTTTTTGTTTTGCTCTTTAGTTCAGGACAGCTCCAGTGGCACAGAATGAGAGCAGTAAAATCCCTAAGACACCTCATCTCATGAATACATTGCTCGAAATGCTGGGAGATTTTACAGTATGCCAGGGGAAAAACCACGAAACAGCAAACGTAAAGCAAGTGATTCAGTTACAGGGAAAGGCCATGGCATGGTAGGAAATATCCTACTTGGAGATTATAAATCCTGTTTGACTGTTGAATATTAGATCTGTTTGCTGTTCACCTACAGCACATACTAAGCCCTTGGTAGAGCACTTGACAAGGAGAGTGGCAGATCAAGAGAACAAGATGTAGAAACACTCTTTCTAAGCAGGGCCACTACGCAGTGGCATGATGCAATGATACAATTAATTGATACCACTCACTCAGAACAACTTACTTTCAGTCCAGGACTGAGGTACCATGAGTGATACCACTGTGCACAGAAAGGATTTCTTACGGACAGTTGGAAAAGATAGTGGCAGAATGATGCTTGTTCAAAACTCACTGTTCCCTGTTCTGTATAAACTTCCTCCTCACACCAGTAGTTATTTCCTTTTTGACTCTGGAATAGTGAACCTTAATTTTTTACCTTATTAGAACTGTCATGAGCCTACCTAAACTAAACAAGATACGATGCAAAAAAAGTTCCATTTAGAGAAAAATTCCAAAGATACCCATAACAGATTTAGTTTCAATTATTTTTCTCTTTTGGAAATTTGTATGGACCCTTTATTTGAATGAGTTAGCAACATTTAGTATTTTTAGTCCAAAACCACTTGAGAACACTTCTGATCTAAGCCTTGGAAAAACATTAAGAGCAAAGACAAGGAATGAACTTTTATAGCTAAACACTTTCAAATTTAAGAGCAAGTGTGGGGGTTTTAATTTTTTTTTTTTTTTAATATGAACAGATAGGACATTTCAAATAATTCTTAAATGAAGGCTCATTAGTCTAAAAGAACCCCGGATAGCTCTGCTATGCCTGTCAGTGCTTGTGTCAGTACCACTGCAGTTGGCCCATCTGAGAGGTGCAAACCAGGCAACTGTGCATTTTGATGCTGTTTTTATCACCTCAGTAGCTCAGCACTGTCCTACCTAGTACCAAGCAATGCACCCAGAGTAGTTATTTCTCTCCCAGCCCTTCTTCACCATCAGGGTGGTGTCACTGCCTGCCTTGCCCTGGGGCACAGCACCCTCCCCTTGTACCACCTGGAGCCAGTTCCTTACAGGCTTTGCAGTGGAGATGCTGGGATGAGGCCTTTCCTGCTGAGAGCCAGAGCTGCAGCCCCCAGAGCACTGCAGCCAGCCAAGGTGCAGCTGGGGGCACTCACCAAAACGCACACGCAAGGCTTCAGCTGCCAGGACTGCCCTGGGACAGATGCTAAGATCCTGACAGGCCGGCTTGTCCTGCAGGAGCAGGCAGAGGTGTGAGCTGTAGTATGTAGACTGCCTCTAAACGAAGTCCTGGATGGGCAAGCCAGCTCCCAGGATGGTTAGAAGCACTCCAAGAAATCCAGCCCCAACAGAAAAGCCGCAGTTCCTACAGCACAGCCACAAGGACTTGATCAGTTCATGACCCTTTCTGACCATTCCCAGCTGGACGAGCAAGGCGTCCCTTTTACGAGTGCTTGGGTAGTTTTGCTGCAGTTCAGTCCACTGTAAAGCCAGGTACTAAAACTGTGCTGCAGCAACCAACCCATCACTCTGGTCTCTCTTCCTTGATATGATTGCAACAGTAACCATGTCACCTCAGAATGCAGACACTCGCGCTTCAAAAAGCCTTTCGGTTCCCTCTGGGCACTCAGCAGCACAAGGCTCGGAGGAATATGCTCTGCAGTCAGGCTGATTCTTCCTGAAAATATGTCACCCCAGCAATGGCAGCACTGAACTTTCTACCCTCTGGGCAGGGAACTGACACCATCAGCCTTCCCTTGCAGATTCATTACTAAATCACAATCCTCAGAGCTTCTCCCTGACGCTGCAGGAACCAGCTCAGAGCCAGCCATGAATAGTCCCTTCCCCACTTAAATCCCATTGTTTACTGTGTCATTCCCTATGGAGAAAATCCTACCAGGCAGTCAGTCCCAAGGCACGGATCTCTGAGAAAAGTGCTAATGGGGGGGAGCAGCATCCTTAGTCCTCTAAGGGAAAAAGAAATGGAAAGAAGAAAGCTATCCCAGTGTGCTTACTGTCAGCACCGCTGCACGCAGTCTCCCATGCCTCCTTTCAAGTATTCCAGGAAAAGCTGTTCTGGTTACACCGGAGATGGAAGTTGTGTTTTTCAGTCATATACACCCTCTTTGATACTCCTTTTGTCTCTGGAGGAGCAGTGCTGCTCATTGCACCGGAGGGCAGTAACGTTTGGGCAGAGAGAGGGGATGCTGCCTCTCCATGAGCTGGGATTTTCCCCAGGAGAAGAAAAATCCCGGTCTTGGGTACAGAGACACCTGTACAGTACTAATGGATGAACCTCAGGACAACATGACTGTCTGCAACACTGAAATCCCTGTGTCAAGCACTGTCTTACTAGTGATTATAGGTCTGTTGGACAGCAAGGAGTAACTAATCTTTTTAATTAAAGTAACAAAGATTAAATCCTCTTTCATAGCCACACACACTGACTAAGTGGAATCCCTTTCTTGGCAATGAGAGAAATTACTGGTGGTGAGTCAAATCACCCTCTTCCAAGCAACTACCTCGATTTTAGTATAAGCAAATGATGTTTTACACATTTAATGACTATATTTACTATCTAATTAAAGCATTTTTCTGATTTCTAAAACAAATAAAATAGTTCTCTGACTATTCATTAGTTGTTACAATTATCACAAAGTCCCAGCTGAGAGGTACCAAGCACTGTCTGTGTAGTGCAGCTTAACAGCCTTTGCAAAACCATTCAGTGCTAATTATAACACAAAATGGTAAATGGAAAATAGAATAGAGGCGAGAGAGCTTAGCAAGACTAGATGGCTGCTTAATGAGATACAATCTTGCTGTCTGATTGTCTTGACAAAGAAAATGTGCTGCACAGGAAATCCTCCAGAAACTAGAGAAGTAAAACAAAAGAGGACTGAACAGAGCAGGAGAAGGAGAACCATAAAGAGGGCAAAGACCCTGATCTGGGGGAGATGCTGGTGGCTTGTGCCAAAATGGAGATGCCTGAGCTGGAGGAAGGGATCTCAGGATCATTTTTATTCAATATGTTCATTGGATACTGGCTAAGATAGAAAGAAGGGGCTGGAAACAGCTGCGGTTGAAACAAACAGGTAGAATGAAATACTGTACAAGAGGTATCTGATAACCATCAGGCCTGGGGTAACAGAGAACAGATAAAAATCAAAGTTTCAAAGTGCCAAGTGAGAGTAAGAGATCAGTAGCAAAAAAAGTCCAATACACTCTGGGACCTTGTTAAATAAAATAGCAGGAGAGGAGAGAATTGCAGGCATATCCATAGATCAGAGCTCAGTTAGGCATGACTCCTATGATTTGATAGTGGAAGAAGGCAGCTGCAATCCTCTGATGTACCAGAAGTGTTTCTCAGAGAGCACACATTAATGCCATGGTACAAAGCATCAGTTAGTCTTTACTGGAGGGGTGAAGCATCATCCTTGTTCAACGGGGATTTATTCAGCCTTGGACAGGGGTTATAACGACACACGGGAATCAATGAAAGGAAAAAACAGTATGTCAGGAAAGGGCAAAGGAGGTTTGTTTGCATGCAAGAAGAGTTTGAGAGGGGGTGCAGTTGTACAACACATGGAAGAAGAAATAGAGCTGTTGAAATGGCTCAGGAACAGTGTGGCAGCAGGAGCAGGGCAGTGATTCTTCCCCTGCACTGAGCACTGGTGAGGCCACACCTTGAGTGCTGTGCCCAGTTCTGGACCCCTCAGTTCAGAAGGACATGGAGGGGCTGGAGCAGGTCCAGAGAAGAGCAACGAGGCTGGTGAAGGGACTGGAGCACAAGTGCTGTGAGGAGAGGCTGAGGGAGCTGGGGATGTTCAGCCTGGAGAAGGGGAGGCTCAGGGGAGAACTCATCGCTCTCTGCAACTCCCTGAGAGGAGGTTGTAGCCAGGTGGGGGTTGGTCTCTTCTCCCAGGAACCAGCAGTAGGACAAGAGGGCTTGGTCTTAAGCTGTGCCAGGGGAGGTTTAGGCTGGACATTAGGAAGGAATTCTTTACAGAGAGTGATCAGACCTTGGAAGTGGCTTCCCAGGGAGGTGGTGGAGTCACCGTCCCTGAGGTGTTCAAGATGAGACTGGATGTGGCATCAGTGCCATGGTCTAGTAGGCAAGGAGGTGGTGGATCAAAGGTTGGACTTGATGATCTCAGAGGTCTTTTCCAACTTCGTTGATTCTGTGATTCTGTGAAATGTTTGTGTAAGTAAACTTAGACCTAAATGATTTGTGACTCTGTTGTGGTTGGAAATTCAGCAGCAATGTTGCAGGACGGAGTGACCTTAGCAGCTTACACTTTTCTAAACCTGGGCTGTCAGCATTTCCTCTCCCCCCCTGCAGCCTGTGATATGCCAGTGGCCTGTGCTGTTCAGGCCACAGCCAGATCTGCTGCCTGGGAGGCCTGGTTTAGATTTCAGACCCTTTGGTTTCTGAAACAGGGCTTCCGCATTCCTCAGGAACACACAGTGAGCACAGTAAAACAAATTCTGAGATGGATCCCCCTCCAAAATGAAGATAGATTAAATGAGTGCCTGTGGTAGGAAGTCCTTTTTAGACCTGTGTTTAGCTGGAGCCAAATCTGTCTACCAGGGCTAGCCAGAGGGGCAACCCCCAGATGAACCTGGCAGGCAGGAACTGATGCCTCTGTCAGAGGAGATTCCAGCTCTCCTTTGGAAATAGCTGCAGTGGCTCCATTTTTAACAAGTTCAAGTCTTACTCCCGTTAGCAGGCAAGAGACAGAAAGCAAAACTGTTGAGTGAGGTGCTGGCTGATTCTAATATGGCATTGCTTCTTCCCCTGGTGTTTTATGGCTTAGAGCAAGACACCCAAGAGGCTGGGTTGAGTCCATCAGGGAGTCCTGTCGGGCTCTAGAAGGGTCCTGGTCAGCAGGCTGACCCCCAGCACACTGCTGGGCTTGTGTGGGTGGGTCTGGGTTGATAACGAGTTGGTGCTGCATTCTGTGGTTAGAGAATTTAATAAGCTGCTCTCTCAGATGTACAGAATTTGCCATCCTTTCATTACAACAACTGTGCCAGTTTAAAAGAGCTGGGGGAAGACACCAAGTGAGTTTTAGCATTTACTGAAGAAAGAGATGGTGAACAGAAAGAGCAGAGTAACTTCACAGTGTGCTTATAGCTCTCCCTTTGCTGCCTGTGGCAGTGGCTGACTGCTGGGGTGATACCAACCCATATGATGTCTTCACTTACCCCTGGGCAGCATTTCTGGGACAAGGAAGCTCTGTACTACTATGGGATGTAGCTAATTGCTTCTGGAAATATATAATCAAAATGCTGGGACTGTGAGCTGGCTGTGGAACATCTGACCAGAGTTTCTGCCAGGCAGAGGGAGCCTGGCAGAATAGGAATTTTTTTTTTTTACAGCAGCGATGCCTTCTGCCATTGGAATGTTCTCTAAAAAAAGAGAGAGGGGGAAATGATGAGTCCATTGCCAGGATATTATCAAGAACCTTTGCTACATTCCTCTATGAATGGCAAAGCTTGCTGCTTCTCATTTATTTCACAGAAGATCCCTCCCTGGGCTGCATGTGTGTAACTTGCCCTTGGAAACATTAGGAACACCAACGTTTTGGGTTTGAGATCCTGTTTCTTAAGGGGTGATCATATGCATCAGAAGGACATATGTGATCCTATCATTGTCCTGCGGTTGCAACAATGATAACAGTGGGTCCTTTGTACCCTCTCCATATGCTTTTATCTACATCAGTTTCTCTCCTGGCTCTGTGGTGCAGATACTTTGCCAGCAGAGGCATTTGTCTGTGTCTTCTCTGGACCATTATCCAACTGTCTTGCCTTTCTCCCCTCTGCTCCTGATAAGAATGTCCATTAGGGAAGAAGGAGTTACTGCTGTCAAGAAACTGTAGCCCTGGAAATGTTACTACAACCTGTAGGCTTACAGAGATTATCTGCAGGAACTTATCCTGGCTCTTGAAGAAGCAAAAAAAAAACCACCCCACTCCCAGGTGTGCAAATCTCCTCAGAAGCCGCAGGTGAGCAGCACCGAGGCTGCCATCAACCACCACCATCCATGCTCAGAGCTCCCCTTTCCTCTCCAGTCCCAGCAGTAAGGAAGCAAGGCTCAAGAGCCCAACAGTTGGTTGCCAGAGGATCTTTTCCAAGTCCCAAAACTTAACCAGCTGTCTTCTTCACAGTCACGGTGGAAAGCAATGAAGTAACCCATTTATTAAACGATAACTACTTAGGGGACAGTGGATGGGTGCATAAACTGCATTCAGTTCATATATAAGCACTTGTATTGTAGATAAACTGCTTGAGGGAAGGAACACACTCATTCCCTTTATGGTTACACAGCCCATGATTTTACCATAATGCTGTAACATAAAGCTCAGGCAACATTCAGCACTGCATTTTCAGTAACATTATTGCTATGCACTGGTTAACTGAGGCACTCAGAGGAAAAATGGCTTGTCCCAAACCCTCTTGTGAGGCCGTGGGAGGACCAGGAGTACAAGAGAAATCCTTTCTCCCTATGTTACAACTCCTCATATGAAAACACTGGGTGGCACAATCACTTCCCCACGGATCGATATTTGTACTGAGTTGACTCTGACTATTCTTTTCAGGAAACATGTGGTATGAGGAGCTGTTGTTCTTAACAGCTACTATATATCTCTGCTCTGCAGAGGTCCCACACCCAAGGTTAAACATGACTTCCCCAAAAAGACAGCAAGTGCCACTTTCCACACAGCAAGACTTGTGACCCACATCAAAATTTTTTCAGTATTAAAAAATAAAGTTGATTTGATGAAAACTTTTACAGATTTGCACTTTGGAGAAACCTCCCCCCTACCTGTGCCCTTAGCCCTGGGCTAATCTAAAGGTCTGTTTGGATTTTCCAGAAGGTTGATTTGCTCCATATGACAGAGAGTCGGTATCTGTTAAACCTGCAAACTGTTGTGCACAAATCAGATCAACTCTTTTTCTTTCTCTCTTCAGTGCAAGGAATTCACCTTCCACACTGGCTACGAGGTGCTCGTGCAGCGCCTGTTGGAGGGCAAGAAGATGTGCAAAGATGTGGAGGATTTGCTCAAGCAGAGGTATGAAAATCAGAGGGGAAAAAAGTGTGAACAGCCTCCTTTTTCTTTTCTCTTTGGCATCTGCAAAGGCTATTTCTGGATCAGGTGGTGATATGAGCTTACATAGAAAAGCCCGATTGGAACCCCAGCCTTGTGATGTGCCTTGTGAAGGCAGATAACAAACAGAAATCTCACAGATTTGAGAAGGGAAGAGGAGGTTGAAGGAGTCAGAAACCCAGAGCTCCGTTAGGACCCCGGTCACGATCGGTCTGGATCCCACAGCAGCACATACATCCACAAGTGGCATTTCTAAGTTTCCCCTTTTACAGGAAAAAATGACTTGCACATTTCTGTTTGTCTTTGAACGTGCTATTGCCACAAGCACTGTTTCAGTTTCCTGCCACTACCAAAAACGAGCCATTTTTCAAATACAGGACTACACAAACTGCTGCCTAAAGCCTTCCCCAGACACCCACCCCAGCCAGCCCACATCATTTGCCAGCCTTACCAGGCTTTGAGTGACAATGTTGTAGTTTATGTCCCTTCTTGGTGCTGCTCAACAGCAGCTATGGACAGCTGACAACTCTGTGGGTGAGAAAATATATTACCCTGCTGCTTGGGCTCCTTGGCCATTCATTTCTGTACTTCTGGCTTAGGAAAATAAATCTGAAATTTGGTTCTGGTTTTAAGCGGCTTCAGCACTTTCAACATGTAGCAAGAGGCACACACAGGCCCATGCATGACATGTAGGAAAGACCACACAGTGTGGATTATATACACAGCAGGCAGTCCTGGAGCAGCTCCTCTCAGGGCTGTCTCCTTAGGAATACTGCTCTGCCTTCCTCAGTCACAGCCTGCTTTTTTTCTCTGTCCCCAGCTAGTTTTTTTTGGTTTTGGGTGGTTTCTGAAGGCTTTTTTTCAAGCCTTGGCACTTTCAAGGGGTGTGAGCTGTAAGACTGAAAGGTGAGTGTTTCACAGCATGTGAAGAGTCTCCCATCAAAACCTGAAGCTCTTTGAGCTGCTTTTCTCAACCACCAGTGGAAGCCTTTTATACTGGTGCACATCACAGTCCTGAAGTCACATCTGCCTGATGGCAGCTTAGCTGCAAATGTTTAAAATAGCTCCTCTGTGCCTCACAACTTACGGGGCTCAGAACTACACTGCAGGCTTCAGGCAGTGGAATTCTTCATTGGATTCTGCACATGTCTGTGTTTCTTTCCAAAACATTACAGAGGCTGCCTGCAAGTTGCAGGATAAGATTTTTCCTGGTTTGTGGTGGACTTTCCACAAAGAAGCAAAAAATACATGTACAGTCATTTTGCAAATGTTTCCATGAGCTTTTTTACACCCCCAAAACATTGCAGTGAGTGTGTGGACGTGTGTGCATGTGCACGTTGAGGGGGAAGGGAAAGGAGAAGTGGGCACAAGTTAAGGAAGAAGGTATGATTTCCAGTTTATTTCTGCTGGATATTGGTTTCAGCTTGTCCTCACGTCATCCATGGGAATGACCTGGGAGAAGATCAAAGGATGGGATGAATCTGTGTTCCTAGAGGCTGCCCATACCATGGGCTTCTTGCTGGAATTTCAATAGGGATTCCTGCAGCAGCTGCCCTGAGTCCTGAAACCAGCTGCCCTGGCCACACTGACATCTGATCAGTTTTCCACCCACAAATCCCCCTGCCTGGCCTGGAGAAGGGACTAGGTGGTGTGGGAGTGAGCAAGCAGTTGTATTCCAGAACAAAAGCCTCGATTTAAAACACAAAATACGTTCCAGCTCTGAATGGCTGCAGGGAAACCCAGAAGCTGAGTGTAAGTGTACTGAAAAGTGGGAAAGGCAGCACCATGATGTGAAGAGATGGTGTCAGCCTCCTGCCAAATTCCTCTGACCCAGGGAGAGTCCAGTCCCGTGCCTGGGGTTTCAGGAATTTTTGCCCCAAGGGTTTTACAGGAGCTGGGACTGGCTTAAGAGCTGGCCATGCTTTTTGCCCATCACATGTTGTGTACTGAGCAAACACAGTGGGTCTGCAGCACTGGGGTTGTTCTCATTCCTGTATAGGCACTGGCATTAAGCAAAGTCTCTGACATAAAAGTGTTTCTTGTTACTAAAATCAGAAGAAAATTAATCTGTTCTGCATTGTTATGTGTCTCTGGAATGTATTTCCATTTTGGTGACATTTCACTCATCTAACATGAACGTGAAGTGGTGTGGCCTGTCACTGCATTTTGCACCCTGTTCCTCCAGAAGGAATCCCAAAGCAGATCCCACTAAAACACAGCAATTCTTAGGGTGGGAAAGAGCAACTCACTAAGAGCACATGCAGGGTTACACATGGGAGCCAAGGACAGAGACCAGGAGCACCCTCCACTCGGGGCTGTGGTGACTTTAGGTTGCTGTATGACCAGCACTGCTGGTCCACCAGCCTGACTGATCTCCTTGGACTGTGGGAAAATCATCCCTCCCCCAAAAGCCAGCACCAGGCTATCTGTTCATTATTAATTAATGACCATTCCATAGTTTTTAGCAGTTACTCAAAGACTAAAAACTTGGCTCCACCCTGATCTTGCACCCAGGAGAAAGGAAGTGATATATTTAGCACAAATACTTCTTTTAAACAGAAAATAGATATTTCCTCCAGAGCTGGGGGAGGGCAAAAGAGAGAAGAAATATTTGTATTTCTTTATTAACCATAGAAACAGAACCACTGGTCCTGAGTCACCAGTTACAGTTCCCCCTTAGGTGAGAACCACATCGTATTGTCCCTTCCAGTGAACTGCCCCAGCCTCACCAAACAACCAGCAATGGTCCCTCCCCTCCACCTCAGCTGCAGCTCTTCAAGCAGCACCTCATGTTTCTGTATATATTCCTGCTCCTCCTGGCTCCCATTTATTCTCAACCTCTCTTAAACAGATCCTGTGGAACCCACTCCTCGCTCCCCTCCTATTTAAGAGGTTAACTGACAGCACCAGGATTGGAGAAAATTGGAGAAATAAACCACATTGTATTCCTCATGGGTTTGTACCTCAGGTACAATGACAAGGTTTGTGTAAATGTGATCCTGCTACCACTAAGAGGAATTGAGTGAGTTTTTCTTTCCACAGAGCACAAGCTGAAGAGAGATATGGGAAAGAGCTGATTCAAATCGCCCGGAAAGCAGGAGGACAAACAGAAATCAAGTAAGGAACTCTTTCATTATTAATGCAGGCAAAATGATTTTGGAAGAGATATCAGACTCCTGTGCTTTGCCTGCGAATGGGATCACAAGCTGCTCACTTCAGTGTGTTGCACAGCACTTCACAATGCACAGGAAAAGTGGGGAAACACCACAGTCCTTCACAAAAGGATTCACAAAATCTCTATTTGGAAACTGCCAAAGGGAAAGGGAAAGCAAAAGGCTGTGAAATATTTAGGATGGTGGCTTGGCAATTCTGGGAAGCTGGTGGACCCGGAGAGACTGTGACAGAACAAATGCCAAGTGCAAAGACCCCAAAAATCAGTTTCTGCAGCAGGAAAAAATATTTATCTTAGGAATACTAAATTTAAATCTCTTTGAAGGGACTTAATTTGAAATAAAGCAATGGAGCTACTGAAATACACTAAGATGACATATATTTGTCTCCTCCACTACTATCTTAAATCACATATAAATTGTGTTGGGAGGGGAAGATATATGTTGGCATGGAATTTAACTTAATAAACACTGCTGATAAACTGCTGCTATTATTGGTGGCAGCAGCAATAATGAGACATTTTGCCATTATTGTAACAAGTAATAATACAGTAATAAGGTGGCAGAGGATGAAGATGTGAGGTCACAGAAGACAAGCCTGGAAGAGAAGACCTCAATCTAAACACAAACCAGCTCTATTGATCCCTGGGGCCTGCTGCCCTCATCCCTCCCATATCTCATTCCTTAATTGCAGTCTCCTTTCTGTGTAGATTTATCACTCTCTGTGTAAGCCTGGTTTCCTGCTCATACTTCATGGGAAAACTTGACCTCAAAGCCTTGCATGGCCATGGCAGGGAAGTGAAGCACTGACTGTGGATTTGGTGGTGGTACATCCAGGCTGACAGGGAAACTGGGCACTAAGGTGGGACATGGCTTCTGCCTTCCTGGTGTCTCAGTTCACTGACTCAACCAAAGAAAAAGAAGGAGAAGAGGAGATATTCCAGAATTAAAACATCAGATTAGGGATGGATGGCTTCTTTCCAAACTAAAGATCAGCGTGCCAGGATTAAAGGAAGGCTCCACCTAAACTACTTTACTGGCAGTGCAGGGCAGGCAGAGCAAACGTGTTCAGCAACTGCCAGTGCTGGCCGCTCTTCAGTGACTTAGTGGATAATTCATTGATCTGACTTTTCCTAAGAGATTATGAAAGCTTGATTTAGAGACAGAGCCAAGTCCCGGAGTTGGGATATAGATCCAAGTTCCCCTCAAGTTGGGGGAAGTTTGGACTTGGGCCCAGCTCCACTTTGATCTAGCAATTTTATAGCTTGGCAGAGAGGGAAGGCTGGATGTACCAACCAAGCACAGTGCAGAGCTGATTTACTGTTTCCATAACCCAGCCTGGCCTGGGGAGTGACCAGCTTTGCACCGATATTTTTATCAGAGCAAGTGTCTCACTGTAGCTGTCCTGAAGCAGAGAGGATGCTTGGCTTTCTCTCACCCAGCATCCTCTGGTTGTTTAAGAAGTCACAAACACGGACAATGAAGGGCATTTATCCAGAGCAAAGACTTAAAATCAGAGAAAATTAAAGTCTGTTCAGGGCTGGAACAACTCAAGAAAATGAAATGTTTGGGTTTAATGCCTTAAAACCGTTGACACTATGTTAGGTTGGTGTTTGTTTATATGACACTGATTACTGGCAGCAGTTCTGCTCCCAAGGTCAGTCCTTCAGGGAGACTTGAGGGAGGGAATCTGTGTACTACCCATAATAAGAAAGGCTTGAAAGGACTACGCTACAACTGTCCCAGTGCATTTTTCCAAGTGCTTCCTCTTTATAGGACTTCCTATTATCATCCAGCACACTGAGTCCTTAAAAGCACAAGTACTTGACAGGCTGAGCAGGGCCGCTCTCTTCTTTAAAAGCAGCTTTGGGTAGCAGTGTTTCTCAAATAAAGTCTAATGTATTTGCACCTACAACTTTCACTAGACAACCACCAGGAAAAAAAAGTAGCTTCCAGGGTTTTTTTGCAGAATGTTTTACAGACCTTCCTATGTATGGCACAGAAGCAGGAATTGCCAATTTTAGAACACTCAGTCATTTTCTCGCTAATGCAAAATTATTATCCTCTGCTCTTAAATTCAGACATCTTTTAAACATCTCAGATACTAAGGCTTTCTCTCACCTCTCCTGAGAAATTATTTCACACCCCAGTAGTTCTCGATATCAGGAAGGCACCTGATACTTCTTCAAAAAGTCGATAAAAGGAACATAAAAAATCCATCCACGACAACCACCCAAACCCTGCCAGTACGAGAAAGTACCCAGAAGACGTTAACAGGAACGACTGCAAGGCCCAGGGTGATATTTCAGCACAGTCAGGGCAGGCACAACAGGGCACAGAGAATAAGCATGATGAGTAAATACAGGGAGAAGCCCAGGGAATTCTGTGGAACACTGCACAAGGTAGTGGCTATCACTGCAGAAGACAGTTCTCCCCAAGCCTCCTCCATATTTTAAAAGCTTTTAGTTTTGAATCAACTTAAAAAACAATTTCAACATTTATTCAGGCTCGTCCCTTCTCCCCCAGCATTTTGCCTCAGCTGGAGCAGATTGCTGAACCCCTCAGGGCCCAGCACTGCTCGTGCCTGGCAGGGACAGCACAAACCAGGACACTCCACTGCCCAGGATCAGCAGTGATACAACTCCATGACCCGGGAAAAGAGACTTTGTGTCTCCACCTGTGGGCTCCTCAGCACCAGGAATGTGAGGGTCACTTGGACCTGAGAGCCAGCAGGGACCAGGATTTCAGCTCTGCCTCTGGAGGTGTGACTGACTCCAGTGAGGCCCTCGCTGTGCCTTTCACAGCAGGGTCAGGGTTGGCCATGGGGAGCCCACAGGTGTAAGAACGTTTCTGTCAGCACTCAAATCAGTGAGGCAGCCACGCTGCAGTGAGGGACACGTCCTGCAACCACTTTTTATCTGATTTCTGATTTTTAAAAAAAGGCAAGAAGGGGTTTCTAAAAGAAGCTGGTGCTGATTACCATGGACGGTAGCAAACAAACACTCCAGCTTCCAGCTCAAGAAATAAAAGTTGCCTCTAAGTGCTGTCTAACAGCCAAGGGACACCATCATTCAACAGTCCAGTCTGATTCAGGCGGATTGAGGCACTCTGGCTGCTCGCCCTTGCCTCAAGCACTGCAGCTGGTACAGACTCCTGGCTACAGAGGAGGTGGAGATCCTCTTCCCAACCCATGGCACAGCTCTAACTCAGCAGTTCCTTGGCAAGTTCATTCTGATGCACAGAAGGATGCACACACTCGAATTTAAGTGCAAGGTTGCAAGACAGGCCACGCAGGCTCAGACTAATCCCTTCAGCTCAATATTCTGTCCCCAGAGCCGGATCCTGAGGGAAGAGGAAAAGAACGGGGCAAGGATATGAAAATATGTCTTCTAAACCATCTCCTAACCTTAGCAATTGGCAGTGCAGGGGCTGCCACAGCAGTACCAGCAGCTTTGTACAGAGTAGCCCCCAGTGGAGTTTTCTTCTTTTTCTTATTTGAAAGCCCAAAACCTTTTAGCATCCACTGAGTCTTAAGGTGACTGTTATCCCACTTTTTAAATTAAAAAAGTTAAGTCTGCATCACCATTTCACAGTCTCTAATCATAAGAGAAATTATGAGAAAGATGATTACAAACCCACAGGCACGTTTTCTTGGCAAATGACAGCTTATGCCCATATCCAGTGGGGGAGAGGCAACCACATGTTTTGAAGTTGAAACTGCAGTGTGGTTTTGCACTCTCCATACTCTGTGGTGCCCACATGGGAGAGGATGTACAGAAACTGGGCATTTTCAGCCGAGGTACAAACTGAGATCAAGTTTCCAAGTGTTTGCTCGTAGTGGTGGTGCCTCTCACCCTATTAGGATGATTCTCAGCAGAGCTTGTGCCTTTAAGAGGAAACACCTTTCTGGCTGCAAGGTGACTGGGAATTTCCACACAGTGGCTTTGGGCAGCTCTTCAGCAGAGCAACATGAAAACAGAATATGCTCCAGAGCCCAGTTTGCAGCCGAACCAGAGCCCCTGGGAACTCTGTTCTTCTGTAAAATCAGTGATGCAAACACGCAGTAGCTGGTTAAATTCTGCCTAGTCTGACAACATCTATTTTTGTCATTTGCTCGGCTTGTCTATTCTCATGTATATGATTCCCTGCGTTTTCTGTCCCTCTTTTCCACTACCATCTCCTTCAGACCTCGAGAAAGGGTAGTTCCTTCAAGCCTGTGTCTGCTGTGCCTTTCTCTGCGATCCCTGAAATAGAACATTTCAGTGAGTGTGAGGTGAGGGCATCTGTAACGAAATGCCAATTGCTGCTTCCTGGGTATAAAAATAGTGCATCTGTCACTTAATATACAGAATCCTCTGTATTAATCCACACAAAGCAGGCATTTTTGAACCGAAGCTAAAAGTCAGTTTGGAAGGTCACATCCTTCCATGGTTGATTATTCTCCACTCAAATGTTCTGAACCCACACAGAATTTATACACTTTCAGGACTCTGAAAACGGGCCTAAGCCTCTGATCAGTTCCCGTTCAGTTCAATCCAAATAGGCTCTCTGGTGATCAGGACAGGCATTTTTGAGCAGTGCTACTCTCTCTCTGAAGAGACACGAGGAAATTTAGTTTTATTTTAACAATACACAAGTTGTTTTGATTGTTTTAGCCTTTGATTTGAATGGCACGGTTCATTCAGGAAGGACACTGAGGTGCTGGAGCAGGTCCAGAGAAGAGCAACCAGGCTGGGGAAGGGACTGAAGCACAAATGCTATGAGGAGAGGCTGAGGGAGCTGGGGTTGTTGAGCCTGGAAAAGAGGAGGCTCAGGGGAGACCTCATCACTCTCTACAACTCCCTGACAGGAGAGGGGAGCCAGGTGGGGGTCGGTCTGTTCTCCCAGGCAACTTATCAGTAAGACAAGAGAGCTCATTCTCAAGCTGTGCCAGGTTTAGGTTGGATATTAGGAAGAAATTGTTTACAGAGAGTGCTCAGCCATTGGAATGGGCTGCCCAGGGAAGGGATGGATTCTCTGTCCTTGGAGATGTTTAAGGTGAGACTGGATGTGGCATCAGTGCCATGGGCTGGGAACCACAGCAGGGTTGGATCAAGGGCTGCTGCACTTGATGATCTCAGAGGTCCTTTCCAACTCGGCTATTCTATGTTTCTATTATTCTATGATTCTGGAGTCACAATTTGTTGTCAGTGGGCATAGATCAATGGGTAGGAGAAGGTCCATGGAGCTGTCATCCCGTTTGTTCTCCTCCCTCTTCATTTCTCTTTGGCAATGCATTCACAGTCCCAGGTGCAAAGCATTTGAGAGCAGACGATTCCAGACTTGTTTCCCCACACCACGACTGGGCTTCACAGAAAGAATTTTTTCACAGAAAGGATATTTTTAAAAATTACAATAAGAACAGGACATTGTAGAGCACATTGATGTGAAAATAGAAACCTACCAGAAAGGAAGGTGGGGTTATTTCGCACTTCTATTCACCAAGCAAAGGTAGAAAACAAAGAAAACTAAAAAAGACGTGGTTTTACGGTTAGAAGAGCCTGTTTTACCTTCCTGTGTACAAGATATAAAGGGACTCTCTGAATTACTCAGTTAACCCGGTCTTTAAAGGCAAAGTACTGGAAAAAAGGGCCTAAACTATCAAGCTCAAAGTTGAAAAAAATTAAACAAAACCATAAAAGCCTGGTGTAACAGCATACATGGTGAGTAGAGCTGTCACCTCAGCACTGCCACGGACAGGGCTCTGCTAATTGCATCCCTGGGGCCATGACATTCAGCTTTGGATGGCTGTGGAGCAAAGGGTACCAGAGCCCTGCCGACAGGGCATTTCCTGGTGGTCCTCGTGTCACACAGGGCTGCCCAGCACAGCCTGTTCTCCGGTGAGAGCCCAGCTCTTCAGCAAAAACAAGGTCCAAAAATAGAAAAAGAAAGCCAAAAAAAAAGCCCCAAACAAACCTGGTAAGATTATTGTAGCCACTAGATGGCAAAAACCACCCGAAGTTGCTGCAGTAGTTGCTATATAGACTCTGTCTGTTCCCTGTTATTCCAGGTTCAGGCAATCCTGTTTTCACCTGAAATTCATTTTGACAAATCCAGTCTTTAAATGTACAACGGGAAAGTCGTTTAACAGACATGCACAGGAAATTTGTGTCCAACCCTATTTTCAAGGAGACATCTGCAGGAGCCTCCATCTAGGGCTGCCCAAAGGGAAGGCTGGAACTCTCTCTTTAGCTGGAGTGGTTTAACAATCTTCCAGAATGTACATGGAAATCTCAGTAGTGAGCAATTAAAAAAAAAAATAAAATAAAAAATGGCAAATGGCAAATTTTCAGTTTTGCTTGAATTGTTTTCAACCACAGGTTTTCTAATTTAGCCACGGAGCAAACAAACAAAAACCCCAATTATTACCAGGATGCTAAGCAGCAGCATATACTGAGGGTGAAACACTGCAGAGTGTCCATGGGAGTGAGACATTCTCGCTTTGGACGCCTCAGAATAAAAGCCTGTATCAATCCCACTGGAGAGCCAAACCCACCCAAGGCAATAGGTAATAGGTGCTATTAATAGGTGCATCCAAACCAGCCCAGACAGAATTAAAACCCACTTGTACGTCAGCTACAGGAGTTGCTACCACTAACCCCTGTGAAGCACTGAAATATTTCACTGATATAATCAGAGCATCCAGCTGCAATGAGGAGCTAATCTACAGCACTCCTGCTGCAGCCCAGGAGTCATAAAGGGAGTCCTGATGGATCCACAGGTCAAAATTTGATTTATTTATTCTCTCCCACGTGCATAACTTGGCATGATGACATATTTTCCACCCCCTTAAGCCCCATAAGGATGTGGGATCCGATTCAGTGATTTTAGAAAATTATTATAAAAATAAGGAAGGAAATGGCTTAAGTCTATTTCAATCTACTTGTGGCCTGTGGCCTTGCTCCAGTCAGCAGCTGGGGAATTGGCTGGACAAATCCTTCACACAAGGAAGAAAAGGCCATTAGACACCATGCAAGGGGCAGATTGGTCTCTCTTTGCCAGGTGCATTATTATACCAGAGAGCCCCTCAGCCTTCCAGAGAGCCAGCAAAGAAGCTCTGTGGATGCCTTGTGATCATGAGCTGCTCTGGTAGCTCAGGTGCCTGGAAACCAAAAGAGCAACAAATTGCCTTTGTCCTTGATTCTATTCTGAGAAAGTGCCATTTTTCAGTATCCACTCCAGCAATATTGCCAGTTTTTGCATAACTTGAATCACCAACAGCAAAGGAAAAAAAATCTCTGGAACCAATAGATCAACACAGAGTGCCAACAGTATGTGCAGTTTGCAAGTGTTCTCTGTTTTTAAAATTCCAGCATTTACATATTTCAGGCATGAAGTTGTTAGCACATTCCCCACCTCCTATTGGAAATTACACACTATAAAAGCAAATTTTATTCCTTTTATATATTTAATTTTTCAAAATAATCCATTAGAGCATTTAGGTGAGAAAAAGTTATCTCTGCTGCTGATATTCAACTTGTCTTTAAATGTCAAGCTTTTAATTAACTGGAAAGAATACTCTTTGTTTCCTTTCTGGTGTGACAATTTCACTTCCAACCAAATTTCACACCAGAATAATTTTTTTTGCAAAATAAACCTTCAAATGTTTAAGTATTGTTGGGAAAATAGTTAAAAATACTCAATCTAGCATGTTCTTCCTGACTTATCTCATGAGATTGACCACAACCAATCTAATTGAAATCTGAAAAACAATCAAACAGCTCCTCTTTTCTGGCTGACAATCTTTTCCTTATATTTCTGTGAATTTAGATCTGGAAGTGGATTTCAAGGCAGTTAGTGCTGAGGGCAGGCCCAGCCTCTTCCCTTGCCCCTGCATTTTTCTTATGCCTGGCAAGGCAGTCTCACTGCTGGGAGAGCAAGCTTTGATTAGGAAACAGATGTCCAGCCTAAATTAACACAGGGCAATTAGGATCTTTCATGTATCTCTTAAGGCTCCTGAAATGGCCCAAGGGATGCAGATTTCCCTTCCCATCTGCGGTCACACATGGCTGGGAAGGGATATGGATCCTCTCCTGGTGGCAAAGCTCCAGCCAGGGAGATCTCAGGCTCTCCATTACCCAGCTTTTCCCCTGGGGTAGACCAGAGCTCCATGGAGAGCCCACAACTGTTTCCTTCAGGAACAAGATACTCTGGGGCTTGAAGAGATGATTTTCCAAACCTGATAAACCTCCCAGTCACACCACAGCCCTTGGCTTGTGTGACTGCAAATGCTCTGCCAGCCTGCAAATTCAGAGCTAGAGGAATTTATTAAGTTGAAAATGCCTTTTACAGACCTTTTGCTCTCCCATCACATCTATGCTGGTATCTCTGGTGCCAAAGTGAACTCTGGCTAGCCAGAGGACAGAATATCAGGCAAGCTGTGGTTCCTTTTCCATGCCCTTCTGCCACCCCACCACCCAGCGATGTGAGCCCATCTGGACGAGCTTTCTGCTCCTCTCCGTGCCGAACTGCTCAGCCCAGCCCTGAGGCCGGTTTGATTCATTCACGCTGTGCTTTTGGGGTGTGGAAAGGCGCGGAAGCGTGCGGGTGTCAGAGCCCTCGCAGGCTCTGCGTTTGGGAGCGGAACCACACGGGGGTGCTCGGACAGCGCCGGTCGGGGATGCTGCAGCCGGAGCACCCACGGGGGGGGAACTGCTGGGGCTGCATCTCGCTCTGCCCTTCACGCCACTGCTCCAAACCCCAATCCCCCTCGGCCGACCGCATTTCCTACAGCTGACTCGTGTCTACTGCCAGGGGCGAGAGAGAAATGGCTGTTAACATTCCACAAATACCGTGGGACTGAAAAAGAGGGTGCACAGGAGGAGTCGTGCAATCCCTTGCTTCACTGAGCACTTACTCCATTTTCTGACGGTAACAGATTGATGCTATTGTGCTCGTTAGCGTGGTCAACTTTTATTAAGAGACTGTTAAGGGTTTTGTCTGTATATGGATCTCTGAGATTCTGAGGGAAGGTTTTCCCCCTAGATTCACAACACATCCCTAGAAGCCAGTACTAATAAAGTGTCTTGTTTCTGCCCCCCAGCACACTGAAGGCAGCATTCGAGACGCTCAAGCAACGTAAGTATTTACATCTTCCCTTCTGACCTGGGAAACATGACCACCCAATATGTTCCTCCCCTCTTTCATCCTCTTCTCCCCCTCTATTCCCAGCTTTTCTATCCCAGTCTGTAGTGTGGAGGGAAGGGGTGCTCACTGTGTGTTCTCCAAGGCTGGGCACCCAATCCACTCTCTGGTGGCAAAGAAAATGGCTTGTTCCTTGAGTAAGTTATATCTGGATCAAGTCACAAAATATGAGCTCTATTCCCTCTTCCACAAACCACTGACACCAAACCTACATTTTTCTGAATGTGCCCAAGACTCAACAAAACTCAAAATGCAGCACCGTCATAGCCAGTGGGACACTGGACCTGGCCACTGGCACCTGCAGGTTAGCCCAAAACCTGCAATCAGCATCATTCAGGTTGGGTGAACCCTCAGCAATGGCAGTGCCTGCAGAAAGACAGGGACACCTTTTTTAGGGCTACCCTGTTCATAACAAGTCACACAGGGCAGCCACGTTGCAGAAACATCTAAAAAGTACGACTTTGTATTCAAAGTATTTCCACTGACTGTATATGAATTCTGATTTGCTTTAGAAATTGAAAGCGTTGGAAACTCTCACATCCAACTGGCAGTGATGCTGAAGGATGAACTGAAAGGAATAGAGGAATTCCGAGAAAGGCAGAAGGAGCAAAGAAAAAAGGTGAGGAACTAGAGAAATGTTGAAACAAATTGGGTAAACGGTCCATGCTGAAGACCTGTCTCCAGCCACAGGCTGGAATTCTGCAAAAGATGATAAAGCATTCCCAGTGTGCCCTGTTCACTCTATAGACCAGATTGTGAAACAAGAATACCTTTCTGATCCCAGCTGGAAATCAAGTAGTGCTCTGAATGCAGGAGCCAGAGGCTTTAGTCCCTTTTACTCTCTCTGGTGTAACTGCAGATACTGTTATTGTTATTCCTGTAAGAACTTAATCCCTCCTTTTCTCTTTTTTATACCCTTGCTAATGGGTTTCTTTGCTATGATCCTGCATGATCTCCAACATGCACTAAATAAAGAGGTAACACAAACATTTAAAAACATAAAAGCAAATGGATATCATGCTTAATGCAACACCAGTATATGCTGAATTACAAATACACGGAGTAAGTAGCATCTAGTTGATGACATCTAATAAAAATTTGAGTGTATTTAAGGCCATTTCAACCCCTATGGTCTTATCAAGGTCTAGGTCCCTTGAAAAACAGTTCTCAATAGAGACAACAGTGGTCACTCTCACACCTTCTGTGGTTCTGTGGGGTTGAAGACAAAGATGGGACAGTCACTTAACCCTGACAACACCGAGGGGTGGAGGAGTACAATGTAATATTCAGTTCTTTGCTGAAAATGCATATGACCAGTATCTGATGCCACAAAAATCTTGTGTCTACAAGTCCCTGACACACAGGAACTTGCAATAGCAAAGAACTCTGAGTATGAAAGTAGATGAAACCAGCACTACTACTGAGATTTGAGGTGTGCAGCACTCTGATGAGGCACACAGGGTATGTAAAAAGGGCAGGCACTGCGTTCATGGGTGTTTGCATCCTCCCTCTCTTGGCCACTAGGATGTGCAGAGGGGCTGTTTCTCCTGCTGAGAACAGCAATCCTTTAACATAACTGGGAACAGTGAGAAGGGCCCGGAAAACAATGAAAAACTGCTTTGGAATCTTAGACAAGCTTGTTTCTCCGTCCAGCATGTGGCTGTGAGGGGGCCAGCATTAGATATGCTGTGTGGTGTCAGCGTTTCTGGTAACCTCCCAGACTGCTGTGATTTGTGTTTTACCGTAGCTGCTCTCAGGACTGTGCCCAGGAGGAAACAAGCCTCTGCATAGCCCTGGAGAGAGTTTTGCTTGAGCAGACTATAAAAATTAAAGGACCAAAAGTCCTACTGAGGAAACCCATCCCATGCCAAGTAGCAGCGTATCTCACTGTCACGTAAAGCTGGGCACATCACAACTAAAGCCACGAAAGAGAATCCAGCTCTGTCCTTCCAACACTGACCAGATGACAGCATGGAAATCAAATCGTACTGAGCCTAAATTTGCCAGAAGCAGTGGAATATAAATCCAGGAATTGTTTCTGTTTGAAATGGACAAGTACCTGTGCTCATGTGGGTGAGACTGTGGTTTGGTCTGCAGAGATGCAGGATCAAGCTCTGGCCCCAGCAAAGGAACTCTGGGTGTTACACTATGTCATGTCCTTAAGACAAAAAAAAAAGGAGGAAGAAAATGAAGATCTACATCCTCTCTGCTATTAATGGAAACCACTGAAGCAGAATTATCTTGGATTATTTTTTACCTGGTGCTTTGATGCTCCCTGTATCACTTAGAAACTTGCCATTTATAAAAGCAGAGTGAAGTAATTTTCCCCACAGACAGGTGTCTTATAGAGAGGCCCTGACAATGGCTTTCCTAATCCTGCCACTGGAAAGGGAAGAAGTCCAAAGCAAGAAATATTGACTTGTGTGTGTTTCTTACAGTACGAGTCTGCAATGGAGCGCGTGCAAAAGAGCAAACTGTCCCACTATAAGAAAACAATGGAGGTAAGCAAGGAGGGCTTGTGCAGGTTTCCCAATGCAAACTGGCTGCAGGATAATCTGTGTCACATGTACCTATATTTAAAAAAAGATCAAGGCTGTGTGAGTGTGCAGCAGTGTGTGTGTGAGAGAGAAGATGTGATGCCTGCTATGAGCAGAAAGCTAATCTGCCCTGCTGCATTCACTGAGGAGTCTCCAGAAGGTTAATGTGGGATGAATGATGCCCCAGGTCAAACAGGATTTCATTCCTTCTAGGCAAGAGTACTTACAGGAGTGAATGTAAGTTTTCTGTCTGTGTAAATACAACTTTAAAAACAGTAATGGAATCTCACAAGCAGGAGGAACCCTCTCCATCTGGAAAGCATGCAGGTACAGGAACTGTAGGCAGCTGGTTTTGGTTTCCAGTGGGCAACTGCCTCTAAAGGAGAGAAGCTGCAGACCTGTCAGTGTTACAGCTGGTACTGTACTAACATTTTTAATTGAAATGTGGTTGTTTCAAGTGAATCTCTAAGACACAGAGATCTTTTGGTGCAAATAAGGATTTCTCTTGCTTGTGAGAACTGCACCAAGACTGTTGTCTATGGGGTGCTGGCTCTGCCTCATAGGCTGGAGCAGTGGGCAAGGAGCACACTGACTTTGGCCACCTGATGCTCCACGTCCCAGTGTAGAAATGACAACCCAACCATGGGCACCTGGGAACATGGGCTCCTACTTTTGTCTCTATGGGGTCACTCAGACCTGATGCCCCGATGGTGGCAGAGCTGCCCAAGCATTCCTGAGCACCCCTGGAGGGAGCTGCAGCTGTACAAAGCAGACAATTGCAGGGCTGCCAGGAAAGAACACAATTCATGCTCTCGGCCCCTCACCCCAAGTTTTCGGTTCTACTTTTCTATCTCCTTATGGCATCACTGGGAATTTTTTCTGTTGCCCGAGCTAGGGCACTGATTTGCTCCCCCAGGCTGCAAAACAGGCATTGTCTGGAATATCACACTGGAGAGAGCCCAGCCTTGTTCCCTCACTGTTGATTTCATTTCCATGCAGTCCAAGAAGACCTACGAGCAGAAGTGCAAGGAGGCAGACGAGGCGGAGCAGTCCTTTGAACGGACCAGTGCTTCAGGCAACCAAAAGCAAACAGAAAAGGTACCTCAGATGACAGTACTATTTAGAGAGAAAACTGTGGGGTTTACCTTTCCAAGGTACAAGAGAATACAAACAATCAACCCGTTCTGCAGGATGCCAGGGGCTGCTTTCTCTTCTAATTAACCCCTTGGGATCCCCTGGGAAAGAACTAAGTTATCTAATTAATTTATCCCAGGCTATGATCCAATTGCTCTATGAATCCTGAAAGGAAACTGAATAAGATTTTTCTCTGAAACTATTCATTAAAAAAAAAAGAGACAAGTCAGAAGTATGTCATGCATTTAGTTTTGCTTTTTGGTCTCCTACACTTAGTAGGCATAGAATGTTACATTAAAATGCATATTTTGCCTCAACATTTTTCTCCTTATGGTTAGTTTAATTTCAGCTAAATTTATAGACTCAAAAATAAATCGTTGGAAATTAAGGCACTGCAGTCCTTGGTTGCATCATCTTGATACTTGTAGCTGACAATTCACTAACTTTTAATGGGAACATTTTACAGCGGAACAGATGGAGAAAACAAAATAAATGAACTCCCTTTGGCTCGATAGAAATCAGTGCAGTGTAAGCAAAAAGGATCAAAAATCATCTCAAGGAGTGGAGTGGGTGGAGACTCTAAAAACAGCACCAGAACTTTACCTTTTTTTTCCAGCATTTGCTAATCTTTGATGAGCGAACTCTTCCAGTTAAGCTGTAAAGAGGGGATGGAATCCTGGCTCTGCTGCAATTACACCAGAACACTCAGCAACTTCAATGGCAGCTCAGCCTGATCCAGCTCCTTTCACAGCAGGATCCCAGGGTGCTCGCTGCCCTTCCCTCCCCACACATGCCGGCACGTTTGCGATGCACAGAGGCAGCTCACAGGCTGCTGAATTCTGCTCAGCATTCCCAAACAGTTTGGGGCAGGAAGCAAGTAAGAATGAAGCTTCTGTTCCCAGCTGACTACACGTTTTCCAAGCAGCTGTGATGAGGAATATGGTCGTAGGGAGCCCTACCTGAGCCTTGTCTTCAAGGGCAGAGTGGAAGAATGTATTACACTGATGTCTAGAGCTGCTGTCATCACCTCTGGGCAGGAAGACCTGGCAGTAATGAGCTGTCAATAATGGCTGCATTTTCATTTGTTAAAAGCTGCAGGTTTTTAAAAAAGGAAAGTTTTACCTAGAGTGAATTTTGCTTTTAGGCTTCTGAGTTGTTATGGGAAATAATCTGGCATTTGCAAAGTATTTTAGAAGCTGTGTTCTTTTCATCTGTGTATTACATGAGGAGCTTGAAAGATGAGGAATTTTAACTGCCATTTATTTCTGCTTATAAATATCTATTAGAAAAGCAGATCAAACAGTTGAGAAAAAACAACTCAGCCAGCAGACACAGCTTCAGGCTGGATCATGCTGGCTCTGAGCTCCTGTGGCAGGGATGTCTGAATGGAAAGATTTCCCTTGAAGTCAGTGGAGCTATGGCTGCACCTGGAAAATCCTGGTCCCTTCTTCTCCACAGCACATGTTCAACAAAACCAGGCATAAAGGCAGGAGAGCCAGGAAGGGTTTGCAAGTTAGAGCCTTTCCCCTAGAAGGGAAAAGAGAGCAGGCAGCAAAAGAAATGGGGCTGAAGCAAAAAAATACTGTCAGAAATTAATTTGGGGTGTTTCTTTTCCTGTTTCAGAGTCAGAACAAAGCCAAGCAATGCAGAGATGCAGCAAATGAAGCAGGTGATGCTCTATTTGCAACTGAACATTATGATTCTTCTCAGCAGAGATCTATCAGCACAGGGTTTTGATAGAGCACCATCCACATCACCCAGGCTGTCTCTGAAGTCAAGGTTCCCAAAGTCACTCACCCAAAGATTAATGAAAAAAACCTCTAAGGAACAGCAAGCTGACAGTCATCTGCTTTCACTACCCCTTTGTGGAAATGCAAATGTCCTGCTTTCATTAAAGAATTTATAGAAGACCTCCTTTAGGGACTTCACCCAGGAAAGAAAAGTTCTCCTTGAAGCAAGTTTGGAAGCACAGAAGACACTTAAATTGCCCCCAGCCAGCCCAAAGCAGATTCACCATCCCCATGTAGATGAGCGCAGAGCATTCTCCAGCCACAAACACACTGGGAGGCCAGGCCAGGCCAGGCCAGCACACACCTGAGCTGGCTCAAGAGCTCAGGCTTGTCCCTCCCTGCTCATAAATCACACAGCTTATCTGCCTGGCTTGGCATGGGAGGAGCCTAAGGATGCTCAGTGCCCAAGCATGGTCCAGGCTCTTCATCTCTGAAGTGCATCATCCCTACTATAAAGTTTATAAATAATCTGCAAACCATACAGAGAAGAATCCTCACTGTAGTATAAAGTTGCAAAGAAAAAACCCCAGAGATCCTTGTGCCCCACCAGTTTCAAGCTCACACATTCTTGTGGTACTCAAGCAAACCACAGGCCTGAAGCACAAGAATCACAGCAAAGGCCCAACAGCAGGAAAAAGAGAAAGGCTGCATCCCTTTTTTCCCCCTAACTGTTATGTTTCTCTTCTGTGTGTCTGTATTTACAGAGAACGTGTACAAACAGAACATCGAGCAGCTGGATAAGGTCAGGACAGAGTGGGAACAGGAACATATCAAAACCTGCGAGGTAAACATTGACTTTTACAGGGATACGTTTGCGCGCTCCTTATTTTATCCCACTTGCAGATATCAGTCTAAGACCTGACACGTCATCCCAAGGGTTTTACAGTTTGCCTTATGTGGAGTCTCAGTAGATGTCTTTGCAAAATTACTGCAAAAACTTGAGCTGATTTAGACATAGCTGCCGTGGTCTTACTGACACTCTCCCTGCTTGGTCAGCATAACTGCGTAGATATAAAGGAGGGGAATAAGTGCAGAGGTGGGAGAGGTGGAGCAATATGTGAACTGGTACACACCCAAGCCACTCAGAACCTTTATTTTTCATAGCACTTTATATTCACCTGCAAGAACATTTGTCCTCTGCCATGGAGTAATCTTTCAAATGAAAGGCGGTGCTGGTGGAAAAGTCTCTATTTACATTATGCCAAGGATGGACAAGGAGATTTGCACTTGGCTAGTAAGTTTTGCACAACAATTTCCAGGAACTGGTTGGCATCCAAATCAGCCACACATTCGGTCACAGTAATCCTTCAAGTACCTTTGCCCATCTGCTAAAGTCTGATTTTGCTGTTTACTTGTTGCAGGCTTCATTTCCACATAAAATAAAATGCAAGGACATAGCTTTCCAATTCTCTGCTTCCTATTAAATATTCCATATCTAGGAGGACTGAAAAGTCCACAGCTGGCACAGAGATTTCTACAGAAATTATGCCAAGCCTTAGCTTTCCCAAGATGAATATTTTCTCCTTCTTAAAAAGCCAACAAGCAAAGCATTCCAAAACCTCAGAGTCTCTTTTGTCCCACATGGCTAAATCCTGATGTGCCCACGGAGCTTGTGGCCTGCCCACTAATTAATCCAAATAAGCATTCTTAAAGCAAGGGCATCTTTAGTGCCTTCTTTTAAAAGTGCTTGTCAAGAAAAAAACTGATCCTTTTTTTTCTGTTTGAGGCATTTAACCCTAGCAACTAATACAAAAAGCAGCTCAAGATCCAAACCTTCTGGCTGCAGAGTGAGGAATCTGGAAGTGCTGGGGTTGCTTAGGTCTCTGAGTGCTGGATACCCACAGCCTGAGAACGTTGGCTGGCGAGTGGCAGCACCAGGATGACCTCCATGGTGGGGCTGTGCCACATTCCCTGTCTGGAGGTGCCCAGGATCTCCCCCCTGTCGCTCATGGGGCGCCAGGGACGTGTCAAGCACCACCCCGCTGCACTTTGCTGGGTGTTGACAAGGGCTTGACAAGCCCAGAGTCACCACACTTCCCTCTTTGATCACCTGCACTTCCCAACAGGACACCATTTACCTGGGAAGTTCCCAGCTGGCTCTGGTGCTGTTTCCACAGCCCTCAAGGGTTAGGCTGCAGCCACAGGCTTTCTGTTCAGCAGGGCTATTGAAATACTCATTCTCTACCCTACAGGCTCTCTTTGAAAAGCTTTTGCTCTCAGAAACTGGTCCCCACACCAGCTTACTCCCTTAAAAGATTCTTTTTTTGGGTGGTTTTTTTTTTTTGTTTTTTGGGTTTTTTTTGGTTGGTAAGTTATTAGATGGCAGGCAGTGTACCTAACAATGTTCTGCTGAATATGGTATATGTTTGTAGTGTTCTGGACATAATTACTAGCAAATGGAGATGGAAACAGACGGCTGGAAGCATCTGAGCTTTTCACACCTCATAGAAAATCAAAAACTGATGTTCTACTTTTAACAGAAAAGCTTAGAGAGTGGGAGAGTTTTTCTGGTTTTTAAAGTTTTTAAAGAAAGCGTTTATCTACCTCTTCCCCCAACTCAGTTCACACTTTTCTCTCTTCCCCCTTCATTCTTCCCAAGAGGTGCAACCACATGAGAAAATTAGACAGATGCAGGAAGGGAGTATACTTTGAGGAAAGAAAAATGCCTTCCCTTTATGACAAAAATAACATTAGAAATTCATAGAGGCAGCTTCAGAGAGCCTCAAATAGTTTCAAAAGAGAAAAGTTTAGAAAGATATTTTAGATGGCAAAGGTGGCTCTACCTCTAAGATAAATACAGCCCTTTCATGCCAGCACTCTACTGGTCTGTTAAACATCAAGATTTCAGTGTGATAGGCAGACAGGACCCTGACTCTGAAATCCTTGCTGTAGAGGTAGCAGTCAAATCCAGATCTGGATTCCTCTACCGTGCTTCATTTTTGTCTATAAAACATAACCTTACTTTGGTGCAATCAATTAAATTCCTGAGCCTGAACAAGTATATGCAGTTTCTCCAGTAGCTGAAAGAGGAGCCTTCAGAAGGGTTTGCAGTGCAGGTAACTGAATAGCACGAGGCTAAGTCACCTCTCCTCCTTGGCTTCAGGTGTTCCAGCTGCAGGAGTGCGACCGCATCACCATCCTGCGGAACTCGCTGTGGGTGCACTGCAACCAGCTCTCCCTGCAATGCGTGAAGGACGACGAAGTACGGGCCTGCCAGGGAGACCCACGGGCACAGGAGGAGGAGGAGGAGCGAGAACGCTCCAACAACAGCACTGGCTTGCCCTCCTCTGCACGTGCTGTCTCCAGGGGAATATTTTCAATGTAGCTTGTTCTCCCTAGACATAAACCAGATATATGTCTGCATTTAAACAGTCTGTGCCACACTTACGGACACCTACATGTCTCCCTCTCAGCTACCAGAACACTCTGTCATAGAATCATAGAATCAGCCAGGTTGGAAAAGACCTCCAATATCATCAAGTCCAACCTTTGATCCAACCCCACTGTGGTTCCCAGACCTTGGCACTGATGCCACATCCAGTCTCACCTTAAACACCTCCAGGGCTGGTGACTCCACCACCTCCCTGGGCAGCCCATTCCAATGGCTGAGCACTCTCTCTGTAAAAATTTCTTCCTAATATCCAACCTAAACCTCCCCTGGCACAGTCTAAGACCGAGCCCTCTTGTCAGGGAGTTGCAGAGAGTGATGAGTTCTCCCCTGAGCCTCCTCTTCTCCAGGCTAAACCACCCAGCTCCCTCAGCCTCTCCTCACAGCACTTGTGCTCCAGTCCCTTCCCCAGCCTTGTTGCTCTTCTCTGGACCTGGACATCCTTCCCAAACTGAGGGCCCAGAACTGGACACAGCACTCCAGGGGTGGCCTCACCAGCGCTGAGTGCAGGGCAAGAATCACTTCCCTGCTCCTGCTGCCACCCTGTTCCTGAGCCAGGCCAGGATCCATTGGCCCCCTTTGCCCCCTGGGCACACTCTGGCTCATGTTCAGCCTCCTGTCACTCCACACTCCCAGCTCCCTTTCTGCCTGGCTGCTCTCCAGCCACTCTGTCCCAGTCCGTGGGGCTGCCAGGGATTGTTGTGGCCAAAGTGCAGGACCCGGCTCTTGGCCTGTTTAAACCTCAATGCTCGAGTATGTTTGGGCTCTGACACAGCTTTCAAAAAGGCATCCAGTCATGGTCTTAAGACTAGAAAACAAAGAATACACTGGATGTGACTTAGAATGGTTGTTTCCTGCTATTAATTTCTTTATTGCATTGAAAAGCTCTGGACTTTTGTCCTCCTGTCTTAAAAGAATATCCATAGCACAAATAAACAAGTGTCTTTACAAGAATATTTGTTTGGGGGTCAGGCCAAAGATCATCCAGGTCTGACATGTACCAAATATAAAGTGTCTCTTAAGGGTAAAATCGTTAGAAGAGCATTAATTGTTAATTCAATGTGAAATGTTAAAAGTTAAATCAGGCTCTTGGATTCTGTTTTGCAGCTGTATGAAGAGGTTCGGGTCAGCCTGGAGAACTGCGTTGTGGAGTCGGACATAGACTACTTCATTAAGACAAAAATGACAGGAACACAACCTCCAGGTAATTACTCCTTTGCTCTTGTCAGGTGAGTTACACACCAGGCTGGGGCTGGGGTTGTGCAGTGCAGGTCCTGTGGAGGTGAAGCCAGCTGGAGGAGTTTCTGCTCCAGCTCTTTGTTCCCACTTGCCAGGCTCACTTTCCCCTCGCTGTGCTGCCGTTGCTGCCTGTGCGGCGCTAAGTGGGATGTTGGAATGATCCAGGTTAAAAATAACCCTCCAAAGAAGAAAAAAAAGTCGTTTTGGCTTTCCAACCAGGCTCATTTCACAGTACAGCTGAACTGACACCTCTAAGGAGGTGGCAAATTGCTTTGCAGACATGGCAACTTCAGTTCCTGCAGTGGTGACAAGTCAGAGACAACTTATGATGTAACCGCACCCCGGTGTCCCCGTGACAGAGGTGCCACCTCCTCATTTGCAGCACAGAGCAGACCCAACTTTCTCTTCTGTTCCACGTGTCCAATGGGAAATAACAACTTCTGTCCTCTCAGGAAGTTGTTTGTACAAGCCAAGACTCTGGCTGGGGGACTGGAATTGGCTGTGCCCCAGCAGAAGTGCTGTCATGCTGCAGGGAAGTGCTGTAAAGGTTCTCAGACTGTCCCTTCTAACCAAACCAACCTTTTCCTTGACTTCAATGATCAAAACCCCTGGGCTGGATGGAGAATGACCCAGAAAGAGGCAATAGCAATTGTAAAATTAAAAACATCCTGCTCCAGGCTCAGAGTTCTCCAAACACACCCCCGGAAAGGAGCCTATCTATAGTGTTTCACACGCCAAACACACACCACACCCCTGTACTTCAAAGAGAAATACAAGATAATTCCAAACTGCTCCACTTCTGTGCAGGTGCTGCAGTAAACAAAGACTCAGCAGTTGTAAAAGGAAAGAAAAATGCCCATTTCATCTCTTCATTAGCTGATGACAGGTGTCTAGTTGGAAAGATCTCCTCCTCCACTTTTGTGAAGTCTGTGCACAGCTCCTGTTTCAGTTCCAGTGTCTGCAAGAGAAACTCCCCTCAGGAGCCCTCAGCACTGCCCACAGGGTTCAGTTCCTGCCAGCCAGAGTGGGGAATAAGCTATACTGGCCCAAAAAACTTTCATCCTGATAAAACCCTTCCATGCTAAGAGTTGTATAGGTACAAACATCAGCACTATGAAGGCCCATCCCAAGGGATAATCTCATACAAAACAGCTGACACCCCTTTGATTTCATCACAGAGCTCAGAGCTGGCACCAATCACACCCCAGGACCCTCCACAGCAGAGCTGAATGCAGTCACTAACTCAGCACCGAGCTGGCTGAGGCCTGTTTTTCACTCAGCCTTTCTGACACTACACTCATGATGATTAAAAACTGAGATTCAGAGGTGATTTTTTTAAAACTAAAACATTGAAACTGGTGCGCTGGATGCCACTTTGCTTCTATAGTTTATTCTTCTTCACACAGGGGATTTAAGTTCAGCAATACAAGAGCATTTACCCAGGGAAAATTACATTTTCAGTGGCACAAGGGAGAACTGTGTCTTGCAACAGTGTGAAAAAACTTCTGTTTACCAAGAAATTTGTAATTCTTAGCTAGTTGTTTTTTGTGTTTTTTTCCTATGTGAGATTTCTCATTTTCCAGTCTCCTAGGCAATTTTCTACAAGCAGTTCTTGGCTGTGTCAGGAGTAATTTCTAATAAGAAATAGGTGGGGGAAACCCCTGAGAACTTTATGAAAAGCAAAGAAAAACCTGATCTGCTTTTCTGTTGTTTTCATTTTGCCACCTTCTAGAAGGTGACATGTTCTGGAAGCAGTATCCTGGTATCTCCCCAGCTCTGGCTAATGAGTTTGCACAGCAGCACATGGTGAGCTGTCCATCCGTGTTATTATCTGCAAAATGCAGGAGGAAACCCACGTGTTGTTTTCTGTTGTGTAGCTGAAGAGCTTCATCTTGACCAAACCTTTCTGGATGCTGTTGCTCACTCCCTTTCTTCTACCTAATCTTACAATACCCTATAGAGTAGAAGCTGCACCACAGTAACAATCTACAAGGGGAACAGGAGACCCTTACATTGGTCACAAAACTCCTTAATTACTGCGAGTCTTATTTGTAGGGATTCTTCCCACTCATTAGCTGTATGTGCCTGCTCTGCTTATTATCTTGGCTGACCCAGTGCAAGAATGTCAACACAACTTTAGCCCAAGTCCAATGTCTTTGTTAACTTGCTGCTATCAGGTCTGAGATAAAACAGTATCCCAGACTTCCCTCATGTTTGTTCAGCTCTAACACTGAGCAGGCAGGCAGAGTGCGTGGCCACCAGCTGCAGGAAACTACACTGGGAGCTCTGAGATGAAAAATAAACAAATCCATCAGTAAAGTTAGAGCTGGAAATGGTCTCAACTTCACCCTTAAGGACACCATGGGGGAGAGTGAAGGAAATGTAACATAACTGTGTTTGAGAGAACAAAACCCAAGTATCTCTGGGTAAACAGCAGATCAGCTCTCAGGAGGCGGATGGGGGAGACAGGGAGGGGAACACACAAGCACAAGCACAGAGCAGGAAATTGCTCATTAATGCTGCTGGCAGGAACATTCAGAAATCTCCCCAGCTCTGACAAAAATGCCTGACTCCATACATTGAGAAAAAAAGAAACAAAACATTTCTACCACAAAATCACTCCGAGGCTCACAATGGCCACGCTCTGCTCCCTCAGATCCTGAGCTTTAACACAACAGAGAAAACAGCCATGGAGGAAACTGCCTTCCTAATTCGGGCTGGCCACAGCTCTTAGAATGGTGCTGCAGGACCTCGGCTGTGCTCAGCTCAGGTCAAGCCAAGCAGGACATGGCTGCTCACAGTCACTGCAGTGGCTTTTGTCAAGTCCCCAGGTGCCCCTGAGCTGCTCCAACCACATTCCCGGTGTGGGCAAAGAGGTTTGCAAACTGGATTGCAGTTTGCTCCAGCAGCCCCAGGTTGCACTGTGGTGGGGAGAAAACAGTTCTGCCTGTTTGAACATCTCATTTTTATTGCCCTGTTGCAGATGCCATTGGCTACGAGAACTACTACAGCAGAGAGCCCAACAGACGCAACAGCAGCCCAACCCAGTCCTGTGGGATGATGAAAAGGTGAGTTCCCAGAACAGGTATTTCTCAGCATGAACAACAGTGTATGATGGCAGAAAACAGCACCTGGAAAGTCATTACTCCCTTCGCTGTAGCAAGAGGCAGCTACGTATCAATAAATGTAACTCCACAGAAGTAGTAAATCTATTAAAACCATAGTCAGAGTAGTTTTGCCGTGGCATAGTGGGAAGGGTGACACAGGATGAGTTCATCACACAATTAGTTGGCCAGGGAGGGAGAGCAGTCACTGGTTTCCTCTTTCCCAGTGACTCAAGGCACGTAGCAACAAAACCACCTTTTCAAGAGAGGCAAAGGTGAATCTGGCCAGGAGCAAAGGCTGGGTAGGGCTGTCCTTTGGGGCGACCCCTCCTGGATTACTGCACTGCTCAGCTGAGCAGAACAAAGAGCTGCTCTCTGTATCTCGACCAAAGGGAAAAAATAATAACTGTGATGATTAGGGAGGTTTTTATTTTTCTGATCCATTTCTGCTGGTAAATGTTGGAATGTGGATGTAGCTACACCAGCAGAAGAGCATGGTAGATCTCTCAGTTTAAATATTTTTTACTGAGATGGCTGATTCACAGTGGGAACAGCATCACAGCTAAAGCACGAGAGATTTATGTCCTGACAAGCCTCATGACATGGCAAAGACAGGAAGCAGGCTATGATCTCCCAGTTAAAATGTGGTGCAGGCCTGTCAGGGAGCTGATCAGGGCTATACATGATACTTTGTTTTTCTGCTGCAAACCAGATCTTCTGTAATAATGAATTCAATGCTGCATCCTATGCAGTTACATAAGACAATTGTATTGCCATTTAGAACACAACCCTGCTTTCCATGGGCAAGGAGCCTAGAGAGTCTGAGTTTTTCAGGAGCTGTGGTGTTAGGATATCCATTTTCCAGACACACTGAGTGTTCACTAGCTGAAAAAATCAGACCATTTAAATGTGCCTTAAGCATGCAATGCTATTTCCATCTCTGCTTGAGAATCCTAACCTATTTTCTCACTTTACTTAGTCTCCAGTACCCAGCTGTGATACAGGAAATAACTTGGGATAGATTAAAATAAAAATTCACTTAAACTCACAGTTTTTAGAAAGGCTCGTTATACAAGCCCTGTATTTTAAATTGTATCAGAGCTTTCCTTAAACACAAAGAGATGTTAACCTCTTGTAAGCAACTGACAATTCTCGTGGTATTAACATTGTGAAATAATTGGAGTTTCACGCCATGAATCTTTGGATCCACAACAAAATACTGTCCTGCTGCATTTTATGCACAATTTAGTGATGGCTGATGGTTCAGTATTCTGCTGCACTTCAAAAAATATATTTCTAACTGAAGATAAATATATCTACAGCATAAATGAAAATAGAAGGCCATGGGAAGAGGTGACATCTACTCAGTGTGAAGCAGATGGAGGAAAGGCTGAGTCAGAGAGCTGAGATGAAGGAATGCTCATACCCAGGCCTGTTCACTCATTTTGTCATTGGCTTCTCTTGGTTCTGCAGATTCTCTGGACTACTGCATGGGAGCAGCAAAAACCACACGGAAATTGCCACTCCTTCAGCCCCTCCTCTTGGTATGACTCTGCAGGAAATCAGTTTACCAGATGTGTTTGGTTTGGATCATGTTGCTAAATCAGGCTTTGACATGTGGCACACATTGTACAGCAGATATTCACATGTCAGTGGTCAAAATACCCTGGAAATGAATTTCGCTTGGATGTGTATTAAACAAATTTCCCAGTTTAAAGTGCTGAATAATTCACAGAGCCTTCAAAACCTCCATCTGGGCAAGGGGGGACTGCACATTCAGAGCAGCACAGTCTGACTTAGGTATTAATTTTTTCCTTGTGTGGAATACACTACCTCTAAAAAGCCCAAGAGAACACATAAAGCTTTTAACAGACCAGGTTTATGCTTTATGAATGCAAATATCTCATCTCACACCTACACTGTTGTCTCCTAACCCTTACAACCCTAGAAATTTATCAGATGATATTTAAAACACAATATTTTGGCTTTGTAGAAAGTAACGGCTTACGGCATTTTTGTTGGGTTGATATTAAATAAAACCATTCTAACTGTGATTCAGACAGCGGGAAGAAAAGAAAAAGTTGTTTTAAAACAACAGCTTTAAAAGCAACTGCCTCTGTCAGGCCTGCCTGCTTGGGCACCCAGAAACAAAGCCCAGACTATCTCACTTGCTGCATTTGGTGCTCAGCAGGGGAAGCTCCCAGACAGATGCTGGGAATGAATAAGAGTTTGCCCTGATTACAACAAGCTGGATTAAAGCAAAAAATCTGCAAAGAAGTTATGTCCATGACAAATAGCTATTTGAGAACTATATAAACAACTGGAAAATGTCTAGTGACCCACTGGCACGGTGTTTTCCATTTTTCTCAAGGGAACAAGAAAAGCCCTGTGTGAGTCACTGGACTGCTACAGTTTTATAACCCCAGTAGCAATCATTTTAATCACAGCATTGCCCTCCTTGGGCCGTGTCTCGCCAGGGTAAACATTTTTCCCAACCTGGATGAGGCTAAAGCCACTTTCTGACCTCCCACAAAGTTCAGTGGGTGTATTGTCATCTAATCAATGGGGGACAGTTTTTGTGCAAGACTTTACCTACCCTTCACAGCAGCTTTTCTATATGTGTACATCTCCAGGCAGAGAGAGAACAGAAACCCTTGTATTTGTGAAGTCTTGCATATGATCCCACGCATTTATAAGCGACTGAACTCTTTGTTTCTGTGGTGGGTATTTTTCCCTCATTTTTTCCCCCCCTAGCAGAGAGAACAGATGGAGTCTACGCATCCATTTTCGTAAATGAAGAAGCTGGGATCACATCATCACAGGACTACAGAGTACTTTATGACTACACAGCCCAGGTAAAACAAGGCTTCAAAATAAATATTTCATAGCATCAGATTTAAAAAAAAAAAAAAAAAAGTATGCTGATTTGAACATTTTGAAAGTGTTAATTCTGTGAAGGAGATGTTACTGTCACTTTACAGCCACGACTTGTCCTGCTCCACTGGCTCTCCATGCTGGAGAGGACTGAATCCCTATAAATGACACTCTTTTCCTATACTCCCATGTTGCAAGTTGCAGAATCACAGTGGAGATAGTTCGTCTATCAAAGGATTGTTACAAAGAGCAACCTGCATCCTTCACTGGGATATTGAACTCTCACTGACTTCAGTCCTAACTAGGCACACTACCTTCAGTAAGAGGTGAATGGACCAAGGGACTTGCCATCAATAGCCAACAGCGAAGAAATGCTGACAGGTGACGAAATAGAGAGCCAGCTAAATAACAAAAACAGAGAAAGGACTCAAAAGGAGCACTTTCTCTTAGGTACAGCAGTATTCCAAATCCTTCTATTAGATTTTACTTTTGCTTTGTTTTAAACACTCTTTTATTATTTACTGAAATTTCATCCAAGAACAGCTGAAAGTACCTCACTGTCAAAGGCAGTTTCCCTGAGGAGACAACTGGATCACTTTGTGAGATCCTTACTCTGAGAGTTGCCTTAAAACTATGACAAACACGGATTTTCCCTGCTGAGAAAAGAGCCTGTTACTACCTTTAGTATATTGTACATTGAAACCTCTCATCTTTTGAGTCCATTCTTACCCACTCAGGTGCATTAAATTTAGTTTTAGCTGACACGTCAAACATCTCTGGAAGCCTCTCTTACCCTGCTTTCTATTTTACTACACTGCAGGTGGCAAAGTGGTTTCCTATGGAAAATAGGACAGCCCGGACTGATAGCTGCCTGGGAGCTCAGGGGGAGCTTTCCTGCAGCCTCTGCATTTGTGTCGGGGATGAAAGTCACCGCTGTCAGGAAGAGTCGCTGTACCTCCACTGGTCACTGCTGCTCCCTTCTAAAAAAGCTGGGAGACCTATTTAAGGCATGGATTAACAGAGATACTGTTATCTCCCTTGGGAATTAAGCTGTGCTCTATTTAGCAACACCTGCAGACTACGCAGGTCACGGTTAGCTGGTTTAGGACAGTTGTATTTAACCCCTTCTGGCCCTCCCCAGTGTCAAGTTGCACAGGAGGAGACATCACAGAGGCTGGGCAAATGTGAAGATCTTATGGGAATAGCCAAAATGCTTAATTCCTCACTGTCTGGTATTTCAGGCTCATTCCAAGCAGAAGGACACCAGCAGACTGTTGATGCAGGGCAGGATTAAAAAAATCCCACCACATACATGCTTGGGCCCTCCTGTGCTCTCAGGCTAACCACATTTGTTTTCCCTGTCTCCTTTCAGAACATGGATGAACTGGACATCAGTGAAGGAGACATTGTAGTAGTTATTGAAGAAAACGAGGATGGCTGGTGGACAGCAGAAAGGAATGGGCAGCGAGGCTTCGTGCCAGGGTCTTATCTTGAAAAGCTTTGATGAAAAGAAGCCCCAGCCCTCAGACTTTAAAAGTATTCTATTACTGAAAACACCCTGCACACAAGGTCCGCTTCAGCTGACCAAGGGCATCCCATAATACTGTTTTCTGCAACTACCAGTCAGGAAATAACCAACTGACCGTGCTCTCCTCTTCCTTGCTCCTACCCCATTGGAGCATCTCCTGGCCTACACTGCCTGCAAAATCCATCTTCAGCCCTGAGAGACCAGGACTTGCTTATCTTAGCCCGGTTCTCCCACCCCCAGCACACTGTCCTGCCAGCAGTGTGGTAAAGCTCAGCGAACCTGGGAGGAAAATCCCGCTCAGACCTTCGCTGCAAGGAAGGAAAAAGGCGACAGAAGCAAGTGCAGTGTCTGCAGGCTGGAGGAGTGTCCCCAGCCAGCCTGTGAGCCACCCTCATGGTCACAGCAGCCATGGATCCCCTTCTCTCCCTGCACAGGTCATGCTGGCATTTTTGACAGTGGACTGACTCCTTCATCAGGGTCACAATGAACACAAGAAAATCAGTGAATGCAGGTAGAGAGGAGCACCTGAAGGACAGAGACACATCTGTAGTAAGGAAACTTCAGGCACTGCCCCATCACGACCATCTCCTAATACAGTGAAATCCACACTACCCATGGCTCTGCTTTGCACTGGATTCTGGACAGATGATAAGCCTTGGTTGAAGGTTTGCCTAGCACCTCTCTGGGATTTTCAAGTTTAAAACTCCAAATACACAAACAACAGATAAGACAAGCCTCCAGCAGTGCTGCACTGCCCTGATCCCCCTCTGAGCACCAGAGGATTGCCAGTTACCTCCTCACACAATCTGCATCCCAGTGTCACCAGGGCATCCTCCCTTCCACCTGGCTCAGCCTCTCCTCTCCTGCTCAAAGGTTTCTTTGTCTCCTACTGCTATCTACAGCCTCTGCACCTCTGGGATTGCTGGCACAGTCACATCCTGGCTCCTTTCCAGGCACTTTGTTCTTCAACAATCCCTCTTCCCAGAAGTCACACTGTGCAGGTTCACTGTATTTCAGATTCCAGCTCTATCAGTCTTTCTAGTTCAGTATTTAAGAATGTCACTGTGCTTACCAAGGGATTGATGGATGGTTTCTGCCACTCTTCCCTTTTCAGTATTTCAAGATAGTTAAAAAAAATAAAAGTCTGTGATTTAATCTGAATCAGAGTGAACTGTTTCTGGGGGCAGAATGACCCTCTTTGCCAAGGTTTCAGGTCTTAAAACTGCACCAAGACAATGAAAATTAATCAAATTGCTACCCAAAAGGCATGGAGCTCGGAGGAGCTGTTAGCTAAGACACAGCAGGAAAGACAAAGAGAAATTTAGACAAAAGAGAAAAGCTGTAATGATCAATGCAATTACTCCTTAAATGAAACACAGTGAAGGTCAGAGGCACTTGCAATACCTTATCCTAATTCTTCCTTCAAGAATGGAATAGCAGTTGCTGCAGGCCCTTTTTTCAGCTCCCTACAGTCCTTTGCACTTGTCCTTCCCACACTTCCCAAAGTTATTATGCAGCACATCCAGAGCAGTGCTGAAGGGCTCCCAGAACCTGGCACTAGCACAGGCTTGAAGGCACAGGAGGAGCTGGAATGGCATTTCAGGCAGCAGTGTCAGAACAGCAGTGCTTGCCGCGGCTGAGGAGGTAATGACAGCTTTGGCTGAACTGCCCAGTGATAGAAGGTGCACAATAACCTTCAGCTTGGCCAGGGCACTGCCAGTGGGGGCTGCCAGACAACTGCAGCATCACTCCTTAGCTGCAGCAGGAGAGAAATCCTAAAACATGGCAGATTTGATACATTTACTTCCTGAACACTCAAAAGAGAACTGTAATAAAGCAACATGTAAGTTGGTAGGTATTTTGCAGATTATCTTAATTAAACAGAAAAGAATAAACCACTGAGATGCATCCCCTCTAATTGTGTGTGACACACGGATTTTGCAAGGATTCCTCACCTCTCTGGGGGCCCAGACAACCTCACACAAGGCACTGCAGTGCCCAGTCCTGATTACCCTGAAATCCTATTACAGATTATCTTTGCTTCCATGTACCATGTGGTCCACATCACCGACACACTGACAGGGGAACAGTGACTGCTGTTTCTAGCCCATCAAATCGTTCCATAGTTTTGCTGTTAAGGTCAGGAAACTCTTTTCCTTTCTACCTATCTCCTCTTCTGTCAAATAAATACAGTTGACAGGCAAGAGGCTACAGGTATTTCAAAATCTACCCAGTGCCATAGCATTTGGGTGCCACATGCTGACTCCAGACTGTTCAGGACATGAAAACACAGCAGCAATGTTTTCTCATGAATCCTCTCCTCGTGGAGATACAGCTACTTATCACCCCAAATTCTTCTGTTTGCCCTATCAGTGTGGCAGCACTTGTCACAAACAGAACAGAGATACCAAGAACTACCCACACCCTCTGAGTACACCCACATTTTTGGTGTCATCCACCCACCCCCACCAATAAGAAGTGCAGGAAGGTCAACTGTAGGTCAATGCCATAATAATATTGCCTTACAAACATTTCCTCTCCAGTTTGGTAAAATTCAGGCAACAAAGCTAACACAATCCAGTTATCATTCAATTTTCAGCTAAGATGGGAAACTGAAATGAGCCCTCTTGAGTGGGAAGCATTCTTATTCCAACATTTTTGGTTAAACCTCTCTTTGGACAAACACTTCAGATAAGTCTCCACTTTCATTTTGACTACCATTTTTTTGGCAAGGAGGTGCCAAGCAGACAGAAAGACAAAAGAGTGGCAAAGGTTTGTTTGTCATATGGAATTACCTACAGCCTGTGATCAGTATGTACAGACAGACAAACTAATTAAATAGAAGCTACAAGGAAGTTAATGAGCTGTTTATGACTTGGCACTGCAGGACTTCAGTCTGTTAACTCTAGAAATTTTGACTGGGCTGTAAGAAATAAGCATCATCCATCCATTAAATATAGATAATTAGATGGAGCTTGGATTTGAGGAACATGGTCATGAGAGTGATACAAAAAAATGTAGTGGTAATCTGTTCTATTATTCCTTTAACCATAACAACAATGCAAAGGTTGAAGCAGGCAGTCCAGCCCTACAGTACCTTAAAACACACTCAGACATGTGTATTGTTCTCTTTTAACACATTACTGTCAATTAATGAGAAGAACAAGAAAGTCTGTGTAAAATAACATTTAACCACTGACAACCACACATAATTAGGACATGTCTGCCACTGCAGCGTGAGGCCCATCCCTGCACAGAACAGATTTCAGTTGCTGCACGTGGCATTAAGAGCTCACAAGCCAGTAGCAACAAAGTGGTATCAGACTAGAAACAGAGATCCAAGAGATCCAGCTCTAGGACAGCCAACTGAGTCAGTGCTCAACCACAAAGAAAGGACCTCCTGCCAAGCTCACAGGTCTGTACAGCCATCCAGCTTCCAGCATTTCTGGCGACTGAAAGGAAGAAATGAGCTCTTCCCAGCAGAGCAGTCAGCAACAGCAGGAGCACAGTGATTGTTCATGGTTTGGAGTGTTTGTCACTGCCCCCAGGACCCTGGCTCGAGCTCTGCAGTGTGAATATCCCCAGAAACATCAGCCACAGTGGCCACAGATCATGTATATAAGTACATAGATATAATATAATCATAATGTAAGTACATAAGACGCAAACAGTAGCAACCCTTACCTTGGATTCCTTCTCGTCTTGCTTCTTCAAGAGGTGCATTCAAGGTCTGAGTCTCCCTTCCAGAGGTAATTTTCTCCCAGTTGCAGCTCATACCTCACTGATTGCTGAATGCAGTGTAAGTGGAAGCACATGGATGCCAAGAGGAGTGCATTACCAGCCAGGCATCAGGTGGTGTCAAATAGGAGCTTGGTTGGGCATTAAGAAACATCTCACCTGGATACTGGTGGATAGCCTACTCACTGTTTGGTACGACACAGCCTCTTGGCAGTGCCACTGCAACATGGCCTAACTGTGCAGAGTCAGAGAGCCCAGGGGACTCTCCATCACTGCTAGACATTCTGCTGCACTGGAGAGTCACTGTTAACCCACAGTGTGGAGCAGCAGCAACTCTGCACAGCACAAGACAAACTGTGAAGGCCTGACAAGCAGCCTTGGCTGCTCAACACCATCTTTCTCTGGCTTTCTTGTTCTCCAGCTTGCAGGGCTGGGGCATTGAAGGCAAGAGCAGTTGGCAGCCACAAAGCTACCAGCACTTCCCATGTCCTCAAACAGAAACTACACTCAGAGCTAGTGAGCAAGGACAGCAGGAGGACCCCCTCAGCTTGATCTTCACCTGAAGATCCATGTCTCCTTGCTGCCATGGGTTATGGGCACAACCAAGTGGCCAAGCCCTTAAAGCAAAGCAGAGTGTTAAAAAACTAAACTACAAGCAGCATTAGGATCAGTCACTACCCTTCACCAGCTTCCTAATTAATGCCAGTACCCATCACAAGTGTTTCTGCAGTGCAGCTGTGATGTGTTGGGCACACTCACTGTAGCTGAGGGTAAAGGAGACAGAATAGCTGGGGTTTGCTCCCTAGGGAGAGGAGAAGACAAAGTTGTGATGCTGAGTCACACTGGGCTTCTGGAAAGTAAATGACTGCTAAGGGCTGATGGACTGGGTTTTGTAGGGGGAAGGATACTGGTGTGGAGAAATTAGATCTTGGAAGAGGAACAGGAATTAGTGTCCTGCAGATGAGTAGGTTATCAACAGAATGACAATGCCCCATCCACTGAGAGAAAGCAGAGGAAGCAAAGAACTCCTAGTCAAACTGTTAGCCATTATCCACTCTTTGTTAGCAATTACCTAATTTCAGCAGCCAGCTCATTTTGGATGAGGGAAGCTCAGAGCCACCGTTATCTCCAGATTTGTGCGCTCCTGGATCCCGTAGAGCGCAAATTTTATCTGTTTCTAAAATGGCTGGATAATCATATTTCCATCAAATTAGCCAGTACACATGGTACAGTGCTCAACTTGTCCTTCTACCAGCTGCTAAAGGACGGCTGACACCCGATCTGGCACAAAGCTGCGGGGGCACCGTTAAGAGCACATTTACAGCCTATCAGTGCTGCACTGCTCTGGTCCCACAACAGCGGCCCCAAAGGCAGTTACTGTGTTGTTCTACTCTGACTGAAAGCACACACTAAATCTTGCTTTTAGATGTAAAACTCTGACAGAAATCACTGAGGCCTCCCAGCGAAATCGGTAGAAATCAGACTTGACATCCCTGAAATTTCTAAGGGGAAAGACAAAATTCTCTGCACCCACCAGGTGAACAGAACACGACGTAGAACACAGCTACCAGTTTATAGCCAGGGGTTCCACATCTCACCTTGAGGATAAAGAGGGTACAGAAACAACTGGGGGGTGCGGGTGAATTGGGAGCAGAAATCCTAAGGATCTTTGAAGTGAGGAGGAATTTTATTTACTAGATCTAAAAGACAGTGTTGAATAGATTCGAAAAAACAAACCAGCACATATATCCCAGCTTTGGTGGCCTTACCACGATTCAACTAAACCCCCACATCAAGGCAGACATAAAGAGAAATAACCCGTGAGTTAATGGGTGTAATACTGAATGAACTACAGCTGCATCAGTGGTGCTTTGACTTGAACTCTCTCTGACTGAAAGGGGCATTTGCTGCAGCCCTTGCCTGAGGGTAAATGGATTCACAGTAACGGCTGAAGACATTCCAGCCTAAACTTGAATGAAATTTCCCGAGTGAGGGATTACACACCTGGATTGTTCAAACAGCCCTTGAATAAATAAATGACTTTGTGAAGCGAAGATATGACTGGAAAAGTCACAGCGCACACCTCAGTTTTCAGAGAGGGGAGCTTGTAATGCACTCTGCCTTCAGGAGCTGAAAATTCTGGCACACATTTTGGTGATTATTCAATCCCAGACACCGTCTCAACAAGCCACCATTGGGTGGTGGTCAGATCAATATTTGCAATGGAAGATCCCATACAAAGGAAGAAATTATATTGTGTACACAGTGCTAGTTTTGAAATAGCACTGGATGGCTCTGGGGAAGGGGGTTGCAGACATGAGATACTCAATGCAGGGAGCGGGTGGGGGGGTACAGTGCATTCCCTTCCACTCTGCAAGGGCACAAACGCTCAACAGCTGCATCTAAAGAAGAATTGTTCTGAAATTTTAAGCCGAAAACAACCCATGGAGGAACTTCCTGGGAAACTGGTGAACTTTAACCTTCCCAGGATAAGAATGCTAACGTAAGTGTGAATGGGAAAGCTTTCAATGCACTGATAGACGTGAGAAATGCTTTGTCTTTAGAGAAGGGCTGCACAGCCCTTCTTGTGTCTGAGCCCTGGGGAGGAAAGCGAGACTTAAGCGACAGTGACTTTGTTCTGCTAAGTGGCAGCTAAAGGTTTACTAGGTCACTGCTCCATTCAGCAGCCGTGGGGGGATTCAAAACCGAAGAGGGATAGAAGGCATCTGGAGAAACGCATCCTCCCTGCTCTGCAGGGTCCTGTGCCACCTTTGTAACCACACCACCATCAGCTGTAAAGCTCTGAACTTAAGGTTTGCTCAGTATCTGTAAGGTACCCTCAGTGCACCATTTCTCAGTGCTGACAGTGGTACTGTATAGGGGTAGGAAACAAAGCTATCAAAGCTAAATGGTGGTTTAAAGCTTTTAAAGTAGGTACTGTACTCAAAAGGTAAAAAGCACTTCAGAGAGTGCCAGCCTACTTGCACCAAACATGCCTCCCAAGGACGGGGCATTCTCCCAGTCCTGTGCCTGGTTCTTCTACAGTATGTACTGGGAAATAAAATCTTGTCTGATTGCCTGCGAGGTACTTGGTTGAGGTTGGCACGGGACTGCTCAGTGCCACCTTTGCCACAGATGATTTATCCATCTTACACTACCCCTTGTGCCTGGTGTGGTGGCAGACTCATTCAATGAAAACAAAACCAGATCTTGCTGCTTGCTCTGCCCAGGTGGGAGAAAAACTTCAGAACTCTGTTCAAAAGCAGTTCTCTAGACCAGACTGCTTTTGCATGCAAGGCACCCCAGATACTGCCGAGCCCCACAGCTGTCAGCGGTTTGCTTAAACGTTCTGTTGGCATGAGGAAAACACACTGCAGTTCTGCAGTCCCAGCCTGATGCTAACCCGGAAAATGCTTCATTTATTCTGTGAAATGGGGCAGGAGCCCATTTAGTGAAAGGAGCTGGTGCCTAAAGCACCATCCATCCAAACGACAGCAAAGCTGTCCATTCTCTGGAGTGTCAACAGCAGCAGCTCCATGGCCACACAGTGCTGAGGCTCACCAGTTACCAGCAGCAACCCAGTTTGCAGGCTCCCCTCCAGCAAAGAAAGAAGAGGTTTCAGCTCAAAAGCTCTGACACATTATTTTAGCCTCCATGTTCAAGAGAAGCAGGTGAGAGAAAACGTGTGGTCCAGTGTGTAACACCAGGAAGGTGAAGGCTGGCAGAAGTGCTTCTCTGCTTGCTCCAGAAGGATCACTGAGTCTTAGGTCCCCAGACTTGAGCTGCAATGGTCTCTCGTTTATGCAGCTGAAGTTCATGTCCAAGCTTATTCTGCAAAACCTGGCCCTGCTTACAGATGACGGGTAAACTATACCTGGTGTTCATCTGCAGTGTAAATACCCCCCCCAAAATACAGCTGAACTCCTGCCCTGGAGGCCAGACAGGGAGGGAAGCAACATCTGCCACCAGGCACAGATCCAGCAGGGATTACTGCAGTCACAGCAAGGACTAAACCAAAGGTATATGCCTGGACTAAAGATGTATTGTGAGCACAAAACCTGTATTGTGAAGGCAACTGCCACAGTGAGAAAGTAAAGAAACAGGTGGGCAAACTCTGGTAGCTGATGTTTTCCTCTGCTACCCCAGACAGCTGCCAGGCTGTTAAACGTGCCTGGAGTACAACACATGGCCCAGGAGCAGCTGTACAGCTGTGCCCCCCAGCACCACCTCCTTCTCCTCCTCCACCAAATAACAACCAGCCAGCAGTTTCGCCTTATTTTTGGGCACTAAACCTCGTGCTATGATATACAGAAAGAAACACGACTTGTTGTAGGACTACCCCAGGTCTGCCTTGTGGGTTTTTTTGCAAATTCCTTTCATGGGGAGGTAGGAGGGCAAAGTTTACACTTACTGCTGCGTAGGGCACAGGCAAACTACAACACTGCCCTATCAAAATCAGTCCATACCCACGCTTCCAACAAATCAGCAGCAACACAATTCTGGTACCTGCTGCTGATTTTGCTCATTCCTCATCAGTCCCCAGTATCACCAAAACTGGGATGGACAAATTGCAAACCCAGTTATCACAAGACATGAGAGATCAGTACTGAAGCAGTCCAGAAATGAGAATTGATATGTGAGACAGTGGGAAACAGGTTCAGAGTGCCAGCACCTTATCATCCCACAGCCAGGCACGGCCTGCAGCAACCTACTGTTGCCACTGCATAGGTCAGTGCATCAAGTGGAGCAGTTTGGCAGGGGAAGCTTTGTGCCAACACCAGTGCAGATGTAGCACAGATGGCAGTCTGCTCTCTTGCCTTTCAGCAATATCCCAAGCATGCATTATGTTTTAAAAGATGCTGCCTCCCCAAGTGTCTTTCTAACTGCTCCACACAGCTCCAGAGGAAACAGATCAGCTACCAGAGGGTGCAGAGATCAGCAAGGAAAAGATTAGCAAGATGAGTTTTGAATGAGGCTGTGGGAGTAGAAATAAGCTTATTATGTGTAGAAAGAGCAGCTGTTCCCATCAGTGCAGGTGGCACCGAAGAGCAGAAATTGAGAGAAGCAATTCAAAGGCTCAGGTGTCAGTCTGCTAAACACTGCAGTGACCCACGTTGTGTGCCGGTGTTACAGGATGCAGCACACGGGAAAACCAAGACAGTTTGGCAACTTCCATTGCATTCCAATGGGATTTATCTCAGGCCCAAGATTAATCGGTTACAAGACCCACTAGCTCTGCACTGTGAAGGCTATCAGGGACACTGTTAGCACAAAAACTTATCTAAAATCTCTGAAACTCCCAGTACTGAAGAATCTCCAGAAAACTGAGCTTGTTAGACCATGCCCCCCCTCCTGATTAGTAAAACAAGCACACCTGACCGTGCCTTACCAGACCCATGGTGTGAGTGAGATTCTGCAGTTCTCATGAGCCTCCCATTAGGCTGCTGAAGTGCAGTAAAGCACAGGACTTGCACTGCAATGTACTTAAGTCATTCTAATAGCAGCAAGAAAAACAAACTCAATTAAAAAAACCCTTGAGGTAATTGTAACCCCATGAGTTAAAACCCTCTGAATCAGGTCAGACTTCATGCTGCAGGCAAGATAACTGCTTGTGTGCTCCAAACAGCATACACGTATCCAATCACTGAGTAATTCCACATGCAGTCTGCACTGAGCCCTCTCAGCCTCTTCAGCTACAAGAGGGCCATGAAGAAATTCAAACAGGAACATTAAAGTATCAGACACAGGAGTCCTGGAAAAAAGAGTTACAATGAAACAAAGTCATCCCCTGCCCCCTAAAATACACTGGGAGATATGAATGTGTCAGAAAGGCCAAATTACAACCACATCAACGCTGCCTAATGCAATCTAAAGTTTATTCATTTTTTTAGTAAAGGAAAAGTAGTACTTCCTGATGAATCAACTGTCTTTCACTTGCTATAATTTAAACACGATTGCTTTCTTTTAACAGTCATAGAAAAAAAAAATCCTTCAAATATATGTAAGATTTCCACAAAGAAGGGAAGAAATTTCATATCCCCTTTGCTAGAATTGTTACATTAAAGCAGTAAATACATGTGGGTTCTCTGCCTGAGGAAGAAAGGCCATTAATGAGTGATGCTACAGTTGGCAGAGAAATGAAGAATTCATGTTTAAAGTGTTAAGGAGAATGGTGTTCAAACTCAAGTTTCAAGACTGTAAACGAGCTAGGAAGGATGGGAAAAGGGGCAGTGAGAAAGGTAAAGAACTGAAGTGCAGGCCAGAGATACTGAGCAAGTCAAATTAACAGATGGCTTGGAAAGCAGAGCACTACTGAGCAACCAGACTAGTCAGTACTGGGAGGTGGATCTACACCACTTGTTCCCCGCTTCAGTGAGTCATACAAAATGTGGTGTATTGGACCCTTGCAAGTCTGTGTTCAGTTGGCTTATCTTGTGTGTGTTGTTTGGTTTTGTATTTTAAAAAATCCAAACAACACACCACCATAACTTTATCCACACATCTAAGACCTAAACTGACAAACTGTGCAATGCAAAAAGGTCACTGCTTCCTAGGAAAAACTAATTCACTACAAGTAAGAGTTCAGTTGGGCTTTGTTAAGATTTTTATGCCAAAATAATGCAAAATATTTTGTAGATTCAGAAAAAGTTTCCAAATTCCAGCATGGATTCTTTGCATTTCTAGGAGGCGGCAGAGACTTCCCTGATTTACATTTGAGTACTCGGTGCTAGACTGTCAAGTCACCTCTATTTCAAATCCATGTCTTCCAGCAAGATGAACAAGTACTGTATCTCTCCCTAACAACCCCACCCCAAAGGGCTTTGAGCAGGCTCCTGACTGCACAGCTTCTTTCTGCCTTGTAGCTATTAAGAGCTGACTACTTTCTGAAGCATCCTCAGCTTTATTTTGTGCAACAAAGGTCTGTTTTAACCCTCCCTCCCCCTCATTCTGACTTTTACAAGGCAGGGTCTTCTCAATCTTATTAGTTCCATATTTACAATATGCAATACAACATGAAGATAATCAAATTCATCAGCACTTCTGAGAGTAAATTCTGTTGGCAGGCTTGCTACTGCACCCAGGAAATTTGATGCCATAGTCAGGAGGCCTTGCAGGTTATTAAGCCACATACTGTACTAAGAATGAAAATCCAAGCCCCAAGGGCACATAATTTGAAACCCACCTCTAGAAGTTAGTATAGAATTCCACAAGTACACTTCTGTAGCAGTGTAACAGTTCTGAGAAACTTAACTCCCCCACAAGATATACTGGCCTAAAAACCAGACTGTGCATATTAGAATTATCTTCTCTTGAGAGATGTTCTTTAGGTATTTGAGAGTATTATGTTGATGTCAGTTTAGCTGAGTATGTCTGCTTTGCATGAAAAAGCACTGAAGCAACTGCTGGAAATTCTCAACATTCCCAGCTTCTGCAGCCACAGAAAATAGAGCAGTGACTAAGCATGTGAATAATGTAAGACACATTAAAACATAATTAACATACAGCAGTTAAAGTAAAGGCTATCCATTACCTGCTGTTGAGAGGCAACAGATTTTCCTTAATCGTATGCACAAGATGTTAATGTTCCATCAAGTTCAACCAAGTTTGTTGTGCCATGTTTCTCCAATATTGTTTCAAATAAAATGAACAAATATGATACAGTCAGGCTTCCACCAAACCATAAATAGAGATCTCTGAAGTAAAGCCATTTAAAACTGGTGTTTTCACACTAAAGCTTGTGTGTTTAGCACACCAGGACTTCATTTGACCAAATACACTGGAATCTTACAAAGAAGACAAGACATGTTTATAGGGAGGATATACAGAGATTTATTTAATCAGGTTTACTATTTACAGTTGAGATCACTTTCACATACTACTTTTCTACTCTACAGGGCTACATTGTTTCCAAACCAATTTAAGGTCTACAGTCTAACAGGTTCACTCAACACATAAAACCGCTCTTCATAGAAAAATGAAATATTATAGAACAGTAGTGCATACATTATACTCCTGAAAAGCCAGCTTGTATTTTAAACTACTAATGTTTGAAAGACTGGATCTCTGAAGATCAAAACTGCAGTAACATAATCCTAAAATCAGTTAGTCCTTTTTTTTTTTTTTTTACAATTTCTTTTATATATAAAGTGTACTGGACTTCACTTAAGAGTTTTCTTTTTTAATTTTTTTTTTCCTAAAAGTGACACTGGTGAGGGGCAAGATTAAAATATTTTTTTCTTCTCAAATTAAATACAGCTGGCTTCCTTTGTACAACTTTGGCCAAAAAAAGTTCCATGTAGTGAAGGTTTAAGACATCTCTTCTCTATATGCAAGACTCAGCCAAGTTAATGCTTAGAAGTAATCCACCAAAGTAGGCACACATCCTTTGACTTCCATATCGACCAAATTACACTTAATTCGCAAATGGTTCTGAAATTAGAAAGTTTCCTAGTATACTAAAACATTGAGATACATGAATAGCTGGCTAAAACAGTGAAAGTCACAGGTAATTGTAGGGGTTTGTGTAAAGCTGAGTTGTTTTGCCCATCACCAGTGCATGGTAGCGCTGCCCTCATCTCTGAAAGGTGTGCTTGGACTAAGCTGAGGGCAAGAAAGCTATGGAAGTAGACCTGGCCCATTCACCTTCCACAGAAGTGGGGTCAGACTGAACTGCACGTTTGAGTTCTCTTCTAGGCATAGGTTCCACCAGTGATGAGAAGTTCGTAGGCAGGATCCCGACTCCTCCTACATAGAACTACACAGGCACACAACATGCCCAGAAGCTATGGAGAAAAAACAGAACAGGCTTGAGAACAACAACAGCACTGCAAGAGACAACCTCACAGACATTGCCAGCATGCTTCCTAAAACTGCAACTGTCCACAAGGGAAATGGCAACAAATCATTTCTGGTTCCTGCTGCAAAAAGCAAGGGCCACAAACTCCAACCTCACTTTGTTCTGAGATTATCCTGGACACCTTTAAGAGAACTTTTGTGGTCAGCCACTTGTATTCTGCCTCAATAATTCAAATGGAAGAAATTCTGAATTTTGTGAAAGGTACAGATTTTTAGATACTCTATCTGGAATGAAAAATCCAAGTGAAATTCAGATGTATCAGCCCCTAAATCTGATAAGAGCAAAGCTCTACAGAGTTTTATGAAACCTCTTTCAAATGCTCAATCTCTGTTAACGTGACATACTAGAAAGCTTAAAATCCAGTGTGAGTAATTCACTTTTAGACACGTTAAAATTCACAGTACCACAACTGTGCTGGAATGTCTGTCAGGAATTCAGTGTATTATTGCCCTTTACAAGACTTAAACGACAGGAATAATCAGGGATATAGGGCATGATATTTTAAAGAAGTTGCATGTTTACTGAAGGTAGAGCAAGGCTGTAGCTACTAAAAAAATACCAGATATAGTGTTGTGTTCTGTGGCCTACAGTAATTAGCAATAGCTTCTAGTACAGTAAGAGATTGCACTGATTTGGTCATATGCATAGAAGTTTTTTACGTTTATTCACAGATGCAAATACTTCAAGAGGCTCCTGTCATAGCCTTGGATCTTACAGCATCACCCAGAAGGTGATGGGTTCTACAAAAAAAAAATGAAACCACCCCAGAAATACACCCCAAAAAAACCCCTTGGGCAGAAAGCAAACAAGAATGAACTGGGTGAGCAGATAATCAAGTGTAAATCTTCCTCACTGATACAACGACAGCTCAATGAAAATAGAACTGGGACAAAAGGAGAATTACTCACTTTTTTTAATACAAGCTGATGCAAAAGCATCACATGTATAACAAGCTTTAAAACTAAGTGATGGTACACACGACACAGTACTTGAGTCTGCTGAAAGACTGGAGACAATGTTTTAACAATCCTAAATCTAAATAAGCAGTGATCAGAAAGAGGTATGATGAAATTCTAGTATAAGCTTTTAATTTCCTGAAAAGGAACAAGCTGTAAAGATCAATACCCTGTCCGGAGTGCAGGGATTTGCTTGGGATTTGTAGCAGAAACCAGCTCAGGTTTAAAAAAGCATAAGAGGAACGTAGAGCATGGCACTGCAGCTTGTTAAAATAGGACCTTTCTTCACTTGGGTGGTTTGTCTTTACCTACGAACTCCCAAATATCAGAGAACCTTGGAATGGTTTGGTTGGGACAGACCTTTAAAGGCCATCTAAACAAACCCTCCTGCAATGAGCAGGGATATCAACTAGATCAGGGTCCTCAGGTTGTTACATTCATGTCAGAGTAAGAAAAAACAACAGTTGCATGAGAATAACTCTTCGTGGACACAGCCCTTCTAAAAGAGGAGGGAATATCCACAATTAAAACCCACTTAAGTTAGACTTGTTAAATGGAGAGTTTATTGCAGTTGCCAGTGGCTACAGAACTCTCAAGAAGGCTCATGGCCTGCAAGCACAAAAACTTCATCTGTTTTGCTGTTCAAAACAAGGCTAAAATGAAAGAGTGTGCTCAGAGAAACACCTCCTTTAGTCTTTTGCCAGAATTCATTCTAGCCTTTTACACTGAATGAATAAAAGTAGTTCCATCACATTTACAGTTACTGGCACACAGATAACCCTGTTCAGTGACCCACTCAAGGCATTCAATTTATACAGTTGTGCAGAATCTGTAACAATGAGGTACCATAACAAAACCTCATGCAATTATCTTCTGAGTTACTATTTAAACAATCTCTATCCTTTAGGCCTCTGAGCATATTTCTAGAATTCACTGTAAACACAGAAGTAACTCCCGTATTTCAGCTTCCTCTACAGAAATTATTTATAATGTCATTAAAAAAAAACCAAAACACACTAGCGCCTCTAAATCCACTTTTGAAGGCATTGGATTTTGTGTCTCTTTGGCTGCTATTTAATATTGTGAATATTAAAATTGTTAATATTAATATTGTGAACAAAAATATTTTAGAAGTCCATGTTGAAGGAAGATCCATGTATCCTCTTCGACAACTGTCCTCAAGGTTTAGACCTCTCTCACATTTAGAAGGTGAGTTTAGTCTGCCTTTTTATTCATTTTTTTTGGATTTGCCTGCTAGCAGTATGCCCAATCTTTCATCAAACCAATTTGGTACAAAATAGTTCACTGGCTGCATGTACATATGCCATTTGTAGATGATCACCTACTACAAAAGCTGTATCTTTGTTCCCTTCAATTTGCCTCCTATTTATCAATAGTTCTGTGCTGTCACTGGGGTTGGGACCAGGGAATTATTGCACACTGGAGGATCCCCATGGTTACAGAAACATGAACATACCAAAAATTAATTCTATGCTGAAAAAGACTTAAAGTTTTCTGCAAATTCCAAGCCTTGCAAAAATACTCAGTCTTTTGACTGCAGGCTGTGAGAGGTAGAGAACTTTGGGCAGCCTTATTGCATAACATGAAACATGGGGACTGTGCAGTAAGTACGGGAGAGGTAGTAAAATTCACCAAGAGGTAAGAAAAATGTAATTACTGCTCTGAGTTTACAGGACCTGTGCTCAAGTTTCCATTCCTGCAGTTAGCCCACAGACCATTTTGCTGAGAATCAGGCTAAGGACTTATTTAAAAGTTCTGTATTACAAAGACAAGGATGTCAGAACTTATGTGTCAAGTTTCAGGAAATAAATAATGGAGCAGTTTGAACAGGATGCAAGCAGCCACACTGCCATTGCAAGTGTGTGTCAGAAATTCTGGCCCAACCCCAGAGAGGATTATAAAATGTGCTGCATTTTGGGGCAGACCTGTTTATCAACCTGCAAACTCCAAAATTAGGAAGAATGCAGCTCACTCAGTCTCATAACAAGCATTTTTTTCCTACATGAAAAAAATCTGTCACTGTAGCCATGGTTGTGATAAATACACTCATTTATGGTACATAAATATATTTCAGTGTTCAAGCAGACCAAATACTGCTTTAAAGTCTGAAGAAGGACATTAAAAAAATACTTTCCCTTCAGGAGTCTGAGCACAAATCTCACCAAATCTGAAGTTTCAGAGCTGAAGTGGTCTGGGTCTGAGCAGTTCAACATTATTGTGTACAGTCTTACCTATGAGGACATCCTTGTAGCACTGACATGTAAGTGCAACCATATTTTTCACAAGACTGTTTACAAAAGATTGTTTACCTTCAAACACATAGTCCAGCTCAAAAGCTTTTGAAAACAGAAGTCCCTGAATTTTCAGACTAAACAGGTACAATGTTGTTTAAATTCAAATACTATTAGGGGTGCAAAAGCAACTCTGAAATTAGCTTTCAGTCTCCTGGGATTCAGTGTATGTAAGACATTGCTCAGAGACCAAAACATTGGCACAGTCTGAAAATAAATGTCATTACTGTACTAAGTCTGCCAAGCAGATGAGCATTTAAAATTCCAACTTTACAAATGTGTTTAAAAGACAGTCCCAGTTAGTTTTCTTTTAAATTTAATAAATACTAATATATACATTAATCTATTTGAAACTCGGTTATTTTTTTTATGACCAGGGTAACTGGAATAAAGGTCTTCAATTTAGAACCCCTTTGCTGAGGTCCAGAAACCAAGAAATCTTGAAGACACAATGCAAAGCTCAGCTGCACAAGAACAGAGTACACTACCAAATCCCTGGTGTATCTCCTGGGTGGTCCTGAATTTGTATGCCATGAAGAACAGTTAAGCTGATGTACCTCTAAAATGGCATGAAGTGTGAGCTACCTTGTTTAAAAGTTGAAAACCAAATACTATGCAAATTCTTCCAGTGTTAAATGCCATCAGAGGACATTCATGATACTTAAATACCTCGATAATTCGTTTCCAAGAAATAATTTGCCATAATAATTATAGTAGATTACTGTATGTAACACTGACTGTTCCTCTCTCTTCAACTCTTAACAGAATACACATCCAGGTGGCAGCAGTTTTGAGACCATGCATGGGGCGAGGGGTTCTGTGTTAAAGTGTAATTATCTGTAGAACAGTTCAGAATTTAATTTGGAAGAAGTTAACAAATAAGAAACATTATCTTACCTGAATGGCAGCAAATGCTAGTGCTGCCCAGATGACGTACATCATGATCTCCTGAAGCTTCTTTACAACCAGAGCCTCACACCCCTGAAACAAGCAGGCTTCTTATTTATCGATCTCTCAATCATATTTAGACACACACCAAAAAAACCCCAAAAGCATCAAACAGGGCAAAAAAATAATCCAAATACTAAAAAAACCCAACAAAAACCAAAAAAAAACCCCAAAAGAATCCCACAAACATCACAAATGAAAAAAAGGAGAAACCACTATACTGTCTGTTAAAGCAAATACACCCCAGATTTGATGTTCCCAAAAAGAAAAGTAAATGATTGTCAGAAAATGCAGGTGGCTGTGCAGGTTCATGCTTTGGCTGCCTCACCTCCGAATAAAGGTCCATTGGGTGGGTCAAGCTGCCAGTGCAATTGCTGAGGGCTGCTTTGCAGCAGCTGAGTGGCACGCTGTTGTTTTTAGTTTGTTTGAACCAGACAGTGTTCTCCCAGTCTGAGTAGTTATGGATCCCACAGCAGCGCAGCTGGAAAAATCAGACAGGTAAAGAGACAATATGACAGCAATTCCAATGGCAATGCCAAGAGGACAAACATATTAAGATTATGTTCCACTACAGAAAAATACTTAAGTATTTGAGTATTGAATACTAAGTATTTGAATCCAAACACAGATTGACAGATAGCTAATTACGCAAAAATGTATCTCCCCACCAACAATGCAATAATTATATTAATTTTAACCAGATTAAGCTCTTTATTGTCCATTCAGCTATTTCCTAGATTTGTCAAAATGGAAGAGGACCATGTACACAAGTAGCAGAGCAACACAGCATCTGTGTTTTAAGGACAGAAAGGACTTAAAAATTCCCACAGGTCTTGTCACCTCACCTGCCTCTGTACATAGTCAATGGCACGACTGGCTGCATCAGGATTTGTCCCATTGTATCCATTGTATACTTTCCGAATGCTGTGATCAACTTCATCCTCCACCTGGGAAGTGTAGGGAAGCATCTGCATTAGCTCACCAAGAGCAGTAGTACAGGTCAGGTAAAATTATTTCACTTCCCATTACAGCGTTTCAGGAAACCAAGGTACCTCCCCATCATCTGAAATCAGCATCCTGCAGCGCTGCAGCTTCCTAAAATCCTAACTGGCCTTTTGCAAACATGTTCCTACCTTGCAGCTAAGGGAGAAATAAAATCCAGGCAGGATCCTTCCATAAGATTTTAATCCAAGTAGCTTTGCAATGTCTCTCAGGAAGGGAACATGCTTTTCCTATGACACTGTGGCAGACATGCCATGAAGGTAAGGGCTCTCCCTAAGAGCATGCACTCATCTTTCTACTCCTCCTTCAAAGTTCCAAACCAAAACTATTATAACCAGCCAGGCTAACACATTCCCCTTGGGATCAACAAGGATATTGGGATCACCAGGTTGTAAGTCACCCCCTCTTCCCATTTTGGCTGTAGCCCAGGTAAATTCTCCAAGATGATGCCTTTTGGCTGACCCTACAGGAACCAAGCTCTCTGTTCAGCCCCCATGTCCCCACACTTCCAGAGGAACACCAGAGGCAGTACATTGTACATAGCAACAGTTACTGGAATAGCTCTTAAAAACTACTGCAGATGAGTCAAACTGCTGAGGATGCTGTCAAGTACATGTGTTAGAAATGGATGCCACCCAAGAAACATCTCTTGTCCCTACAAAAGGCTTTTTATAGTTTGGAAAAAACCCACTGACTTGAACATTTTAAGTTGTATGTTCACCGTAAACTATTACGTAAGTGCACAGAAATTTTAGTGTAGACAAACATTTGTGCAATATTAAGATTAGCTCTGAATCAATTTTTTTCGACCACATTCAACAGAAATTATGTGCAAGGAATGTAATTTTAGGACTGAGCACTAAGCCTGTATATTCTTCAGATTTGCAAGCTACAGTAGGAAGGTCTTGTCAACACATGCTTAAATACTTTAATGGAAGAATTTTTTGCAGCCATAGCACCAAGTTCACTCCATCACCACCCCCTCCTCAAGAATGCTGCCTATCTTAAGAAGTAAATCTGTATCAAGATAGGTATGCATAAAAGTCAATTTAGCCTGTACAGACAACTTGTTTCAGACCAGCTTAAGATCAACTGTTTGATGATTTAACTAATGTGATTTACAACTCAGACTCACAACAAAACAGCTATTCAATTTGTCATATAGGTTTTTAAATCATTTATTTTAGTGCTTGCTTGTGTATCATTTGGCTTATGGTTCAATTACAGCAACATTATGCCTGAAATCCATGCAAATTCCATACAATGCAAACAGAAATCACAAGCTCCAGCTAACAGGCAGGTTTTATGAAAAATGAAGAGAATGAATCAATCCACCCAGAGCAAAAAAGCCAGTGGGTCCTCAGCAGGGACAGGAACAGCCTGTTTCATCCCTACTGCCACTTACAAAGAGCCTTCCTTTGGCAGGTAAGCACCAATCTAACAGACTGCAGCAGGCCAGTCCAGCTCAGCATGACCTGGCCATGCTTCACGTGGGTCTGAAAGAGTCAGAGCCTGAACTGGATCAGCACACACTAGGTTACAGAGGTACCCCCGAAAATTAAGTGACTGCAAGATCAGTAATTGTATCAACTTAAAAGGGCACAACGCCATTTGAGACATCATGTTCCACAGTTTTCATGAACAACTGCTGTGACTTCGATCTTGCCTTTCCTTTGGAAGTTTGTAGAGTTAACACAATGTATTTCTAACATGATTCAGGTACCTCCAGAAAAACCAAAACAAAACTCCCACAGATGCCATGTCAGAAAAAAGAGAACAAAATTAGCAAAGCACAGACCTGCTTTATTTATCCTGGCAAAAAATTTCCCCTGCCAGTTCACTGGTAATAAATTTATTTCTGGCACTCCTGTTGCACGTGAAACAATGGTTCAAGATGCTAAGTACTGCAGGATACTAGAAAATTGCCGTTTTTACTAACAAAACATGTCTATCCTTTCAAAAGATTACAGATTCAGTTTTTAAATACTGACTCCCACAAATAGCTTAACATAAGATCACGCTGCCACCAAAGAGAAGATTACCTTCCCTCTCCTCCCAAGCTCTGGCCCTGCAGTACCTACTGCAGTGAAAACTGCATGGCAGCAAGACAAAAAAAAACCAAAAAAGAAGCAACAGGAACACAGAGCTGGGACCAATCCAATTTTCAAGTGTTCCAAGTGTGTAATTTCAGATGGGCTAGGCAAGGAAGATCAATGCCTCTGCTGTTATCTGCTGTGAATGCTGCTAACTGAAAAAGAGCAAGTCACTGAGATGGGAGCACGGAAGAGAATAAGATGATCACAGCTCAGTCCAGAGCAGATCCATGGTAATTGCTGCACAGCTGTACTGTAATACAGTACTGCCTCTAAGGACTGAAACAGAAGGAAACCATTCCAAGCAATGTGTTTTCCATTCCCCTGGAATTGCAATGCTTTCCTCAGTTGCTTCTAAGGACTACTTCCACTACAAACTTCAGAATCCCAAAAGATCATCTCAGTTCACTGCCAAGATACCAGAAATCAAATGAAGACCATGAGAAAAAAATATTCTGAATTTAAGCATCGCCCACAGAGCACTTCCTGTTGAAGCAACTTCTCCTGTTATGCAGCATATTTACAGTTTGCACTTCAAGGTCGTGCTGTTGGCTGCTCACTCAAGGCAGCCTCCTTTGTAAGCCAAGCAAAACAACCCAATTTTCCTTCATTTCTGTCTCACCATTTCTCCCAGGATAGCAGGAGAAAGCAAGGAGAATGCTGACCAACGAAGACTGTGCTGTTTATATGGCCATGAAAGGCCAAAGAAAGGTAAAGGGTACCACAGTTCACCTTGCTATTAATTAAGATAGCACTGCGTGTCCTGCACTGCTCACACACTCTGTGTCACAGCTAAAATGCTTTCTCTGGGAATTTTCTTTGCAAAATTTAGATACAGACACATCAAAAGCCACTAAACTGTGCAATTCAGAAACTTCTTTTCTTCAAGCTACACTGTGGTATCTCCAATACCATGTACTGTATTTCTGCCATATATTATATGCTGGTAGAAACATTTAATTTTATTTTTCTGGTCCTTTTTCTTAATTCCATTAAACAGTGAGAGAGAAGTCAATTTCTTTAGCTATAACCCCTGCCCACAACCTATATAAAGCTAGAAAGTACACATTAAACATTCAACATATTCCATTATTATGCAGTGCTAGTTTGCACCCCAAAAGACATGACAACATTAAGTTATTGCATATTAAAACAATATGCCCTATGTTCAAATATTGTGTAGCCCCAATCATTCACCAAGTGAAAGCATAAATAAATTAGAAGACCATCTGGAAAATGTAAAGGTACCCATTACTCCCCCCTCTACTTTCAACTGTTAATGATTTCTTCCAGCTACTTTTTGCCTACAAATTTTAAGACATTGATATCACAAGTTAACCCACTTAGAGGTTTGGTTTTATTCCCCTAACAAACACCCATTAACAGTTCTACAGAATCAAACACAATAAAGACTGCACTCTGTATTTTGGTCACATCTCACAACAAAACATTTACTGAAATGGAGAAGTTATTACCTTTGCTCTGTAAATGTATCCAAGAACAACCACCACAACTTCAGTGATGAAAACCAAGAGCAAGATGATCACAAACTGTAAAATACAATCAAAAGTGTTTGTGCAAATAGTTTTATTCATTTACTTTCTAAAGTCTCCATATAGATTTCTCTATTTAAAGTAATTTTTCAGGTAAGGTTTTGATTAAACAGATAATTTAAAGCAGGCACTTAAGTTGACCAGATGAGCCCAGAATTTGTTCAAGAAGCTTTCTTTAGTGTTCATAACTTCACCAACTTATAAGAAGCTGCCCATTTGGGCAAGTGCTTCCATTAGTACTGAAAATACCATACTGGAGTGCTTTAATCAAGTGTTTCCTTCAATCTTTATTAGATAAATAGGAATGTCACAAAGGAGCTACCTAAGCTGTTACTAAGAGTGGTAGATGGACTAAGGGAATGTTTCCTCTGTAACAACTGGCAAAGACAGCAAGCTATGCACTTGTCTTGCTATACTTAAGAGCACATGTAAAATGAAGTGTTAAAGAAGTCTACGGAGGAGTCAACAAAGGAACTCCCCAAAACCTCTGTGGGGACAGTTTAAATACTGGCCCATCATCTTTTCTACCTAGTTTTCAAGCTGAAATTAGAGTTAAAATGCTTGGGAACACTCTCCGTAAAATACTGCAAAGAAAGTGTCCAAATTAAGCCATAAAGAAAACAATTAGGCTCTATGGCCCCCCTCAGCTAACCTTGATGCAAGACAAGAAGGCTCCTGGATCATCTTTCTCTTTCTCTCTCCTATTTCAGCTTTTCAACAACTGATACAAGTGATATTTAAAAACTGTTATGACTTAGTCATATGGTTTTACATTTTTTAATGACATTACCACAGTTCTAAAAAAGGTAAAACTGAGAAGCCTTCTGCTGCTAGAACTGCCTAACTTAACATCTTTATTCGGAACAGAAAGTTGAAACAGGATGTTCCGAACAAAATACACGGGGAAAACATTTAAGGCCATAAAATAAGATTAGAAAAAACTTTAAATAATATTTTAGAAGTTTGTTAAAAGGGAAGGTAGCCAAATATACAAACACTACATAAGAACTGTGCAACTTACCGTAGCAAGCCCGCAGCGACTTTCTCTAATGGTAGCACAGCACCCAATAAGTCCAATAATAAAAAGCAGCGTTCCCACAGCTATGATAATAACTGCTGGGATTAGTGTATAGACATCTTCAAAGAAATGGTCGTAGTCATCATATGTGATGAACACATAGGCTCCCACGTAGCACAGGATGCCTGCTGCTGCCTGCAACAGACACAAGTACACGTCAGTTCCTTCCACACCAAACCCTTCCTTCAGCGAGGTAACAACTGTTTTATCAAACATGAAGTGGTCTTCCTCAGAAATTCTGCCCATTACTGTTTATGTTCTACTGTTAGAACAGAACAGATACACACACTGGAAACTTTAACCTCTGCTAGGGAAAGATGAACTGCCAGAAATAGCATTTCTGAAGTGTTCACTGCACTGGAAAATCTGATTCTAATCAACAAAGCAGGCAGGAACAAATATAAAACATTGATTATTAGGACAGAACCAAATACCTAGAAACATGTACCACAAGCTTGTAAAACAGATGTTCTCAGAAGGACTGTTGTACAAACGGTCTTTAATTAACAAAAAAAAAAAATCAACTTAAAGTTACTGCAAGCCCTGTGTGATGGATCTGCAGTACAGAGATTGAAAAGACTGAGCCAAAGCTCTTGCATCAATCTGCTGTGACGTCGCCTCCCATACAGTTACAAGGATCCCAACACATCAATACCTTCATTAACTTCAAACTGAGCCAACCTAGTGAAGGACAGACAACTGTTGCCCGAGGAGCAAACATTTATTTCAAAATAAAAGGGCCTTATCAATTTTTGCTTTACAAATGTCTTTCCTAACAGTCTTCACACTTACTGCAGAATGAAACATTGATCTGCAATGATGGACAATATAATTTAACTATTTCATGACACACTTTTTTAGTGTCCCAATACAAGTCTAAGCTAAAACAATCCAGAAGGTGCAAGGACTGAGCTCTGATCAGGGGAATTTCACTTTTCTGTACAGGACAGTGTTCCTATTACAGTCCAATCCGTACCTGGACACAAGAGTTCACTCAGCTGGAGTGTTACACGCTTGAGCTCTGATCTGAGGGGGAACATTGGGAGCTCCTCCAGACACCTTTCCCATCCAGTGGCCTTGTAACTACCCCAGCCCTGCACTGTGAGAGGAGGGCAGACAGACACACCTACAACTTGTTCAGTAGCTATAATACTACAAGGCTGGATCATGTTAATGTAGAATCAAAGAATGAATTAAGAATTCAGTCCAGGAGGGACCTCAGGAGATCACTTAGTCCAATTTCCTGCTCATAGCAGGGTCAATGATGAATTCAGACCAGGTTGATCAAGGCTTTGTCTAAGGTCTTCTCAATCCTCCCTGGGATGCCTGTTCAGTGTGGCACAGAACTACACTGGCCATAAGGTGACTGGTACCTGCTATCTCAGTCCTGTTTGCCACCACAGAGCAGCTGTACAACAACATTACTGCAACCCCTTCCCAGAAAACAATGCTGCATAACCACTACCACAATATTGCTTTATGTATGGAATATTCCCTGAAGCACTTTGTTACAGAAACACTATGTGAAAGAAAAAGATATTAAGAGCCAGCTCAACAGTACCATCAGTTTTGCATCAATTTGAGCAATACATTTCAATTCTCTGCCTCTCTTTCTGCAAAGGTAATTGTGTACTCTGCAGGAATCTTAAAAGCATCCAGGAGGCTCAGGTTCATCCAAGAAAAGGTGCTATGTAGATACAAGGGGAGTGAAACTGAAAATTCAGTAACAAAGACCAACAGCAAGACACCTTCTCCAGAAACGAGTGAACAAGCTGTTACAAAATCACCCCTTTGCACAGAAGACGTTGAAATGCTAATCCAGCCGTACAAATCCTGCCATATTAGGTACAACACGGCAAAATGCAGACACACACTTTCTGTACACAAAGCAAAGCTTCAAAGTGGTGTCACTGAACAATGGAATTACATTAACTGTTGCCTAGCAATGAAGCGTGTGAATGGCAGGAGAGTGATGTAATCTCCTATTTCTAAGAACTAAAATGCTTGTTAGAAATATGGTATATTGCAAGGTGGCAGATGAAAAAACACAGCTGTGGCTGGCATCAGGCACAGAATATATACCACAAAACCGAAATCAGAACCATTTGTGAACTCCTTTGTCCTTCTCTCAGATGTAATTCAAGTGGCTTCCTGTTTTCTAAGAAAAATCTGGTTCATAAACTGCAAGAGCACATAAATTTGAAGCATGTATTTGAAAAAAGTAGTTTAACCTTTAAAAAAAAAGAAGTCTACAGGTGTTAGCTTTCCTCCCCTACTTCAAGAAGCATATGCATGTTCAAAAAACTTTGCTTTTCCAGTCTTTACGCTGCTCAGATTAAAAGCAGCCAGGTTTGAAGACTTCATTAAACCCCTTCCACACACAGTACTATAACGACTACTCATCCCTGACAGCACTGGGCTCCTGAACAGTGTCGAGCAACTGGTGTTCCTGGAACAGACACAGCTTCTATTTGATGGAGTGACCATACCCTTGAAAATTACTGTTACTTCAACACATCATCTGCAGGGGCAGGAAGTCTTGAGAGCAAAGGTGCCTGCTGGAGCTTGCACAAAGTATAAGAGCTATTAAGATGAAAACTCCTTCCCCATGTATCCCAGTTTCTGAACAGATACAATACTTAGTTTTTCACAGAACAATGAAAACAGTACCAGTACCCAGCCAGTTTACATATAAATGAGTTTCAGATGCCTTTCCTTCTCCTACCACATCACAACCACGGGATGGTGGGTGTTTTTTTCAGCCTGCTCTAAACCAGGAAGTGGGGAGGTCTCTAAAGCAGCGTTATAGTTGGGATGAGAAAAGTGCTTTTGAAGCAATCAATCCTTTTTGCTCATCTTCTGATCATCGTTACTTGCTACCTTCTGCTCTGCATCACTGAATAGCCTTAGGAATGTGTAACAGGACTCCCTTTGGGTGAAACTAAGCCAGAAGATGAGTCCACTTTCTGTGCTACCTGCTCATAGGTGTTCAGTCCATGGGACCAGACCAGCCTGAGGTCCTTTCCTCTCTCTTCACAACTCAGTTTTCAACTACTCAGCACATGGAACTATGGTCTGTATTAATGTAAATAATGCACAAACACTATGACAGCAGATAAGACAAAGAGCCACTTTTACCCATATGAAGTGTGCTCTCTACACTCACCAGTGCTGCACCAGTTAAATGAACATTTATTACTGCTGCAAACCAAGAATAAAGTTAAATACGTGGTTTTTAAAGAATAAAGCAAACACCCAAACACCCCCCCCCAAAAATCCAGAACAAAACCAAAACCCTCAGCAGTACCATGTACTTAAAACATCCACAGCTCAAAGAACCATCTAGGGAAACTCAAATCTGTATCACAAGTAATGATACAAGGATGCCTTAAAAATAAATGAAAATAATCCAAATTTCAGTGTTTATTACCCTGCTGAGTAAATGGTAAATCTGCAAAGCCCAAACTTGATCAAGTCAAACATATTTGAATAAAAAGCTACCATGTTTACAATCATGTATTTCCTATCATTAAATGGAAGCCAAATATATGAACTGCACACAATTCAAACAAGTCTTTGATAAACAGGGTTTGAAGGAGAATTCTCTAACTTAATCTACTCAAAGCTCTGAATAGAGATGGCAGCAGTTCCTGAATCTGTGCCAGGTCACATGCAGGCTCTGGGGAGATGACTGGTTATTCAGCATTCACACATCCTTTTACAGTTGTTTGCATCTAACTTGCAGTTCTGAACCTGGAGTGGCACACTCCTATTTTATGATGAATTAACCTTTAAAAACACTCATGTAAAAGTACAGTCAATAAAGACAGTTTGTTGGGAAAGGCTTGAACAATCTGACACCCTTTTTATCAGAGGCAAGTTTTAAAGAAACACAGACCTCCACAGTTCAGAAAAAGGTTGATATTATTGCTCTGGCAGGAACCTCTAAGGAGTTATTTAAAGCTGAGCAATTATGCAAAGAACTGGAGAGAAAACTGGAAGATCTAATGACACAATGATAAATTATCATTCAATACACTATAGGAAAGCACACACATATATACATATAGGAAAAAAAGCATACAATTTGAGGTTCTTTGAGTAAACCTCCCATCTTTGGGCTGATACAACACAGCCTCTTGAACTCCTGCCTGTTTCACTAAGTCAGCTTTCACCTTTCACATGCCCTGAGGCGTTCAAGCCTACACAGTCAGGCTGCACCTTGAAACAGTCACAGGGCTTGTCTGCTTGTTTCCAAGCAGGCTGCAGACACACACCAAGAACTGTTTTCATGTTTTCAGTAATGCTCACACCTGCAGCAGTTTGAAAGCCAAAACTGTGGCTGCCCAAGATGATGACTAAGCAAGATATTTAAAGTACTTGTCCTGTTGATCATTTATTTATCAGCCACAGCCACTGCAGCCTCATTTACAAAGAATGCTTCCTTACACTACCCCACTAATGCTGCTCCTGAAGAGATCTGATGAAGACTTGTCCAAAGACTTTGTAGGTTTACAAAGCCTTGTCCTTCATGCTAATTTTACTCTTCACCTTGCTACGGAACTTTCTTCACTTTGGGACCACAATGGAACCCATAACACAGAGATTGTGAATTTATTTTTTGGTTCCCTTTTAATTAACTAGGCCAAAGATTAGTATCTGTCCCTTTAAGATCTACATTTTATTTTCTGTTTTAAGAAAATCACACGCTCTCTGAACAAGAAAATGAAGGTAGCAGCAAAGTATTGTATCTTAGGAGAAAACACTCCTGACAGTCAGTGGGGCAAGAGGAATATTTCACTTTTTTGGTAAGTACATCTACTTATAAATTCCTATTTCTGCCAATTTACCAGTGCTGACTGGCAAGTGTTGATAGTAACACAGATACCACTCTAAACCCAGTTATTGCTAATTCCCTTTCTTTCAAGCATAAGATTGTTAAATAAACCCATGTCATATCATGACAGACCATCTACATCACCTTTGATAAAACGAACCGAAGGAAAAGCAAGAAAAAAGCCTTCCACACTAACACACAGTCAGCTTTTCTGCCTGGATCCCATCCCAGCACCATCTTCCCTTTCCTTCTGTTTACCTTAAGCGTATCTTTGTTCTCACGGCCTTTGTAACATGGTGTTTTTTTTTTTTTTTAAATAAAAATTTCCTACTCACAAGTAGGGACACTGGTATTGTGGTTTGCCACCCAGTTCCTGGCTTCTTAGAACAGCACGTTAACAAGTGGCATTTTTTTTACCCCCCCCCCACCCCCCCATTTCTCCATTGACTTCTACTGTATTTCTCTGACATTTTTGGTTCTAACACTGCAGTACTCACAGCCTGGTTACTGTCTGATAGAAAGTGAGTTTTCCCTCATCCCTTCTTTAAGTTTTCTGTGTAGCCTTCTGACCTTCAAAATCTATCTCTCCAGTTTTAACCTCAGAGGTCCTAATGGATTCTCTTTGCTGTTTATTTCTCTTACCTTCTTTCAGCACTTCACTGCTGAAGTGTCTCTCTCTCTCTCTCTCTCTCTCCCCCCTCCCCTCCCAAACAAATCCACGCTGGTACTTGACATTTTCTCTGCTGCTAAAATTGATGCACATCCAGCTTTGAACCCAATGGTTTCCTGACACTCTTCTGTTTGCTCTCATCAATAATAATGTAACTGGAACACTGAGCTATGACTATCCTAAAAAATCCTTTGGGAGGAGAAAATTAGCAATTCCACTGAACTTTGTAACATAGTTAAAACTATCTTAAAGGCTTACAAAACAAAGCCATGTGACATTCAAGTAAGTCAGACTGCTCTGTCTATACCAGCCACACTCAATTCTGTAACACCAGGACCAAACACCTCAAATTCAATGGCTTTTTAAGCCAAAGAAAAGACTGAGCCAGGCTGCTCCTGCATTTGGCATTGTATACTTTAACTGCCACTAACTACAAGATGCAGTGCAGCTGCAGATAGTATTCTACTTTTTTTAACTGGATGTTAACAATATAGCCATTCTTTTACACTATTTAGTGGTCGGGGCTGTAACCTGACTCCACTGTTTCCAGGTTACCTGCTCTGCACAAGAACAATGATGATCACTCTGTGCTGCAAAGTTCATCAGGTAAAGTGATACTACAGATTCCATGTACTAATCAGAGGTATCACATTTAGCTTTGCAACTTGGTTTTGACAGGTTTTAGCTCTTCCTTTAAGCTCAAGACCAGATGCCAAAAATCCTGAAAAATCCCAAGCAAAGACTTGAAACTCATCCTGTCAAGAAACATAAATCATACATTACTTAAAAGCAAACTGAAGTATTTTTTACTAAAAATCAGCACATGCCCCTTGTTTACTACCTGCAAATTCATGTCCAAACACTGTAAGAAAAATCACTCAGAGGGCATAACACTTGAGGGCTTTTAAATTCCAATTTTTAATTAAAAAATTTATTTTTTTTAATGCCCAGGATTCCAAACCATTACACAATCCTGCAGATACACTCACTTCACTACCATAGCAGTAGAAGCACAAACCACTCAACTATGACATCCATAAGTGACCATCCTTCATGACAATAAAGGCTTCAGGCAAGTAATCCCTGACAAGTAGCCTTTGGGTTCATCTGTCAATTATAGTCTTTGATCACCAAAAAACTCACAAGAAGTTTGGTTTTGAAGTCCAGATCAGAAATATTCTCAAGCTCACAGTAAACCAGAGAAATTACAGGACAGGGCTTACTGCTACATGTAAGAGAAACTGAGCTCTACTTTTCCCTTCTCCTACTTAATTTCAATGAATTTTCCCATTGCTGCATTTTCTCTCTTCTTCTCTAGGAGGAACAAAACACATTACACGCATTGATAGATCCAGCTCCTTTCAGACAGAATGCAGATTCCTCTAAGATAATACTACACCATTTCCAAAACTCTGGTTTACTGCACTGTGGTGAAAATTCCCAGGTTGTAAAGTGAGCACAGAATTGTAGAAGCAATTCTTGCTGTACACAAACGAAGCCTTGAGATCTCTCTAAGCAATCTTATCAAAGAATGTTTAATAATAGCTTAGTCAACTGAAAAGTAATGATTTCAAGTCAGTTGAATAATTGCCAGAACAACTTAAACAGTCTGCAACCACTGAGCTGAAAGTACTGCAGAAGCAGAGTTCATTCCTGTTCTCCAGGAGGAGGACACAGAAGTGAAGTTAAAAACCTCAGAGCAAGCACAGGATATGAGGTACTATTTTGGCAGAGCAGGCTGTCAAAGCACATAGATTCTCTGGGAATATAAAATAGATAAAGTCCCTTTTCGGAAGCAAGACTACATGGAACTCTGAATATTTTATCCTGCTACACTATATCCTAAACTAAGACTGAAAACATTTCCTTAGCGTTTTTGTCTTCACCTCATTTCTTCAAAGTGCTTTCAACTGAATTATGCAAGTCACACCATGAAGCCTTAAATAAAGAGTGCACAAAATAAACACATTTGACAGCAATCTTTAAATATTTGTTCCAGGTAAATTTATTCCTTCCTCTTTCAAAATGATGCAGACTTGTAATTTAAGAGAAGTTTTTTTGAAAAACGTGCTATTCTCAAATACTGTATTGTAATTAACAATTTCATCAGGATATCAAAAGTATTGCTGATTATGAGGATATACGTACTAGAAGTTTCATGATTTCTAAGTTGTCTTTCACATCACAATTGCTTCCTATGCAATACCCTTCCTTAAAGCACAGGACTGAGCATCTCCTAATGAAAATAACCAGCTGACCAGACAGATCCTGTGCAAACTTAAAGCAAGATGAAGGTCAACTGAAGGACTGCTTTTCCTCTGGTATTTATCTACTACAAAATTAACTCATAGCAAAAAAAGCACTAAGAAACACCTTAACCTGATCTGTATTCCTCTGGATTTTCTAAGAAGGGCAAGTTTTAACTGATGTTTCTTATCAATGCATTTCTTGGGAAAGTACTTTAGAGCTTAAGCACTCTTTGACAAATTATCCAAAATTCAAAAAAAGTTCCATGCAAGATCTATATTCTGCTACACTTGCTGTCATGATACTGTTTTCTTACAGAACTGCAGTTTTAAGGCAATATGGGCACCCACAGAAGATGCACTCGATGCTTGACACTCCTGCAAATGCAACTCAGCTAAGCTGTCCAAAGTACCACACCAGAAACCTGTCAAGGTGCATAAAGCCCATCCAGATTTCTACAGGATAAACTAGCACCTGCCCTGCTATGACAAGAAGACAGCTTCCACAGCCCATTTTCTTAAAAAAAAATAAAAAAACCAACCCCCTGTAGTAATTATTAACATGTAGGAAAGTATATTTAATCTAAGGATTTCACAAGGTATGAAAGAAGTTTTCACAAAACCATGAACAAGGTGACTTTCACATAGTGTCAACCAGAAAATTTAACACATAGCACAACACTCTTCAAAAGGAGAGGAACTTGTAGCATTGAAAGTAGTAGCTGTAGATGGTGAATGAGTGGCTGTGACCTGTCAGCAAGGTCTGATCTGCCTTCTTCAGGTGGCTTGAAAGAAATCTGTACGAAAAGAAGTTAGAACCTAGACTACAGAGTCTAACAAACACACCTCTGCTTTTTCATCAGCAGCAGTGACAATTTTCTGAGCAGGTCAGAGCTATAAGGTAAACAGCAAAAGTTCTCAACATTCACATCTCCCACAAATATGAGACCTGCTGGGGTGGGGGAGGGCATGGGGCAAGTTATCAGTGAATTATTACTCTTGCAGAACCTCTGATAGCAAACTGTGTAGTACCAACTTGCTATTCTTACAGATGACCACGAAGATGATGATAATCCATAGGACTTGTACACCACACCTTATAGAGACACAGTAAATTTACAAAAGCGTTTACAGGAGATTTCATAGTTACTTGACCAATTATAAGCATTTGTCTGTTGCCAAGTCGCAGGGGAAATCTGGATGATCTAATTATGGAAGGTGAAACTACATGTGAGTGACAAGCAAGAGAGTTTCTGTAACAGCACAGAAGCAATTACACTGTCAAGTAGATGGGCACCAAATGGTAACATACACAGCTCAGTCAACAAATGAGCTCCATCAAGATTCTTTGCCATTTAACAATGACATTTTACTGCTTTTGATCAAAGTATGTACATTTCCTATTTTTAGGGAAATTTTTGTAACTTGCTAAAGAAAGGAAAACCACTGATTTTTGTAACTCTCACTTTTAGAAAGTCTGCCTCATTCTACATGCAGCTGATGAGCTGTGAGGTTGTTCCAACACAAGCAACCCAGTCACTTATCTGCCAAAAAGCTATCAGCACAAGTTTACTTCTTAGGCTGGGGGTGGTTTACAGAATACGAGATTGATGACATTTTAATTTGACATGAAGGACATCTTATCTAAATACAATCTGTCCATTTTAGATTAAGCCAAGTTTGCCTCAAAAGAAAAGTCATCAAAAATGGCAAAGTACTAGATTTAGCATTACACTTTGGTGTAATGCTTCGGTCCCACCGCTGTTTAAGCTGAATAACTGCAAACTCCAACATGCAATCAAATTACTAAATGCAGCAAACAACGAGCAATACCCTTCTAATAAATAAACCACAAAAACTATCACTAAGCTTTTGGAGTGGGGGAGAAACAGCATATAGAATTTGGGCTCATTTACCCACAACTGAGCTTAATTTATATCAGCAACTAAACAAAAATCGACATCAAGGTGGCATCAAGACTGTAACTCAAAAAAATTGCGTCCAGTCAAAACTTTAGGTATGACGTAGGAGCTATTAAAGAGCTTTTTAATGCCATTTGCAACTATGCATGTAACAAAAAGCCACACCCAACAAAGCAGATTCCAACCAAACGACTGCACTAAGAGGTTGATGTCACTACTTCTCACTTCAAAGATAAAGAAGGGAGCCTACACACCTCACCCAAAATTACAGAATCTGGACCACTTAATGCCAAATCTGCCTCACGTTCACTGCTCCTGCCCCTGAACAGCTGTACCGATGAGAATGCAGAGACGTGCATTTTCCCTGACGATGATTCACTTCCAGGCACCCGTGAGAGGCATTCCTTTGTAAAAATTCAGACAAGTACATTCATCTGTAACACTTTTAAGATTTCATACAGCTTCCAATATTAAATGACGTAGCTATAAAGGATTACACTTTAATGTTCAAATATCTTATTACCCACTATTACTTTTTCACGTAAGAAATCCGTGAACAGCTGGGACAAGGGATATTCTGTTCCTGGAGCTGGGATTAGAGGACGAGAAATGCAGTACCGAAACGCACAAAAAGAATTCTTAAAAGTCTACAGAATATTCTTTAATTTGATTTCACTTAAGAGTTATGCTGTCCTGACAGGCCAATTATTACAGTGAACGCCACGCCAAGCTACAGCCCGTACATCCATCCCGAGAAAGGTCATTTACAGCAACCTACTGTTCCAGTTTTGTAAGCTTTTGTCTTACAGTCAGCATGACTGTAGCTGTGGGAGGTTTCAGCGATGCAGAAATACTACAGTGCTACTGTGGCTAGTGGAATACGTAAAACACGTATGTATGTACATGTCCTAACTCTGTGTTACAAATACCAGGAAGAAAACGGTGCTCCACACTTACCCCTAAGCCTTTGGGATGGCCTTAAAGTGAAGGGCCAAACCCGAGACGGCCGTAAGGGCGGTACAGAAATTGAAGTGGCTACAGAAATAAAGTGCCCGAGACCGGAGAAGATCCATAACGCAACTCCAGCTGCATTCGCTTACACAAGAGCCTCTGCCTCAAGATCCCTAATGCCCATTAAACCTTCGCTACCAGGCTGCTGAGGCGGCTCCACCACCCTGGGACTTGGAAGGGGCTGGGAGGGAAGGGACAGCGCCGCGGTGGAAACCCGGGCCCCGCGAAGGGGCTCAGAACGCCTGTTAAAGAGTTCAAATACAAACCGAACCCGCGCGGAGAGGGGGGGGTTGCTCCCGTCTGCCGAGCGCGGCCCGCAGCGCCCGCAGCGCCAGGCTCCCACCTGGAACCCCGAAGCCCCCGGCCCCTGGCGAGGCGGCGGCGGACTCACCCAGAAGATGAGGTTGAGGAAGACGAGGACGGTTTTGGAGGAGGTGATGCCGCACTGCCCCATGGCGAAGGCTCCCCCGCCGCTCTCCGCGGCCGCTCAGCCCGGCCCGGCCCCGCCGCCCCTCAGCGCCGCGCACGTGACCGCCCCGCGCGCGGGCAGCCTAAGATGGCGGCCGCTCGCGTCACGTGGCGGGAGGAGGGGGTGGAGGCGTCTAAGATGGCGAACCCCCTTCAGAGGGTCCCGCCCGCGGCAGGGGCTGCGGTTCGACCGCCCCGGGGCGGCTTGGGCTGAGGGGTCAGCTCTGCCCGGCCCGGGGCCCGTCCCCAGACTGTTAACAAAGACGTCTCTGCTTCTCGTTCAGCAAAACGCAGCGATAATTTCCCGAACATCTCACAGTCGTAAGACAGATAAGAGAGCGCTCTGAACATTAACGTCCTCCCGCAGATAGCCCCACCACACAGCCAGTGACAGCATTCTCAGGAGACGTTCGCATCGTGAGGGGAGTGAAAGCCCGCCCGGCTGCCCCGGAGGGGTGTTTCGGTGGCGGGGCTCGGTGCCCTCAGGGGGCTGAAGGGCTGTGGCGGGGCTGAGGGAAGGGCTGAGCACCGGCCGTGGCAGGGACAGCAAGTGTTCAAGGGGGAGAACCTCCCGCATTTTACAATCCGGACGTTTGTCTAGAGGCAGGAACGAATGATTCCGGTAAAGTAAAACACCATCACTCGTGTTGTACGACGCGACAAACTGTGAGGGAAGTGCAGGCGCTGGCAATTGTTAGGACGTTTTGGACACATCCAAAGAGAGCGGTATTTGCCAGTGAAGAGCAAAGAATGTTAAGAAATTACAAGACATGCGTGGTTTCCAGAAGCTGTGCCTTTGATGAGACTGCAGGTGCGCTCTGGAGGTAACTCCAGCCCAGGATTTGCTGCCCTGTATATCCACAGGATTCATTTTAGCACGGCCAGGATCCAGCCCTTCCTTGCAGAGGCCCTGTTTGCTGCCTCACTAGTCAGCCCAAACCCTTCCTCCCCCCTCTCTTCTGGCATCAGGGCATCTTCCTTCTTCATATTTCTCTTTTTCTCCTCTCTAATCCTCCACTTTTCCTATAAATACCTGTCATTCCCTGGCTGCTCTCCCCTTCTTGGTGAGCTTGATTAATACTTGTTCTTTTTCTAGAAGATTTACTTCTTGGGTGGAAACAAAACTACCCATGTTATCGAGGGGCCTTAACAGTTTAGGGATCAGTCTTGCAAAGGTGGACAAGTAACAATCAGTTATATTCCACTGTTCTGTTTCCATGGTAGCAAAGTTAGTTCTTTTTCCTCCTACAATTTTGGGAAGTTATATCCAGAACCAGTTCCTGGATACCATGGAGATACTAAGTCTTTTTTCAGCTTTCAAGTCCTTATATGCTCATGGATGAAACTTCCCAATCTTGCAAGTGTTATGAGACCATTTTCTGACACTAAAAATGAATGTATATACCCAGAAAATATGCTCAAAATTAGTTGCACTATTAGTGAGGTTTTGCACTGAATTTATGCCTTATAGGGTGTGATTGTGTCCTGTAATTTCTGCTTTTTAATGTGCTGTTTGTGTTTTATATTACAATTATGTGACATATCATATTTTTAAAAGCATGTATAGATGGTGCTATCAAAAATGCCACTAAGGGCTGACAGGAAAAAAGCCTTTCTAAAAGGAATTTGATAGAAAAAGGATCAATGATCTTTAACAACTCATAGAAAGATTTTAGTATAATGCTGTTATGCCGCTTCAGTGTTGATCTTAACAGACATAATGGTCTGATATGATTTGCTGTATTAATTTTCTCTGCTTTCACAGGTAGAGAAATAGTTCACTTCTATATCACATATTTTTTTATTGATTCATAGGAACTGGTGTTCAGTAGAGACTTTTGGTGTTCTTTTTAGCATCTAACATTGATAACTGAGAATGAAAAGAATGCAAGAAATGGCCAGGACTTCATGCTTGGAGAGGATGGGGTTGCAGGTTTATAAGTGCAGGGAACAAAAGGGGCTCGTGGGGAGAGAGGAGCAATGGGGGGACTGCAGTCAGCCTTTTGAATTAGCTCAGGGTTTGTGTGGGCTGGACTCACACTTGCCTGAGATAAAGAGAAGTGCCAAGTGTTCCTCTAAGCATGACTCCCCCCAAAAACATAAATATAACAGTGCCTGGCATTCTGCTTTGCTGTTCTGCTGCTCTCATCTGATGGTGGGTGCCAGTGTGAGGTCTTTGCAGACTCTTGTGCAGTGAAATACTCTTGGTTCTTCAGGGAACATGTCCAGAACTTTTGGGTATCACAGTCTGTAACTTCAAATTCACAGACTCTCTGGAATAAGGTGTGGGCCTGTGCTGGGGTCTCACACCAAGCACAGCACACCAGTCAAGTGACATTTAGGGGAAAAACGGGATGAATAGTACGATGCCATCAAAAATTGCCCCTCCTCCTTCCCTGGGAATGTCGGCAGGAAGTTCTAGAGGAGGAGGGATGGAGGTCTTGCTGGAGTGAGGCAAGGCAATGCCATTCCCAGGAGAGCAGGGAGAAAGGCTTGCTGGAAGCAGGTTGGAACAAGCACTTTGAACACTGCCTGTAATTTCAATAGCTGGCTTGACTGAGTTGGACTGAACTGTCTCCAGCACAGCTTTGATGCTTGGATCTCTTGCTTGATGTGGACACGAGCTTGACTGCTGAGATGTGCTATTGTCTTTAATACACTTTAAGCCTCTTTTAAATTCCTCAGAGAACGTTTATTCAGCATTACACAGCATTTAGCTTGCGACTGTCACCCCAGCAGTGTTTGCAGAAAGGTGCACCAGAAATGTGTACAGGGATATCATGCTCTGCCACGGGCCCTGAGAGAGTGAGGGGATCAAAGGCTGGGATGGGCACAGGGCAAGAGTAGCCTGAAGTTCTCAAGTGCAGGATGCAAGTGTGCTGGCAGGATGTTAACTGTGTAATTGGTGACCTCCCCGAGGCTCAGGCTCCAAGCGCATCATGGCACAGACTGGACAGGTTGGCTGAAGGGCTGGTTGAGGTAAGTGGCTTGAGAAGCTGTTTTGCAGACCCAGAAACACCCAGACAAATGTGCAAGCAGATCCAATAATGATGTAATTTGCCCTTCAGTTTAACTGTGCTGGATTTCACTCTCCATTTGTGTATATAAAGACCAGGAGTTAAATTCTGTGGACACAGTGCACTTTGCATTGATGGAATTGAGTCTGGACTGTCATAAATCACTCATCTAGACAGGCCTGTAGACAATTGCACAGCAGAGGTAATTTCCATTTGCAGGCATGTATTAGGAAAGTAAAAGTGTATTCTTGCTTCTGGGACAAACAATTTACAAAATCATGTAGAAATGAGTTAACTCCATTTGAGTGAATAACGTAAAAAATAATCTCATACCTTTTCACCAGCTCCTGAGGAGGTAATGATGAGCTTCTTTGAAGTGTATAATAGCCTGGAAAGGCCCATGAACATCGAAGAGTGCACAGTAAAAATGACTGATTACCTGGCAAACATTTTCCTAATCAATCTTTTTGTCATTAAGTACAGTTAGCAAATGAGAGTATCCATGTCAGAGCATTGTAAACCAGTGAACAGGGCTGGGAACTGGGACTGAAGGGAGGGCAGCAATGGTGAAATCCAGTCTTTCAAGTGTTCTGGAGCAGGAGAAATCTCTTACCACTTTGATTCCTACCCGTCTGATTTTGTGGCTCCCAGGAATGCCGGTCATGACTTGCAATCCATTAATTGCCCTTCTCTGCGAGTAAATGATCTCATAGGAGTCATTCCTTGCATTTCTTCACTTTTTAATGGACTTGTACACGGTGAGCTTATAGGTAATGATCAAATGTTGGAAGCCAGGTCTGTTTTATTGCCACTGAAGGGATGTAGAAGGAAGTGGGAGCACTGTTCTTGACTGAGGAAGGGCAAAAATAGAGGTTGAGATTAGCTTATTATTATTTCTTTAGATCTTCTATCAATCTGACTTAACCTACATGAAATACAATTTTCAGTAATAAAGACACTGCATTTAAATACAATTTTTGTGAACTTATGTAATAATATGTTTTTGTTCAAATACACTGGATGGCACTCAGGCATGTTTGTGTGCTCTGAACTAATTTGTTTGATACTTATTTCTGTATTTATATTTGATAGCAGTCATTGTGTCATGCTAAGGGTTGGCCTGATGGAGGGAGACATTTCAGATTTGAGAAGCACCACAGAAAAACAGTTTCAAGCTAAAAAGCCTGATGTTAGAATCTGAAATAATTCTGTATATACATCCAAAGGATTGGTAAAATAATTCAAAAAACAAGCTATGAAAAGTTCTGTTTACAGATACGTCACCGGCATTGGCAGCTTCCTCAGAGGTACACTGGTTTTGTTAAGAATTAGGTGTAGGTTGGCCTCAAAGTCCACTCTGATGCTGGAGAGCAACTGAATCCCTGTAGTTCATCCATTTCATGCTGTAGGAAAAAGTGAGAAATCATAGCACTGCCCATTCTGTTCTTTGGAGCCTTTTACACCGGACTACAAATAGCACCTGCTCCCTCCTCACTCCCCCATCACTGCATTTTCTGCCTGAGCTCTCTGCCAGCTCCAGTCAGCTCAATTTTCAGGATCTTATATCCTGGAAAATGGCTTCCTGTAAAGGCAAGGTTTGTGAAGTCTCAGAGCAGCCTTTGATGAGATTTCCCTTCCTGAAGCAGTGTTAGCTCCAGCAGCCTTCTGCTGGCTTCTTCACTCCATGACACTTCCTCACACGGCAGTAACAAAGGTACCACTGGAAGTATTTAGGTAACCATGGAGACCGAGGGAAGGAAGCAGATTATGGTAAAAAATAACTCAGGGAAAAGAAAGTTGTATTTTTAACCTGGATTTTTACCCAGTCTGTTCCCCGGATGGTCCCCAAGAGAATGTGCACCAAGTCAGGGCCATGCGTAGGCAGAAATAACAGTGGGCGGGTGTGGGTTGTTTATTTGCTTTCAGCAGAAATGCTCCTGAGACTTCACCCTCCAAGAACCTGGAAAATGTTTCACCTTACCTGATCATTTCTTGCTGTTTGTCTGTTTGGATTTTTGTTTTTTTGTTTTCAAAATTCAGCTGTTAAAGTCACCTTCTGCCAGCTTTTATGCTCTTTGGACAGTGCCATGACTGTTCCTTGCACATCCTCTATATGTCTGTATTGCCCTTTCCCTTTTACAGACCCCACTTCAAGCTAGTTCCCAACTCTCCCACCGTAGCTATATTTATATTTGTGTTTTACCTACTCAGAAAGTGTTTCACACAGAAAACAAACTTTAAAGCTGATGTAAAGAGACGAAGACAGTGACAGGCAGAAAGACGTGAAAAAAAAGATTTCTGTACTCTTTGGCCTGTGTAAGCACTGCAGGGGCTCTTCATCCAACATGCATGTCCCGGTGTCCCCGTTACATGATGGGTATGACACATGGACTGACTCGATGGCCTTGAGGGGCACAAGGACTTGGGGTGTCTCTGTAAGGTCAGAGTTCATTACATCATCTGCAGCTGATAACAGAACCAAAATATTTCATTCTTGTAACTGGTGTAACATTTCTCTGCCGTGTTTGGAAAATTGATAAACATTTTTTAAAAAATCCCAATTCTCTAAAAAAAACCCCAAGCTATTTTCACAAACCAGTTAGTGGGGCTGCTTTTGCTTCTGCAAAACAGCTCTGCCAGAGTGTTCTCTTGGTGCCGTCTGTAGCTGATTTGAGCCGCTCCGTTTGTCCACACACCTTCTCACCATGATCTCTGCAGGGTACTGATGGCTAACCCTGTTCCACCAAAAGGAAAGAGGCTGCTGCAGTTAAAGCACACACCTTGTGGATGAAAACCTTCCCTGGATTAATTTTATGGTACTAGGAAATCAATGTAACCTCTTTTTCTGATTTCCTCACTATTTCTCTTGGCTGTTGGTCTTCAGTTGACACCTGGGAGTTCTGGAGCTTGTGGAAAGCAGGACTCCTGTGACTGTTGAGTTCCCTCCCATGGATAATCTGTGTATCCCATTAAGAATGATCAGAAGGGGTACCTTTCTGGTTACTATTGACTGGCTTGGAGCAGATGCTCAGCAGAATCCTGCCAGGTGTTAAGTGCTGTAACATAGCTCCAGGGAAACATTTAAACACATCCATACGTTCAGCGGCAGTGTGAAAGGTCTGGAAAAATCCTCTTGGTACTTTCCAAATGGGCAAGGATAATTAAAGGAAAAGCAACTCCTCCTCTTGTATTTGTAAAAGCAGTGTTTTCTTCTGGACTCTGTTGTTTTGTTGTTGTGTTTTTGTTTTTTTTTCTTTTTGTTGTTCCTTTCAAATGTTTGTATTTCTCAGCTGGCAGTTACTAAGATCTCCCCAACTGTTGCAGGGGAGATTAAACATCTTTCTCACCAGTTGTAGTTTGCTGCATCCCAGTCTGAAACCAGCTCTCTTGTATAGTTCTATCAGCCCAGCTGTGGCTCAGAATCCAGAAGCAGTTGTGTAGTATCCCCATTATTGTTTTACCACCTCTGTGCAGGGCAGTTTTTCAGGGGAATAATTTATGTTGTCCAATATTATGTGTATTTTAGTGCTCAGGTAATAACAACATAATATTTCAAACAAAATACAGCTTCTGTAATGAGAAGCCTTATTTCTGCCAGGATGTGATTAGGATCCCTGCTACAGTGATCTAATGAGATTGACCTTCATTTCATAACAAATTGCTCTCCTCCTGAAACTATTTTTAATGGCCTTCTTGATTTATGCGAAGGAACCTATAGCGGTGGCCTTCACGAGGGGAAATAAATGATTCAAGTAATTATAAATTTTATGAAAATTACAGTTTCCTTTAAAGTGCTGCTATAGTTGTGCAATATTACACACTGATTGAGTGCAACACTGGAAGTCTCACGTGGCTTTGTTCCTCTCGCAAATAAGAAAATAAATGAATTTAGTTCGTACTGTGTAGAAGATAAACCCTGTGTGATTCTGAACCCGGAGCTGGTTTGAGCAGCCCGCAGGCTCACCTGGAGTCTCCTACCCTGGAGTGCCATTTGCTGCCATCTCCTGGGCACTTCCCAAAACTTCAAGGAGACGATCAAATCCACGCTCTGATAAATTGCTGTTGTCCTGATATTCAGAGCTGTAGTGTGTGTGGCTTCTGATATATATTTTTAATGAGATGAATCCTCTTTTAAAAGGGGATGAAGAAAAAGAGGGATCCATATTGTGAAAATTTCTGTGGATTGTCTTGAAATTTTGTTTAGTTGAAGTAGGATGGCTGCAGGGTTTCAGAGGGCAAGTGAGTTGGAGATGGATACACTTGGTAGTACACTGATATTAGATAAGAATGCTCTGTTATGATGTAGTTATTTTAATCTGAAAAGTCTCCTACCTTACCAGTATTATTTGATCTTCACCACATCCTCAGAATATTTCTTTTATTACATGGTCCTAGTTCTGTGATGTCATATCCACTGTGAGGCACATTTTCAGGCTTTGTATATGTATTACCCTTTGCAGGAAAGTTAAGTGATGTAAAAATCATATGACTAAATATCTTAGTGCAGTTTGAGCATTTATCCCATATTTCCTGTAGACCTGGCTACAAGTTTAATGCCTGTAAATTCCCTTTCATAAATCCCAACACCAAAACTGTTCTGAATAAACAGTTTAACCACAAATCAATCTGAGACGGAAAGACGAAGATGCAAATTAAACTTTAAAGGAAAGGCTCCACAAAAATAACAGCGTTATTTCCTCCAAGGCCATAGAAGTTCCCACGTTAAGATAAAGAACTTTCAAGTCTGTATGTAGAGCACCATCTGGTGACTCCTGCACAGCAGGATCCCAGAGCAGGGATTTATGTACCTTGCCGTGTCGCAGACAGCGAGTCAGTCGATGTCCCCCAGCAGACCTGCTCCTTGTTCTCACTGCCAGATACGTCTTCCTACAAACATAAAAACGAGCTTTCAGTCCCGTTTCCAGGCTTTGGCTGCTGTCCCCATTATCTCTGCAGAGGAGCAGGGGGGATTGCTGGTGCTGGTGGCCTCCTCTTTGTGGCTTCCGATGTGGGCAAGCTTTCCTTTTATCCAGGAAAGGCACACTTGCAGTGCCAGCCTTAGGAGCAGTCAGCAAGCACAGAGATCGCTGTCTGGCACCCAGCCTCTCTTGGCTGCCTCTCCTCCTGCCTGAGACATCCACTCAGTCTGTGCCTTTCTCTCCTGCTGCCCACTGTTCCAGTCTGTCCCTGGTAATGCCACAGTCACTTTGCCACAGCACAACCCCAGGAGGAATGTGTTTTGGTGGCCATGTGGCTGTAGGGCGTGGGTGGTGTAGGGTGGTGGTTGTTGGTGTTCACTTCCACAAAACCAGTGAACTGGATGATCCAGTTGTAAGCATCATCCTTCGGTGCCTTAGCTGCTTGTGGGTACATGGATTCATGTCACAGAAACAGACTTTGAGAGGTTTTACTTTTCCTGTAAGCAAAGAGCAAGGAAAGAGATTTGGAGCTTAATTCTCTGCTACATTACACCATAGTACCATAGATTTCTGTACAGTTCTATTTCATCTTCAAGTCAAGGTAATTGACTGGAATATCATGTTTTCATCCCATAATCCTCTCTATCCCGCATATCTCAGGCAATCACCTCAGCAGCTGTGTATTTCTGAATCCCTTTAATGAGTTTTCTTTTCTTACCACTGAAAAAAATGTATCTCCTTTGTTTCAGCAGAACAGCCTGTGGACTCAGCAAAAACATCATGTGTCTGAGTCTAGACACAGCATATGAAATGCTTCCTCCAGCAGTAATGACACAAATACTAAAGGAATGAAATGCTGTTACTAAGGCTCATTTCAGTTTTTTTCATGTAGCAGCTTTCTTAATTCATTGGAGAACAGTTTCTCAGAGTTTGGCACAGTGGACTGAGCTGGTTACAAAATCAGTCAGTGCAGCAGGTGAGCAATAGAGGAGTGGAAGCAGTTTAGCTGATGAGCTGCTGTGAGAAGCAGACAGGTGGGTCTGTGTGAGCAGTGGGGCAAGGCTGGGGGGCAGAGATCACACCTTTGCCAGTGATACTGCATTGCTTTAAATCTCTTTCCCACCGTGTCCAAAAGCCTTTGCTTTCTGATGCGGAACCTCCCATGACACCTACGTCAATTTTCGTGGCTCTGAAACCTGCAAGGAGGCTCTGAGGATATTTTAGAAGGGTGGAGAACTTGATCAATTTTAAAATATAGTTTTGTACTGAGATTTAATTCGATAAGGGGTGAGCCCTGCTGTAAATGCAGAAGGCGTTTACTCCATAACTATTGAGGAAATACATATTTCATAATTCGAAAGCTCATATTTTAATCTTAATTTTTTGTTGTCTTAATCCTTTGGGAACTTCTCTATAGAGAAAGAACACAGCATATATTAGTGTAGGCCTTTAAATTATATTTATATGTAAGCAATGGGGAGAACATGCGCTATACTACTGTTATTGATTCATTTTGGTTAAAAAACTGCCAGCAATCAAACAGGGTGAAAACAGAGGCAAAAGATTGAATCTGGAAATTTCTAACTGTAACAACCTGTAAAAACAGTCCCTTTGAAATATACCTACAATTATATTTGTGGCCTGGACACGCTGGATTTGTGTGGTGCAGTTGCTGAGGCAAATGGTTGCAGGGTCCAGCCACGGAATCTCAGTGCGTCCAACCGTGGGTCCCACCACAGGGAAGCTTTGCCAGGGATCTGCCGCCTTTCTATTAAGAGCTTCTAACTTTTGAGTTTTCCTGGTTGTGATTTAACTGTCTGGTGTTCCAAGGCTCATGGCCATGCTCTCTCAGTGTTTCACACACAGCACATAGGTAAGAACATGCTACAGCTGCTCCTTTCCTACCTGCATACACCGGGCTCTGAGCTGTCCTGAACCAGCCCAGCTCTGCGACCTGCACTGGCATTATCTTAAGTTACATTCAAACCTCCACAGACTGAAGGTGCACCTTTGCAAAATGCACATCTCCATCCCAAATGGAGCCTCCTTGTGCGTGCCACGTGCAGGGGAGTTCTCTGAGTTTGGAGCCCAGGGAGTTGCACACTGAACTTCGGTGTTTGTTCTGACTGTAATTGAATTGAGTTTTCAAATCGGTAGGGAAAACCCATTCTGTCTGTGATGTAAAACAAGCTGCTTTTACCACAAGGAAGGTCTGTTCCAGAGATGTGGAGCATCCCAGAATCCAGCCATGCGTGGCTTGGGTAAGCACTCTGACCAGTTTGTGTTTCAGAGGGTTATGTGCAGTTATGGCCTTTATTCTGTAAGTGACCTATTTGAGTAGCTCTGCTCTGTATAAGGGCAGCTATTTTGAACTTTGGATGTTTTGGAGAGAGGAGGAAGTGCAGTGAAGGATAGAATTAGGTCACAACTTCACACTGCCAAGATTTTTCTCTTGATTTGCTTATTGCTTTTGTAAAGCAGCCTCTCACCCTGGGAGGAATGATCTTTTCTCTGCACTCACTGGATCAAAAAACAAAGGAAATTCATTGACATCATAAAAAAAAAAATTAATTTTCTGTATTTCTATGTGGAAGTTTTGCAATAAAGGCAAACCAATCCTCCCAGTTCTGTAATTAGCATTTATGATCAGGAGGTAATAAACAGTCAAAGTCAGTTAAAGCATTTCTCACAAGCAGTTTAGAATCTCACTAAAATGACTGAAATGCAGGGCAACACAAGCTCTGCTGTGATGAAGGGCAGGAATAGCAGTGGGATTGTTGATGATTAGTCGGATAAGAAGCAGGATTAGGAAGACCACATTTAAAACTGAGGAGCTCAGTTCAGTCCAGACAACATCCTGAGCCCACTGATTGCTCCCTGTAGAGAGCAAGCTCGAAATCTTCATTCCCTGTGCTATTTAGAACTAATAAATGCATCCAAATTAGAAGCTAGTGAAGTGTTTTCACATCATATACCTCATTAAGACACTTTGGGGTGGGTGGAAAAGATAAAATTATTCAAAAGCAATCTTAATAACCAGATGAATGCCATAAATTTGCCTGCATCCAAGATGTGTCACAGGGCTTTGCTTTCAGGGACTGTGTGCACCCACGGCTGCAGTTCCCTGTCGTGGTGACGGTTACACGCGTGTGTGTGGGAGGCAGTGGGTGAACAGAGAGCGCTTGGGAAATCTGCCCTACGTTGTGTGAAGTAAGAAATTAGCAGGGACTCTGTGCCTGGTGTTCTGATTAAATCTTCTGCTATTACATTATATCCCCTTTCAAAATTGCTGTGGATATTGAGCACTTACCCAGCTATATCCGTGGTAAGATCCGCTTCCCAGATGCAGTTAACACAAGCTGTTCTTTGTACCTTGTCATAGGATAACATAAATTCACAGCCGTATCACTGTCTTCTTTTGGCAGTTTGGAGATGTAGGAAATATTGCAATTAGATGTTTCTAATTTAATTCAATTCCTCATTAATTTGATCTCTCCTTTAATTCAATCTCAGCCTCAGGACCTAAATCATTTGTATTAAAAATAACATAATGACCAGTCTCTTTTTTTAATCAATGGTGACTGCTTTAGGCAGGTATTAGTAGATAATCTGATTACTAAATACACAGTGAGTTGGCATTTAGTTAATAACTAAAAGGGAAAACTTGGAAAAGAATCAAAGAAAAAAATAGAAAGAGGGATCAGTGAGGCTTACAAAGACACGCAACATTAAAGGAAATATTATGGAAGAGTTATTTTTGCTGGTGATTGTTACTGGTACAAGCCTCTAAGGTGCACAGTCAGTGGAGTCAGCCATGGGCAACAGGCTCAGCCCAGCAGGAAAATTATTGACAGAACTCCAGAAGGAGTGAGGTCCATGGTAAATCCAACATCATTGCCTCTGAGACTTATTTAAACTTACTAATGGGATTTAGAGGTTGATGCTTAGCAGTATTAAGCGGGCATAGCTCCACTGAACTCTGTCTGCATCATTTGCAATCCTCTCTCTCCGATTGTAGGTAGACACCATTTGCCTGGCCAGCAGCCTTTCTATGGGAAAGCCACTCTCCTGATTGTCCAGTGTGTTGTCTGGGAAGAATGTACTACCTGGCAGAGTCCTGGGCCAGGGCAGGACTCAGAGCTGGCAAGAAAACTTCTGATGTGCAGCTAAATCCAGGTTGGACTCGGAGCAGTGTGGAGCAGCTCTCCAATTGCTTCCGAGCAGCTGGGGGGGAAGTCACCAGTCAGGCTGGTTGGCCACTTCTCTGATTTATGTCACAAGGCCCCCAGTTCTCTGGAGACTGAGAGCTGCCAGATCTGGCAGTGCTGGACAGAGGCTGACTGGAGTTACTTTGAGGGGACAGTGCTGCATCTCTTCTTTTCTTACTAATACCATCTTGGGACTGCCTCTGAAGTAGGTAGTTTACTGTCTTTTCTTGTCAAATTTGCAATGCTGCTGTAATGACAGCCCTTCTGGTCAGCCAGTAGCTCTGGAGAAGACTTGGACTGTTATTTTCCACCTGCGTCCCCTGTGACTGCTCCTGATGCCTGAGTGATCAGGCTGAATGGAGCCCATGGTCTGCTGCTCAGCAGATGGCATTTTTCCAGTCCATCAGTATTGGAGTGGCACCCACAGCATGAGGGATCCCAAGCTGTTAAAGAGAGCACCTTTTGGCTATGGCAGGAGAAAGAGCCTTGACAATTTGCTGTTTTGCAAGTTACCCAGTAGCAAACTAAGTATCATTAAAACATTTGTCATGTAGGATGCCACAACACCCTGTTGCTCCTTCCTGAAGCTGAAACACAGCCTGGTGTCCTGTGGTTGCAGCCTTAGCAATAACCCCATAAAACACAAACACATAAGATGGAGTATTAATATGGCAGAGTATAAAACATTTTTTTCCAGTAACATAAATGGAAAAAAGTTTGGAAGGAGACTTTCTTCCCTGGCCAAGAGCAGCTGCATCACTGGCTCACAGGTTATGGGATGTTCCTTTTCTTTTGGTGGTTGTGGCTGTACATGGGCAAACTATTGGCCCACTGCCAACAGCAACTTGATTTAAATTTAGTGCCCACGTAGGAACCAGGAGAATTTTATTACCTTGACTTAATTCTTCATTTTCTTTAGAAGAACTTTTATGTCCTTTTGCACTTTGGAGAGGTGCAAAGTTAATAGATTGCTTCTTACAGATAAACTGCAGGGATTTCATTTTTTTCAAGGTTAATCTGCTACTCACTGCAGTTTATCTGGGCCATTAAGACTCCAATAAAATCAGGCAAAACCTGGCATCTGACATTAGATCTGTAGCTACCCCCAGCCCTGCTGCACACAGGTGCTGTCCCTGGGGCTGTCCTGTCCTACATGGCAGTGTTGTGCTGTGCAGGGGAGTACGGGGTCATCCCAGCACCTGTGAAACACCAGGCAACAGCTGGAGAAAGCAGCTTTCCATGTACTCGTTGAACAAGGGCTCCTGGCTGGTACCAAAAAGGGCAAACATTCTCAATAAGCCTCCCTGTTCCCATTCCTTCTCCTAGTTTTGTAATTTTCCCTTAAATTACTGCCTGCTACGTCCAGGACTTGCTTCTGTGCATGTCCTGACTCTGCCAGCTGCAATTTAACAAAAATAACACCTTAATGACAGCAAAACAAAGGGTCAGGAGAGATGTAACAGAGAGCAGAGGTAACAGAAAACGGACCTTCAGTAGCTATTATTTTGAGTTCTCTGCTTCAGGGCCTCCAGGCTGCTCTCCTTTGGCTCCCCCAGCACCTCTTTGCCAGACAGTGACTTGTTGCTCATTTGAAAGCCCTGAACTGACAGCAAGAAGCCTTCCCCCATCTTGCACAGGGGTGGCCTGAGCACCAGGCTCTAATGCTGTCTCCTAAGACTGCAGCAGCAGCACCAAGTGAAGTGGATTGGAAGGCCCAACTGGTGTTTTAACGAGTGTCTTTCTCCACAGAGGTGTCTTATCTCAGAATTGAAAGGAAACTGCAGCCTTCCTCTGAGCTGCTTCCCTTGTGAGCTGCTTCCATCCAAGCCTGGTTAAAGCCCTGCTGGGTGAGGAGGACAGCGTGGTTCAGACAGGGCACTATGTAAGCTCATCAACCTGGGCAAAAGCAGCGGCCTACAGAGCTCAAGGGGTGCATGGGGGCTTTCTAGAAAAGAAAGGTTTATCACACAGAGGAACACGGTTCCTTAGGGCCTCTCTACCACAGGGTGACATTTCTGAGGTGGTGAAAGATCGATCCAGACATTCCTGCATCAACTGAAACCAGGCATCTGCTGCTCTTGCGTTCGTGTCTGGCACAAGCTGAAACGAGAACACCAGACTGCGACCGCTTAAGGACACCCACAAGAGGGTTTGTACTAACATCACTAAATTAATTTCAAGCAGATTTTAGTTAAACTAGTATAATTATCATGTCTTGACAAGGTTTCCGCTTATTTTTGCATATCTTTTCCCTGCAGAGCAGCGATTGCCACTGACAAATGGCATAATCTAACTCATGTTTAGTTAAGTCTGTGGCACTTTGTTGAAGTGAACAGGGATTACTCTGGCAAAGCCAAAATATTGTCAGGCTGTTAAACATGTTTGCATGTTTACTGACACCTCTGGAGTCAGCTAGCTTTGTTTTTTTCTAAGGGATGAGGACAATAGCTTAAACTGGTTTTGAAAGGCTTTGAGGCAGTGCCTAAGGAATAAATGAAGGGCCTGTAGTAGTTACACTGGAGAATAATTCTGCTCATTTAAACTGATGACTTAGCTGTGCAAAGCCACTATAACTGCAAAGAATAGAGCCCACAGGGTGTTTTTCCAGGTTGTTTTTCTTTAAGGAGTGTTTGTGAGCAGTGTGCTTGTCTTTCTCGCCGAAGCACGGTGCTGCTCCGATGTACACGGTGTCATGTGCTCTACGCTAATAAATTAGCATCTGCAGCCACCCCTGCTGCCTGTCAGATCTGGGTACAAAATTGAGCTGTTTGATCTTGGTGCCACTGAAGTGTGTCTGCATGACTGTGGAAGATGCATATTATCCCATCTGTTTCCCACAGACCCTCCATCAGGTTGGATGTTTCAAGGTAACAGATCAGACGCCATGAATTCCGTAGCAGACGACTGCCTTGGAGACATCCTTCTGCTCTGTCGCAGCACATAAAAATTCCACTTTAGAGCAATTTTATGCCTTCACAGCAGGTCATTTAAGCCCTGTCCACAATAGGGAAATGGGTGACTTTGCCCCAGCAACTTTTGTGCTATGGGCTGTCCCAGAGTGGCCGTTCTCATCGACGTGCCAGGTGACTCCTCTCCAGGAAGGCCTTGCGAGGCACGGCTTCAATCAGCAGCAGCTGCTGGTGGCCTGTTATTTCTAGGCTGCTGCTGCCACTTGTCCAGATGGAGCTGAAATAGTGCCAGCTGTGGTGGGACTTCTGGGGAAAACACCAGAGGTGGGAGGTGGCACTGTGTCCCAAGCACTGGAACTCCTGACCAGCATGGTGGCAGGGCTGGAGTGCTGGGCATCAGCCTCACCAAGCCCCGCATGTCCCTGCCATACCTGCACTCTGGTGCTGCTGCAACATCCCCCGCTATTCTCAGAGTAAAATCCTTTGCTGGACTTGCCACGTGCATTTTCCTCAGAAACACACATTCTGTCTGGGAAGAGAGAAAAATTAGACAACTGCAAGTTTGATTTTGAGTGTAATAAAACTAGTTTATTTACACAGTAACATGAATGCCACAGAGTACACAGCAAAGTACCACAGCAAACCAGAGTGTAACTGCCCCTGATCACAAAGGAAGGCTTGAAGTTTATATACTTATTGATATAAAAATGTGTAAATATCAATATGAAGCACCAGATAAAGCAATGCAACCAGGAATTCCAAATACAAATTATCCACAAGAATTGAGTTGAAATTAAAAAAAAGGAAAAAAAAAATCCCTTATTCAAGGCATTTAAAGAAATCCCACTTTAAAAAGTCCATTGATTTTGGAATCCCTAATTTAAAAATAAATTTCCCCCTTTTATTAAAAACAAGAACATAATCTTAAATGCTCAGCATAATTAAGTTTTAAAAGAAAAAAACCCAAGGATTTCAACTGCAAAACCTTCTAATACCAACAAGTCAAAGGATAAGGAAACAGAAGTTTTGAGTCATTTTTGAAGAGGTGTTATTTATGAAATGACTATTTAAAAATTTACACACTCTTAAATATATATTATATATACAATATATAATATATATATTTTCAAGCAAAAAGGGGCAAAGAATACTTCTGGGATACAAAATTTATATACATACATATATATATTAAAACATGCCCACATGCACTCATATATATATGTATGTATATATATATATATATATATTTATGAACAAATATTCCCTCCATATAAAAAAGCTCCGACCTCTTCTAAATCCCTGAAATCTTCCCCTTGGATTTATGGAAAAAAAATATCTTTATAGTCTGAAGTACAAACCAAATTCTCAAATTCTGTAGAGTGGTAAAATGCTTATGTACAGGTAAGTGAAGTATTTCATTTTCTCACTGGCAACTCTGCTTGATCTGAAAGCATTCTGTGGTTTCCAAGTAAATGCTGAGTGGAGCACCAATGCAAGGAGACCTTTAGGAAGTTATTTAAATTACATTCTACACCCACTCAAAATCACCATCCTTCTAATACTTCATCCAGGTGAATAATAAAATCCATACCAATGTCTACTAGAAATTCTCTGCAACACAGCAGGGAAAAAGACTTGCTCCTCCTTTTGGAGTTGAGGGTGCCCTAAGGAAATTTCCCTCCAGTGTTTCTTTTGAAAAGTAGTTTTTGTGTATTCTCCTGTTGAAGTGTTTGGAATCCAGATGACTGTTTACAGAGTATTTCCACAGGTGCATTTTTGTAGAGGTATTTAATATTCTATTCTGCGCTTCTTTGATGTTACGTTACTGAATAACTAAATCATCATCACATCTCTCTCTCTGCGCTGGCTGAAGGGCTCTGATTGTGCTCTGGGTTTTACAGGAGTTTTAGCAGAGCCAACACCACCTCTGCAAAATCAGAGTAAAACTGAGGGTCTAGTCAGGCAGGGAATAATGGCCAAGTACTGTTTGTACAGGGAAACAGCCAATTTGGGGAAAGGGGGAAAAGAAAGTGCATTAAAAGGTCTGACTCAGTTTCTACTGTATATCCCTCAGAAAAGTTAAAATTGATTTAAATAAAAATAGGACTATTTAATATATATTTACATATGGATTTGCTTGCTATTACAAACAAAAAGAAAAGTTAATTTAGGTGGGACATCTCAGCACAAGAATTGAGAACGACATTTTATTTCAGCAGCAAATACATGTTAAAATTAGGGACCTACAGTGTGAAGCTGCTGAATAAATTCTCCACATAGCTGAACCCTAACACATAACTTACTTAAATAGTATATTTTTCTCTATAACACATGGGAATTCCCTTGTGTTAACATGTCAAGGTGATCCATTCCTACCTTGTGGGTGCTGCTGGGATGTGTGGAGCATGAAAGATTTCAGGTGGAACGTTTCTGTAAACGCTCCCAAGCATTTTTGCCTGTGGACCAGTACCGTGGTATCCCAGCTGCAGTTACTGGTTTCATCAGGTCTGAATGCTGAAGTGAGACCAGGCTTCTATGTTTGGACATTCCAGGGGCTCCAGAAGAAATTTCTGGATTCCCTCATTCCTGAAATTTTGCAGGCAAGCTTTTACTAGTAGATTCTTTTTATATTCACCTGGTTATGCATATGGACTGGACCAGATCAGATCTGATGTTTGACAGATAATTAGTGAATAAATGGGAATAGTCATTCCCATTTAAGGAATGCAACCTAACCCATTTTCCATAACATCTCAGGAGCAGTTTTTCCAGCACTCCTGTTTGAACAGAGGTTGTGTGCAGCACCTCCCCTACCTACAGCAGGAGCAGCACATCTCACCTTCACCGCTTCTCCCACACTAGTTCCTCACCTTCTCACAGCAGAGTGTCTGCAGCAGATTGTCAAAGCAAAAGGCTTTTCTTGATGCCTGGGCAGTCCAGATCAAGTGACTTGTCATCCACTATTATTCTCACTGTGCAGATCCCAAATTTGAACGCCCACAGTTTTGTTATTTCAGGTTTATGCTGTACTACAAGCAACCTAAAGGAACCCAGTCACATAAACCCCAAATACAAATCTCATGGAACAGATCAAACTGGTATCTTATGAAGTACAGCATTTAATTATTTAAAGTATTTTGCATCCTTATGTGGGCAGGATTATTTCTAGGGCTGTTATGAAAAGAGTAAGATTCCCACCAACTGACCAGCTACATTTCAGGTTTTTGACAAGGCACTAAACATTGTGAATCCAATCACTGTGCTCTCTCTGGAACATTAGAGAGGGTTTTAATGGCTCTAATAGGATCAGAAACCACTCATCATAATTCTTCAAACAAGCGTTTGATTTTTCCAGAAATTAGTTTGCACTGGAAAAATCTTTAGAGTTCATGTTAAAAATATTTGAATGACAGCTTTTATTAATAGAAAAATATATATTTACAGTCAATACTGTTATCTCAGATTTGCAGCTCTTCCTATTTCTTGAGCTCAACTGAAAGTGCGACATTGCTAAAAAGAAATTCAAGATCTGTGCACATATTCAAGTAAGTTCTAACATGCACAGCCAGGGGTTTTGTTCCTGTCATACACAGGATCCTGTTGCAAACAGAGCGGGTTTTTTTCCTTTTGATTAGCAATTATGCTGTAGCATTGTTAGGATTTGCTTACAATCAGTTGAATGCATACATTCTTGTATATTTACGTGGCACAATCCGGTGCCAGGATGGAGAACCACCACAAACACAAGTTACAATCATCAGTTATGGGCAGATCTGCAAAGTCAGCCTCAGGGCTCCTCAAGGAAGAGCTCAGGCCAGATCAGGTTTGACTACGTTGACCATTCTTTCTTTTTTAAAGAAAAAAACCACACAACATTACAAATTGCTAAAGTTTACCCAGTGCTGCATGAGAAAGAGATTGGTAGTGAACATCTATCCACGCTTGATTATACTGCAGAGCTAAAATGAGTATTGGTTCATCACAACAGATACAAACTGAAAGTAGATAGCTAGAGATACAAAGGCATCGGACCAGCTGCACTAACACCAACGGTTGGAGAACATTCAAAATTCAACTTTGCATGTGCATGTTGACAAGGAAGGGACACTGGGAACACGTGTCCGTAAACACGGAAACAACCACCGGCTTCAAGGAATCACTGCAATGGCGAGTGGGCCAAGGCTCCTGTCCGGGTCAGCTGGGAGGGCAGGTGCACACACACACCACGGAACAAACACAACACAGAGCACAGGGAACAAGAAGCCCTACTCGTAGCTCACACACGGTGACCAACAGCTACTAGAGAGTGCACGGGTGACTTGCCATGCTCGCTGTGTTAACCTGTGAGAGCATTGCCCCCCTGTGTCCAGAGAAAGCAGGGCTGCACTGAACATGGGATTCTTTGTAAAGGTTCTTCTACGAGCTGCTCAGCAGTAGTGTAGAAACTTTCTTTCCTGATGTAGTGGAGGTACCTCAACTACATACATTGCACTTGGGCTTTTAATGCACTGTCCTGTTTTAATGCATCAATGCCGCCATCCTAACCTTTTTGCAAAAAAGAGAGAGAAAATATATATATATATATCACACTAAAATATATTACCCTTATCCTTGCCTGATCCTTCACTGATACAGGTGAATCAAACAAAAGAATAATCATCAGAAGTTTCAAAAAATCTTCAGGAAGGTCACAAAGACAGTCTATACTACAGCACAATCGATGTAGGCTTCCACACGCCATTCAGCTTAGCTCTGAGAGATGCCAGAGAAGAGCAATACAGACATGTCAGCCCCTCCAATGTAGGGTGTGGATCCAGAGCTAGTTTTGCTGACTTTAAGCCTGCAGGACTGTTTGTTCAGTTGCCATGCATCTGGTCCAGGCATGCATATGCTGTATAAAGTGGCTATTTTGTTTCAAGGCTGAAGTGAACGAATTCCTCACAGTTTTAATAGTTAAAATGAAACATCAGTCCATAAAAAAGAACACATGGATATCTGTGCATTTATGTGCCAGCAAAGTAAAGGAAGGGGCTGCAGATCTAGCTTCAGGTAAAGGCTGGTGTGTAAAGTGAACACTGTAATGTACAGCTTTAAAAAAATAACACAAGAATTGCACATAGATCCATAGGAGAGAAGCACAGGCTCGTAACTAGGGCTGTCTGCTTTCCATCACCTGTGTCAGAATATTCAGGATCACTTTTTTCCCTGCATCCAGGTCAGTTCTTCAGAGTGATTCAAGAAACAACTCATAGCCTGGCAATACTGAGCAAAGGTATTGTCTGTGCAACTGCATAGGTTCCATGAGAAATGGATGTTAGGGCATGGAAGGAAGTCAGCAGTGGCCTCTAAAAGTGAAAAAGCTCCTTCAGGTTGAGTTTTTAGAAATTCTGACTCTTTAATCCTCACTAATTCCTCCTCTAATCCAAAACTCTGTCTGTGGTGCTCTTTGTGCTCTTCTGACAACATTCCATTTTTAGGGTGTTGTCTGTTGCAACATTAGGAAACACTGGTTACAACAGACAGGAGACACGCAGCCAAACACTGCTGTGGGGAACACGGACCACAATACTGTCAGCTGTGGCTGCCAAACTTAACAGCTCTCAATAATTTAACAACAGTGTTTTTGCCCCCTTGTTTTTACCCTTCAGAGAACCACGTCTGCAGTAGAAGTGTCTCCATGTGGCCTGTTAGCGACACACAGACAAGCTTTAAACATTTCTATCTCCTGCCAACAAACCAGCAGAGCCAATTCCAGTCCCATTTTGCAGTATGGCACAAGTGACAAGAGCAGACCAAAATAAAACAGAAGAGGTGGCTGTTATTTTCATCCTCTATTCATAGCAGTGATTGTCAGAGAAGGTTATGTATGTCCTATCCATTTCAAGTCAGGCTTTAGTGCCTTTTGTGATGGAGGGGGAATTTCAGTGGCCCACCATTGTCTTGTTCTTATCTAAATGCAGTTATGGCTACAGTACATCAACAGTCCAGACTGGTGAGTGGCACCCAGGAAGTGGGATAGACAAAGTGTGCATATTCTGCTTTCTAATGCAGAGGTCTTAAGCTAAGGGTAATGGTCTGGTTAAGGCAGCGTTGTTGAACTCACGGATCCATGGTTAGACAGGATATGGGTAGGCAGTGAGGCAGAGAAGGGGACTGAACACAGATGCTCACTGACCCTTGCCACAGTCAGCAGGAAAAACACATCTGGGGAGGAAAATACAGTAAAGTCTGTTTGTCTGAGACGAAAGGAAGGAGGAGCACAGCCCACTTGTGGGGGACTGAGTGAGCTGGGAAGAAATTTTGTGTGGTATGTGGAATGGAAGCAAATGAGTGTTTTGTGGCACGGTGGATCATTCATCTCACATTTACAACTAATCCATCTCTGCTTATGGTCACTGCTATTCACTAACCAGGGCTACACAGGAAATGACAGAAACTACCCAGAAGAGGAGGGCAATTTGTTTACTGCAGTGGTAGAAATAGTGGTATCAAAGTTTGCTCTCCTTTTCTGCCAGATATGAATCAAGTCAGATACTCGCATCTGATCCAAATGCAGTCATGTGTATATAATCAATCCCTAACAGGCCTGGCAAAAAAAGTCACGTTTCTGTCATACTGGGTACAGGATGCAATTTCTCCAATAAGAACCTATTTGCTCAGAGTTGCTGGCTTTGATATCTAGGCTGCTTTTTAACACTTGTACAAAATGTGAGCCCTAGTGCAAGCTGGAGTGAGGGCAGGGGCAGAGGTGAGGGTGCTTCATGAAAAGCAACAGGCTCTACAAACTAGTGCTGCTTCATGATTCTCACAATGCGATGAAGTGAGTCTGTAGTGGCAAAAGCCAGATACTGACAACAAAGCCAGTCTTCCAGAATAATTCCACAGTCCCTCTCCAAGGACTTCTCTGCAAACTTGATCATCAGCAGCGTCCTTTTTATATCCAGCCAGTTCTGGAGTATAGCATCTCTCCGCGAGGGGTTGGAAGAGGTACTCAGAGCACGGAACAAGTCCTCACGTGGGCCCCAAAGCAAACACTGAAGGATTCCCTTGGCTTCTGATATCAGGATCCTCTCTGAAGGGTTGGGATTCAGCAGGCAGCTGGCAAGCTGTTGAAGCCCTTGAGAGTAAAGGGAACGGCAAGGAATCTTAGGGAGATCAGCACGAGTGTACTCCTTCTCTTTCAGCTCTGGATTCTCATCGAAGGGGTTGGGTAAGTGCAGCATTTCGTAGATGAGGATGCCAGTCTGGAACTCATCACACTTTTTGTACTGTGTTGCAGTGATGATTTCTGGAGCCAGGCGGGACTGATCCCGTAGGACCTCTGGATCCACCATATGACTCTTCTGCTTGGCCTGGGAGAAATTGCTCACTATGAGCCTGGCTGGGCAGGCGGTGCTGGGACTGTGCTCCATGGACTCGGGGCTCAGGGGGCTGCCTCCCGGTCTGGAGTGAACCAGCAGCAGGTTCTCCAAGCGCAGATCACAGTGTGTGATGTGGTATGGCTTCAGGTGCTCCAGGCCCAAACACAGCTGCAGGAGGAGCAGACAGACCTGCCTCTCGTACAGGTCGGGGCTTTTGGCGTGGCGGGGCTCGGACTCGCGCACAAAGTCGGCCACGGTGAGGTGCGGGACCTCCCGCGTGATGACCACGACGCGGCTGCGGGGCCTGCTCATGGTGCCCTGCCTGCTGGAGCTCTCTTTAGCTGAAGCCTCTCCACTGGAAGCCGTGTCTCCGTTCTTTTGCTCAGGTTCCTTCTCCTCTTCTTCACGGTCTTCTTCTTCTTCTTCCGCGTCTGGTGCGTCATCGTCCTCCCACGGAAGGAGACGAACTGGCACTTCAGCAAGGAAATGGCCACAGTCCTGCTGGATGTTGAAGTTGATAGCCAGGCTCTGCCGGATAGACAGGCTGTGATAATACTGCTGGGATTCCTTAGCTTTGCTCTTACAGATCTGGGGGAGGAAAATAAACAGATACAACTGTTAAATTTCTAACTTCTATATCCTTTTTATAAATATGTATTTTGTTGATGGGATCTACAGCCTAGACCTAAACACAAGCAATAAAAAATCTGTTACTGAACTGACCTTGGCAGGCTATCTTAATGCATCCAAACCGTTTCCATTGGCTAGTAAGCAACTGCAGAGCAATACATGCAGGCACCTCTCCCTCTGCACAGATTATCCAATGGAAAATACACTTCAGCCAGGTTGGTTTTTAATCAGAATAGCAGCAATACATGGCAAATACACAGTGAAGCTTATTCACATTTACTTGATTATCCATATCATTTTGTCGCATGTTCTTCTCTCAGCTTTAAGTGAAGCTTGAACAAGACAAAAATAATCAATAGCAATAGGACTACAAAGAAACATGCACAGTGTGTGACCAAACACTTGCAAGTGGCTGAGTCAGCATGACATGACGAGTTACAACCTGTCAGCTACGGGACTGGATACTGGAAATTAAATCCATGAGACCACCAGTGTCATGTCTGCAGGGAGGGGAGGGTGTGTCATGGCACAGGCTGCTGGCAGGTGTGCTTGGCTGTGGCTCAGGTCATGGATGGACACTCATTAGAACACAACACTTGAATTGCTTTCAATCATCTGTCAAGATCCTAAGTATATGTTTGAGGTTTTTGTGCTATATATATATTTAATTTATGCCCAGTAACATCTTGCTGATATATATATTATCACCGTAATAATTATCCTTATTAATTGTTTGCACTGCCATAAAAACTGGCAGTTCCAATGCCCTGACAACAGTCGCTGGACAAGCCCTATTAGGGCCTCTGTTCTAAGGCATTTACGGATTAAAATGACAAAGACTCAGGCACGCTGATCTTTGCATATTAACCTTAGTCCTACTGAATTCAGAGAGATCATTCACAGCATGTAAGGTTCAGTGTATGTTTTAATCTTTAAATATGCACTTGCTGTATAACATACAGGTCTTAACTGCAAAGCTCAGACAAGAGAGAAGACAGCCTTGTCCAGATGAAGTTACAGCTTCCCTCAGCTCATCTCTGAAAGCTGAGATAACTAAGGTTAGTAAAAGCCAGAACTTAGAACTTCTGCAGGGTAAGTTATAAACTTGCCTTTCACTAACACACACACGCACAAGTTTTTCATCTTTTTATGGTTATGTGTTTAAGGAACATAACTATAACAACTATATGTTAAGAAACATAATTAAATGGGGGATTTAATCTCTTATGCTTGTTGATCAGGAAAGTGCATTGTCAAATCATATGAAAGAGGACACAAGCTCTACCAGCATTTTCACTGTCCTCTGGTCTTCGATACTGTGCATATTTCCATACCTCACAAGCACTTACATTTCCCTGTTATACAACTATACTTTGAACTGCCTGTTTGTAACTGCCATGCACGAGCAAAGCAGATTTGAAAAATGCATTTTCTAGTCAATTTTATTTAAGAGAGGAAAGCAATTTTCTGTAAATGTTGACAGTTACCCTGTTTATACGGTGGCTCTTGCTCATTTAAATTTTCAAATGTATTTTATCCTGTTAGAGGTGAAGTGAATTATCAATGGAATGCATTTGCTCCTGCCTCCTTCTCTCAAGGGTTACAGAAGCTTAAACAAATACAGCAAAAATATAGCAATAACCTTTGAATTATAAGTGAAAAGAAAATGCCAATTGATTGTGTTTGAGACTGAAGGCCCCTGATTGATTAAATACATAATACTGCTCAAAGACAGAACTAGAAAAGTTGTACAGACCCATATATATGTGTTGTGTATACACACATTGTGTACATCACATCTGTAAGAAGAGCTACTGAGGAAAACAAAAATAGTTTTGTTTTCTATGCCCTTCAAGTCCGTGGCCTTTTTCTTGCAGCCAGCCCTGGGCACAATCAATTCCAACTGCAGAAAGGGTTCAGTGGGTTATAACCCAACCTATAGTTTTTAAAAATACTTAACTGACCTAACTGAAAAAACCCAAACCCCTCATTCAGAAAGAGTTTAATTTTAAGGTCAAGCTTACTTACTGATAAAAAAAGTTGAAAGCCACACTTGGCTTTAGCGACTGCACCATATGTGATCCACAGAGGATTTCTAATGCCACCTGCCAGCTAAAGCTAATATTCTATTAGGAATATATAATCCACAAAAGTATTTGCTCTGAAAACAATATATACTTCTCAATTTGGTGAATACACAGCCTTTTTTAAAGCTTATGGAAAGGATTTCTCCTTGCCTACAGAAAAAGAAAAGCAAAGGAATCAAGACCATTTCCTAGTTTCTAATTTTAGACCTAATCAGCCTCTCTTTCCTACTTAGTTCAGAGAAGGTTCTCAGATTGCAGTTAAAACTGGGGATAGGCTTTTACACCTCTCAAAGTCAGCCCTGGCTCGCTCATTTTAGAAAATACAGCCAATGCCAGAATGGTGAGAATAGGAAAGGAAACTTGTGGATGTGGGAATGCTTCCCTCTCCTGTGGCACTGCCTGGCTGTGCCCCTCTGCACCAAAGGCACTCAGCACTAGGGCAGAGGGTGCTGCCTCTGCACCCATCCCCTTTCCTGAGCCAGTCCCACAGCCTGCAGGGCAAACCTCAGCTCTGTGCTGCCAGCTGGATCATTCCTAAGAAATGCCTCTCCAAAACACAGTTATGCTTTTCTATCTTTGCCTTTCTTCCTGCTGTTCAGTGCTGTTTTACTTCACATTAAAGTGACAGCCCTTCTCCCTGCTGACTGAATAAAAACTGATCCCCGATTCCCATCCTTGAGCATTACAGTTTTACAACTAGGGAAGGTGTAACTTTCCCCCTCCTCTATGCTTTATTTTTGAAAAAAACCCCAGCCCTTACTTCTCCTACCTTTATTCCTAATCCTCTGATTATTGCTGCTCTTTTCTGGATTCTCCCCATTTATTACATCTTTCTGAAGAGTGGTATAATGAATGTAATATTCCAAGTTAAGACCTCTCCAGCATCAAGCAGAGCTGAACTTTGTGTATAATGATCCTTGAAACACTTCCCAGGGGCAAGAAGTTCCATCACCTCCATTGTTCAGTGTCCACTCTGAAGTCTGAAGCCACAGCAGGGCCAACCTTTCCCCAATATCAGTCCTTAAAAATGTTTTTGTTTCAGACTCTTTATATCACTAAAACAGAATTTAAATTATCAACAAACCAGAAATTAAATATTAAATAATAGTGTGATTAAAACCAATACTAAAATGACTGCATTCATGAAAAGAGTTTTTCCCTCCTTATTCTGCTGTTAAGAAATATAACCAATATAGGGGAAAAAAATATCTAATCCCACAAATGCCCAATAGTGATGGCTTTTGGACACTGTTCCTTCTCTTGTTTAATACAGAGAAGTAGATGTGTGCCCAAACATGGATGCAGTACCTACAAAGAGAGATGTGATTTTCTGCTGCTTGCCTTTTGTTTACAAACACCACGAAGTGAGCAGTGGAGGAGGCAGCTGGGTTATTTCAGGCTGATTAAATCACTGACTACACAAACACCAACATTTGTACACCAGCACTTTGGGATTGCCAAGGGGAAGGGGAAGCTGGGCAGTCTGGAGGCAGCCCCCAAACCTGGGGTGTAATAACAAATCAAACACCTGCCTGAATTCATAAAGCAGTTTCTAGAAGACAGAGCTGCAGTAATCTGGTGTCCCTGGAAGAGGCTACTCTTCGTCATCCTGGGGTTTGACACTGCACCGTTCAGATTCTGATTTACAAATATCTGGCTAGAATGGGGAAAATGTACCGAAAGCAGTGGAGACAAACTTAGTTTCCTTATTGATCTGTTCAAAGACAGTTTATAGAATTCAAATTTTATTTATTTCCTGTACTATTTTATAATGTTCTGAGTTGCAGCTTCTACTTGGAACACTATTTTCTATTCCCATTTTGCAATGGAGTACTGAATACTAGTGTTTAATACTGTCAATGGGTAATCATTCTCATCCAAACATTTTGTGTTGGAGTAACTCCACCATCACCTAAAACTATCACCTGAAGGACCGAGATTTCTAATTTTCCAAATGGTTTGAGTTAGAGGAAGTTACAGGTCCGAAGTCTGTACTTACATTTGAAACGGTTTAGGGAACAAGTTGTGACATTTGATGGCCTTCCTAACAAGTGCTTTGGAACTGCTTGTGATGAGTTGCTAAAGAGTGCACACAGAGCTGCTTTTCTGTTTGTGATGGGTAACGCTGTGTCAAAGCTGTGAATAAAGGCACGGCCCAGTTTCCTTTGCATTTTTAAAGCTTTGGTCTGTTCCAGTTGTCTACTCAAAAACCACGAAATCCTGTTGCCTTTTACATACATAATATATGGAATACCTGTTTTTTGGCAGAGGAAAAAAAAAGGGTGAAAATACCATAACACCAACAGAAAGTAGGATCAATCAGTCCTTTATCCTTTGCTTTAATGAGCTACATCCAGCTGAGCTATGGAGATACGGTATGTGATAACAGCTGAAAGGAAGGTGTTGATAAGGGCCTGGCCAGCCTTATTTCTAGAGCTGATAAAGAGCTGGTTGTTCAAAAGATGAAGCAATGTTGGTACAAAGCCCTTCCTTATGATGCAAGAAAGCCATGAGAAAAATGGAGAGGTACAAGTAGGAAGGAAAGTATCCATCTTCCTTTTCACTGAAATGCACTGTCATGTATCTTTAATGCATCCATATGAACTAAACTTCTGTCACGCTTACAGGGACAGGGCAGCTTTCTTTATATCCTGCCATTTCAATTTCCCCCGTGATCCCTGCCCAAGAAGCAAGATTTGGATGTTTCAGAGCTTCTACAAACTGCTCTGCGTTAGCTTTTATTTTTCCTTTATGAGTCCCGTAGCCTACTGTGCCATCAGCTGACTTTCACTTCCCCAGCAGGGAATCTCATTTCCACTCTGTCCTATGCATTTTACAGGGCGTCAGTGAACTTAAAGCACGATGAATATTGTGGGAAATGAATTTACAAGTGCTGAAAATGAGAAACACAGAAGATCACAAAGGCTGCACCATCTGTGCTACTTTGTTGTATTGCACAGAGGGACAACTGCAAATGAAATTCTGTGTAGAATGAAAGCTTGCTAATCCCAAATTGATAGCTTGTTCTTGGCACAACCTTGTTTTCCAAAAAGGCCAGTTTGATATCTGATTGACCTCATTTTCTTGATCTGGCCTTGGAACAGAGCTTTGACTTTTTAACAGTGTGCCAAAATACAGATTTCTCTTCTGCTGTGACTGAACTCGGGATGGGCTTGAAGTTGAATGTAAATTTTATTTTGATCTGAGGCATGAAGCTCTGGGATGACCTTTAATAACACTTCTCTCAAGAAGCTCCACCAGGAAACTGAATTACCAAAAAAGCATCTTAGCATACTGTGACAAACTAAACATAACTAGAAAATAACTGTCAGCTGCCACTAGGAAACTGTTCAGCACCATACTATTTACTTCTGCATGGCTCTGTTTTACAGCTGGGACAGCAGCCTTACAAGAAATCCTCAGGTTTTATTGCTAGAAAAACTTCTGCTTGCCCTGCAGCAATCAAAGCAATAAATATTAAGTGCTCTTTTTCAGCTGTTTGCAGCCTTGCAGTTCCTGTTCTCCTCGGGACCAGCATTGCAACACGTGCCTGTGGCAGGGCGAGCCCAGCTGGGATTTATGGCTCTGCTGTTCCCTGTGGCCTCGGAGTCACGTGTCAGTCTGTGATGCAGGGCAGTGTTTGCCTTGAGAGTTCAATATTGAAAGTGGAAGTAGTTTATGTCACTGACGTAACAACCTTGTCTATTACTCATTGACTCATTTTTTTTTTTATAAATGAGAAGGATCCCTGTGACATCACTGCATTATTGGGCCCCGTGGGGACACAGAACTGAACTCACCCAGTCTCCTGTGCACAAAGAGCTGCTCCTCTCTGCTGCTTTGACTTCACTGTAACCTTTGCACCACATATTTGGAATTACTGGTAAGACTGTGGTTTCAGGGGAATGTTTATCCATATTGTCCCTGATCTACCAACTGCTTAGGAGGTGGTACTGCACTTAGTGAAAAAAAACAACCACCTCAGGGTCTGGAATTTTTTGGAAACCTTTCTTGTAAGGAAGCTTTTATTTTTCCGTTTGACAAAGTAGTTTTCTGATCATGACTTAGGTACTGGTTTTCTTTATAATGTTTCAGTCAAAATAATTTCCACATGGCTTCCTCCAACCTTTTTGCACAGGGTGTTTACTAGAAGATTAGGTGAGAGTGAAGCAAAAAGCACAATACAACACACCCCTATAAACATTTCCTCTAATATCCACCCCAACAGAACAAGTTGTGCTCATTGTCCACCAAATTTATAAGAGCATCTTTTTTGCTGGTGAAAGCACCAGAATGTAAAAGTTCATCTGTACAAAAGGGTCATTCTTCTAAATCTAATTTAGCAGTAGTCAAATGGTGAAAGCCACATTTTTAACAGCGCTTTGGTAGTTCTATTTTTGGAGCTAGAATATTGATTTTTTTTAAAATTTATGCATTAAGACCATTAACACCGTTTGGGGGTCAATCTCTTGTTTTCTATGAAGAGAATAATAATTATAAAATCTCATTATCACATTTTTTCCTCAGATCTAAGATTAAAATCATAGAACTTAAGAACTATCTGAACTGTTAGCCGGTGTTGCTTGGGTAGTTCTGCAAAACTCAAAAGAGCTACATAAATTCACACTGCCTGAAGATGTGGCTCCATGTACACTTTCGAAATGCATTTCTAAGACTCCATCCAAAATAACAGGAAGACCATATTTTGGATTCAACAGGCACATTGCTAATTTTCATCTCACTGTTTTTTCCCCTCCTGTTTTGGGGACGAGGGATTTAAAATGGCAGGAAGACATAGCTGATTTATTGAAGGTAGATTATTATGTAATTTGGCTCACACAAAAAACACCCATGGTAGTAAAAACTGGCATATTTGTTAAAGCTAAATTCCCCAAATCTCTGTGTAATGTAATAGCAATCTGTTGTTATGAGCTTTTGGACAAATCTGAGCCTGGACCGATGGCTTGTAAGTAACAGATCAGCTTGGGGCAAACATCTTCCTCTATCACATTAAGTGCCTGGGAAGGTATTTTCCAGAGTAACTTTTCCTCTCATTCTAACAGCACAACAGCTCATGGTGACCTCGAGCCCAAGGATATTTTGTGGACACTTCACCCACATCTCCTACGGTGCAATAAACGTTGTTAGTCTGAGAACTATTTTTAAGACACCTGACTTATGCAAAGGAAAATTTAGCACATATTTGACCGTGTTACATTACTGTTCTTTCTTCTCCCTGGCTTCTACAAGGGAAATGTATTTAGCAGGTAACAAAACAACAACAGGTCTTGCCAGCCAGGGAATGCTTTAAAGGTACATGTGATGTGCAAAGAGGTGTCACGTTAGTGATAACTCCAACCTGCCTTTATAGAAAACCACCATGTTGGGCCCTGTATTAAAACAAAACAATCCAAGCCAGTAATGAGTAACGCCAGAGTGCTGATTCTGCAACCAGAGCTGATGGCCAGACACACATTCCTGGTCTGGTTCCTTCTTGGCCACTTTGTACCACTGGCCAAGAACATCCATATTTCAAGAATCCATATTTCATTTCACATCTTTTGAGGTCCTTAATAATTAACAAAATGCAAATGGTTATGCCCAGAAACCTGCCTTAAAAAGATGCCTTTTCACATTTCAGAAAAACGTATCAGTTCCACCAATCTTACCTTCTATTTTCTCCTATCTTACTTGCAGACAATCATGCAGGATTGGTAACAACATTTTGTTCCTCTAAAGCACCACTCTTCTGAGAATGTCAGCCTGCTCTGTAAAACCCATCAGGCCTCACACATCCGTGCTGGGTAATAAATGTTTTATCTCAGTTTCAACAAGGAGGAGTCAGAAGTTTAGTGATTTACTCAAGGTCATACAGGAAGCCTGACAGAGCTATGAGTCTCAGCTGTCCTTCTCACTATCTTCCTACGAGATAAACATCGAGAAATGCAGGGATACAGTGCTCAGGAAGAACTACCTCTATAAAAGTCCATAAAGTAACAATATCTAGCGAGACAGCTGCCAACTGAGCATTAATATATTAGCAGTAAATCTAGTAAATCTTATTTCTTTAATGTGGTAGCTGAAGAATTTATAAGGCAACACTGATGGCTAGACAGAGCTTTTGAAAGGCTGGTAAGGAACACTGGTGAAAATGTAAGACCCTGTATGGGAACATCAGAGTTATCAGCCTAGAACTTACACTTAGAATCGCATGGCTCTGAAAATGGAAAATTTTCAATTTTTTAGGAAATGGCTCTTTACTAAGAGTGATGATTTAAGTTCACCTCCATGCAGATGAATCAAAAGGATTTTTTCATTGCGAGTTTGACCCATGTTAAAACAATACAGCTTTCCTTTCAAAGTGTCGTTAAACAATGGTAGAGACCAAGATGTGATTACTTTGTTCCAGTAATTTTGGAACTGCAGTAAAAACATGAAATTAAACAGCAGATGCCAATGCCACCCATGGCTCTTGATAGAAGCAAGAGCCTGTGTTTGGGGCAACTGACTTTTCACACAGCGCTGCTGCAGCAGCACCCACAGTTTGCAGGTCACTTCTGGGTGTGCTGCAGAGCGTGCTGGCTGTCACACTGTGTCACTGCTGCCCGGGGTTACCGATCCTCAGGCCCCTCTTACCTTGACTGCGTAGTTGTTGAGAGGATCCTTGGCGTAGGAGGCCGGGTAGTAGACGGCGTCGCCGGCCTCGCAGCACGGCTTGTCGCTGGTCAGCCGGAAGTCGGACCAGCTGTCCACCCCGAACCGCAGCTGGTCCTTCTGCCCGGCCATGAACAGATCCTCACACTTCAGCGCCAGCTTCTTCAGGGAATCGGCGTGGAGGCCTCGGATCTTACCCACCACCTCCTCCCGGTTCTCGATCCCACGATAAAGTGCTTGTCTCTGCGGCTTCTGGACGCCCCTGCCCTGCTTGGCCTGTGAGAGGTGTCTCCCTGTCAGGGACTCCATGCTGTTGGAGCACCGGTCCTTAATACTGATAGTGGTTAGGCTGGAAACACTGTTAGTTGCCGACGTGGTTGCCCTCAGTTTTTCCGTAGGCCTGTCCAGGGAATCTCCGGACTCGTTGTCCAGTACCTTGAGCTCCAGGCTGACGGAAGAGCAGGCGCTGCTTGCTTCCCAGTTGGTGTCAATGTCGTAGGTGGGGTTGGCCATGATGCACAGGTTGTTCTCCAGAGCCTGCTTCTGGAGATCTCTGGGAGTCGGCTCTGTGTTAGCTCTCAGAATTGTTTTCTTTGGCAGTGGAGGTGGTGTTGGCTGCAAGTTGTTCATTGGCTCCTGCTCTGCCAGTCCTCCAAAGGCAATGGCATCATCCAGAGCCCCCTTCGGTTGCCTCGGCTGTTTTGGAGGTATCATGGTTGCTCTGGACTGTCCTGTGGAATAAGGTAACAATAACAGAGGATTCAAGTACTTTACATCTGCTGCTCATATCTGTGCTCTGCAAAGAAGTTTAAGGCAAAAAATAAAGCTGACTAGGACCCTCCCAATATTACAAAAAACCTAAATACGTATATGAAAAGATGAACTAATTACTAAGCAAAATGACCAAATCAGCATCACATACATGTCATTACATCCAGCCAGACATGATTTGACCCTGACAAATATATATTAAGATCAGTGTCAGTGCTAGCAATGCTGCCATTTTACCTCCCATCCCATTAATGACAAGAAGTGCAAGGAAAAACCAAACATCAATTTGGCGCTTTGGCCAAAGTCCAGTTCCAGCAATTACACACAGCCTCCCATAATTCCTTCCAACCCTAATATTATTCCTCACTTCCTATTCAGATGTGCCAGAACTATGGGTAGACAGCAGTCCATAAATTCCCATAAACTGGGAAATGTGCTGGAGAAGCTGAAAATCTTGTTTCAGAATGGAAACCAGGAACCTTCAGACACAGATAATGTAGTTTAGGTACTTTTTTGGTCACACTGGGAAGTCAGGATTGCGCCAGCAGATTCACCAGCTGGAAATATATTCCCACAATTTAAAACTCACACCCCTTCCCCCACTTGTAACTTCTCTAACACATTTCCCTCCCTCTCTTGCCATGGGTGCCTTCGTTGGCAATACTGTGTTCATAGATAACCTGACCCAGCTTCAGTCCAGAATTTCCAAACAGGAGGTTACAGACACACAAGCACAGAATTTCCACTGCCAGACTGCTTTCAGACATTTGTGTGAATCCAGGGAAGATAAACTTCCTGTCATGTGCTTTGGATGGCTTTTATAGAGGGTAATTATCTTTTGTAAGTGCCAGAGTCCTTGGAAATGAAGAATAAATAAATGACAATAATATAATGGAGAACAGAAACTAATAAACAGATAATACAAATGACCAACTTGCTGCTCTGGGACAATTAAACAGTTGTTACTCATATCAAAATGAGATCTTTCCACTCTCAATAATCAACTGCTACTTTCAGAGAAACTATTTTATAAGCTTTCTACTACTCCTGGGAGGTTCAGTATCAGGGTAAGGTAGGAAGCCAATTTTTACAGTTGCAACATAGCAGACACGAAAGCAATAATTGCAGTGGAGCATCTTTTCTAATGAGGGAACAGACACTTGGACTGTTTGACTGTTTATAATGTGCGAAATCATAAAATTGTTGAGGCTGCAAAAGACCTTTCAGATCACTGCTTCCAACTGTTAACCTAACACAAGGATTGCCCACCAGTCCTTGAAAGCAGAAGACTGAACTGGAATGCTGAACCAAACAGAGGGATCTCAGATTCAGATTTGAATTACATCACTTCAGTCCATTATTAGTAATAAATGACTTTGCAGTCTATGAAACATAAAAGATAACTTCTTTTACTTTTTAAGATATGTTGCTACAGTTTTTCTGAATACAAAAGAATCCAAGATCCACTTGGCCAGGATGCACAAAAACCTGGAATGCTGGGTTACGATGCTGAAATGAACTCCTGATTTCAGGAGATCAAAGAGGATTGTATTTTTATATGTATCCACAAACACAACAGCCTTGCTTCCTGCTTTTTTAACAATCATTCTCTTTTCAGTCATTTCAAGGGGACAACATCACAAATGAAAGTTCTATCTCTGTCTTTTGTTTAAGCTCCAGAAACCCTCAGAAGAGCCTTAAGGATTTAATGATAAGCCTGGCCCTCCCAATGTTTAAAGAAGCGAATTTGGAGCAGGAAATTCTATCAGCTGTGTACATACCTCATCTTCAGGGAACACTGCAAATCATTTTCAAGGTTGCTTAAAGAAATTTAACACTCTGGGACTCTGCTGCTCCTCTGTGCTCTGGGTACTGCAGCCAGAGTGCTCTGCAGTGGCAGCTCTGCCTCTCTCTGCTGTGCTGCAGCCCTGGTGCCAGCTGGGCAGTGCAGGAGCTCTGTCAGAAAGCTCCCCTTTGCAGAGGTGCAGAGTGCTTGGATTCAGAGTCAAAAGTAGAATTGATGTCTGCATGCCAGACACACATCCAGATGCCACAGCCTTTCACTTAGTCCTGAGACAAGTTCATTTCTACTTCACATCCAATTTTCTTACTCATCCGAACATGTGCCCTCTTCCACAACCACTTACTCTTACCAAATCTGTGACCTATGTACTTCTCCCCAGCAGCACTGTGGTAAAGATCACTTGCCTGTTTTTTGTCCTTCCCCTCTTCCCCACTGTGCTGAGGCAGCCTGCTGGGGTGTGAGAGAGGACACTGCTGCAGGAGGACTTGCTAACCCAAGGGCTGCACAGATGCCAGAGAGAAACAACAAGAAAACAAATGAGAGCAAGACACTTCTGAAGCAGCAGCAGCAGCAGCAGCAGCCCTGTCCAAGAAAGGTAAGATTTAGAGCAGTGTTGCTGCTCGAGTCTCTTGTTTTCTTTCTGCTTTACTGGCCCTGCCCTCCAAAAGCCATTCGTACAGAGGAGGGTGTCGCGGCTGCAACCAGTGTTGCTTTTGCATTGGAACTGTGACATCAAAACAGCACTGAAGAAGGTTTTCATAGCCAGAAGCGTTTTTTGCAGAAGTCTGGAGGGGGTGGCAGGATCCAGAGAACTGCGTGTACAAGTCATTCTGTAGTCGCTGTTTCAAGTATTCTCAGCTGAGGAAAATGAGTTTGTCAAACATGCCACGTTACGGTGTCGTTTCTCCCCACGAGAACAAGTTTTCCATATTGAAATCTACCCATCTGTATGACACAGTTGAAAAGCTTCGTGTCTGTGCTGTTTCTGTGCTGAGTTCTCAACACTGCACATTTCTTTCATACCCACTGGGCCAGTCTTTCCAGCTCAGCTTTCCTGAGGCAGGAAACTTCAGGGCCCACAGTTTTATAAATTCATTGCCTAGCAAGAAAAAAGTTGTCTTAAATGTTGTCCCTGTCAAAGGCACAATAATATTCTTCTGAATAGAAGTACTGGCAATGCATTTGTTTCTTTTTCTTGCCTATCCTTTCCTTCTCCCCCTGCATGCCTACAACCATTGGGAGGCAAATGAAAAGGCACAATATTAGGCTACCAGTTGCAGAGAGCTCTGAAGTGGATTCCAGACTGCTCAATGACAGAAAAAAATTTAACTCTTTCTAGACAGCAGCCTTCTAGAGATCTTTAAATGATTCCATGGTTCAATAACATCTTCCATTACAGAATCTCACTACACTATTTAAATATTAATGCTTAAGTCTCTAGACACCATGCAGAGGTCTGAAACTCTAAAAGAACTCTGAAAAAGGCATTTAAATTTTATTTTTCTGGGTAAGTGATTTATCATTAGACTTTGCATTTCAGCCTGTTTATGTGAGCGGGTGAACCTATCAAATCTGACATCCCTCCTTAATAAACTGACTGATAAACATAACCAAACCCTGAAAAAAACCCACAAGTGCATAAGGTGCCTTCCAACCACTGCAAAAGCTCCCAGCATACTGCACAGCCCCAGCTCCAACAATGCTGCACAGGGACACCACTGTTCCAGAACACCCTCCATTACACCACGCTGAAGACACGACCTGTGCTAATTATACAGTGCACAAAATGCACCAGACTGGTGTTACAATCACTGTCTGTCACTGAGCTGTCAGTTTTCCTCAGCAGTGATTTCAGTACCTTATTTACAGCCTGGCTCAAGCACACTGCCCTGGTCTAAGTTACTGACTGGGGCAATGCCCCAGGGCAGATGCTGGGAGTTGGGATTTTTTTTCCAATGGCAGCAGTCACAAAACCTAGACACTTAGCCTCCTTTTGGCCCATTTCTTTAAGTGTAAAGAGGAAAGTCGCTGATAATGAAATAACCCATTCTTTTTTCAATGACAGAAATACTATCTGAGCATATTGAGAATACCTTAATCTACTTACAGCGATGCAAATTCAATCAACTCCATTTCCCCAACAAATTCAGACAAAGACAGAACAATTTAAAGATTTGTAAAGGAAAGGCTTTTAATTATCTAGTCTATTGTCTTCCTTATCATCAGCTACAGGGCTTACCTGAATTAACTTGTGTTACAATAAAGGCACCCATTACAAAAAGAAATATCCAGGCCCTATCTTACACAGTTGAACATTGTTTCTGCATCTCGATTCAGCTGGTTGGATTTTGTTAAACCAGTTGATACCTGAGGTATCCCTCAGGACAGTTCTGCTCACCACATGAGCCTCCACACCTCGATCAAGCCAGACTCCTGCTTTGATAAGCTAAACACACTGAGTTTCTTGAATTAGTCCCTGTGAAGTGCCTGCCACAATACAAAGTATTTGCAAAGCTTTTCTTTAGAGCCTGCACAGTTTTTTTAAACATTCTTCTCAAATTGTGGGCACCAGAGCTTGGCTGTGACCATAGCAGCTGCAGGTTAAAAATGAGATAGAACCTGTGTCCTCCTATTGAAGTTTTCTTCTATTTATACAGCCAGGAATAGTCTTTATCCTGGCATCATGGTGGGACCTCTTAAAAGCCTCAAGTCTTTTATATTGTACCTGATTCCCAAAGGAAAATCCTCTGTTTTGTAAGATTTGTCTCTTGGAAGGCCAACCCAAATATATTTGAGGGCAGTACCTGATTTAAACTATTGCCTGACTGCAGAGGACAGTTTCCCAAAGCCTGCAGTTATTTCTGTTCATGAACTTTCACGTGACAACTGAAGATTAGACACTTAGCAAAGCCGTAACATATCTGCTTTTAAAGAAAAACCATAGAATATGCATCAGATTAGTATTTAAAATTAAAATTGTGCCTTATGCTGCAAATTGAGATGTTCACATGGTGTATTTTACTGACTCCAAACTGCACTGTGTAGCTCCAATTGCAGCTGAAGCAAGAGTCAAATGTGGTGTAACTTCTCATATTATCCTTTCTTCCAGTTTCACATACCAGTATTTGTTAATTCCTCAAAAGATAAGATTTTGCTGCCTTGGTGATGCAAGATGTGAAAACAAGCAGGAATTATTCTCTGTACCCACCTAGAAATCTCTCTGTTGTCATCTGAACTAGAAAGTGAGGCTGTTTGAATAAACCAGAAGAGCTTTGAATGGCAGCCAGAGAACTCAGTGCCATTTAGGGAAGCACTGTGCCTAACAACAGGCACCAGGCTGAGCCAGACCCAGGCAAGCCTTAAAGCTGACTTAACTCTTTCATACCTAAAATTTACTCTGGTGACAGCAAAGCTCAAAGTGACCCAAGGATGAGAAGATTTTGAATAAAATGCCAAGGGGATCAGTTTTATGTGGTTTTAAGAAGGAACGTTCAAACTTAGGAACAGCACTAACACAACCCAGGACTGATGGAAGGGATCACCACAGTGTTTGGGTTGGAAGGGATCCCTTGAGATGGTCAGGCAGGGTCAGCTGGAGTGGGTTGGCCAGGATCATGTCCAGTCAGGTTTTGAGGATCTACACAGATGGAGACTCCACAACTCCTTTGGGTGACCCATTCCAGTGTTTAAGGGTATTTTACTGCATGGGCTAAATTTGCTATCAGTAGTTTTGAGGCAGCTACACCTACTGCCTGGACTCTGCCTGTGTGGAGCTATCTCCTAAATACAGAAAATACAGATATATATATCTCTCTAAATTCAAAACAGTTCATTAGACCTTTGAGTAAGTCACCATAAAAATACAAATTTTAGTTTTCCTCCTCAGAGGAAGAGTTCCTTGGTAGATGTTAGTATCGCTCTTGGGCAGGGTATTTTCCACTTTATGCTTCATAGACAATATCTAATGAATGTTTTAATAGCAGAATACACTAATAAGTTCACCACTAATTCACATTCAAGCAAAAAAATGCAACACTATCACTGAATGTCTAAGGAATGTATGCACCTGAGGGTTTAAAATCTAGTCCTTGATCCCTGAAACCTGTGTGGACATGCCAGATCCCCTGTACTTGGGAGCCATCTCAAGGCAGTCAGTTTACTCTTGGCCAAGCACTTAAGAAGTTGGTGTGTTTACAGGATTGGGGTGTTACTGAAAAACATGTATTCAGATATCCTGGAACGTAAATAGATGAGAGATTTTGTTCTTCTAGGAAATCTGGCTGTAGGTATCCCTCAGTTCACAGTCCTGAAATCAAAATGCTTCAGAAAGTTAGGGTGATAATACTGATACTGGATATCAGGAGCTGCTTATTTGTGCTGCTCCCTTACCTTCCAGAGAAGCACTGCATCCATGTGTCTTTTTAATGTGAGTCAGGAATGCAGTAATGACAGGACATTCATATCTTACTGTGAAGGAGCAGAAGGAAACTCTCAGACCAGGATAAAAAAGGTTTCAGTCAGCAAAAGATGGTTACAAGTATTGTAGCAGTTACTGATGCTCTAAAATAAAAAGTCCTGTCTTTCTCTGAAGTTTGGAAAAATACTGGAATCTACTTACTGTTTCTAAAGAAATTAGGTCATTTGCTCTGCATTTTAAACCTCTTTGACAACATTTCTCCAAAAAGGTAAAACAACGTGTCTTTTAAAATCATTTGAGATGTTTATCACTAGGAACAACCAAAAGGCTGTTTTAAATTAGAGGAGAACAAACCTTTGAGTTTGCTGAATCCTCACTTTCTTGTTGTAATCACAGAACATACCTTTATTTTCTATAAATCTAACTTAAAAAGTTAGCCTTTAAGAGCTCCCCTTATGAAGGTGCTTGAGCTGTTCAGCAGAAAAGATTCTTCCCACCCTCCAAAGGGTATCCAAAATCTGACCCCATTTATATTTTCTTCAGTGAGAGCACACTTACCTAAATTGCTGTATGTGGCACTGCAGGTATTTAAGTTGGGAGAATGTGGAGCTTCTTTTTCCTCCTCCCCCTGTGGAGGCCGCGTGGCCGACACCGGAATGACCGAGGCGCTGCCCCCATTGTCCTGCTTCACAAACACGGCTCTGGGGACACGGGGGGACAAGTCCTCCAGGGTCGTGTCATCGGGCACTTGACTGAAACAAACAGAACAAAATCACCCGGAGACCAAGGCTGGGGATGAGATTCTACTGGCAAAATGCCAGATTAGGCATTAAGGATCTTCAGGAGGGGGAATTAACTGGTAAAGAAACAAGTTCTTTCGCCCTCCTTTTTCAAGAACAACTTTCTACAGTTTTCCTTCAGGAGAAGAAACAACTTGTGACTGAAATAGTAACATGTAAGTTACTATTATACTAATTATAATAATACATGGACTATAATAATTCATGCCTTTGATATCAAGGTATAAGAAAGTGTTTTACAGCTTGGCTGCAACCAACATCCGTGCACATACAAATGCAGGCGTGACGCCGGGTAAAACGTGTGGGACTCAGGACAGCAGCAGAGTTTAAGGTTTTTTTTGACTTGGAACAATTGTGCTTTCATCAAAGATAACAAGGTATGGCAAGGGGGGTTTAAGTCCCCAGAAATGCATAAAACTGTAATGATACATTTTCATATACTGGGAGGATTTTGGGAACCGACACTTTGGGCAACACGCCTCATCTAAGCCATGATTAAAATCCCCCTGCATTAGGCCAGCTGCAAAAGGCCTTGAAGACATTCCTCTGTGCCTGCTCTTACCTAGGAAGTTTCAATCAAACTGGGATGACTTACAGCACAAAACTCTGAAAATTGTGCATTTAATTGGTTTCCATGGATATGTTTATTGCAGTATAATTTAAAAATTATGCATTATATGTATGAAAAAATGGCCGAGATTTAATAAACCCCTCAATCCTATTGAAAATATAGCAGCAATTATTAATAATGTGCCACAAAAACATGTTAGAGGAAAAATATTTCCAGGGCTTTATATTTTCTCACTCACAGAAACAAATACTCATTACAGCCAAGTGTGCTGTTCTCTAGTTCCCATTACAACAGCCTGATCAAATTCAACAGCAAGAATTTTAACTGCTTGTGACTTCCATGAGGGGCAGGAGTAACACACTTCCACCAAAATGTATCATCATGTGTCTGTACAGACACTTACTTTTCTGTGGTAAAGATTAAAAACTTCCTGAGAAAGTTCACATAAATTATAGGCACGTTTGTCTCTGTGGCAAAGCCCAAATCCTGGCAGTGGTGGGACACAACCTTGTAGCCATCCCTGACTGCGAAGGTTAAAACATGCCAGTCCTTTGCAGGACGGTGCAGTGCGCACATGCTGTTTCTGCTCACACTCGTGAATTTTAACTGCAAGCTGACACAAACCAAACTCATTAGAACTTGTTAGTAAAAGAGAAAAAATGGCAGAAGTTCAAAAGGATGTAATCTTTAATCAGCGAAACGGGGTTTTTTTTGTTCCGTTTTAGTTCCATGCATAGGAATGGTGCGAAGAACATTCCGTGTGCCATAAATATATCCACATTAAAGAGTTAACCTACTGCAATTTCAGAGTAAAGCAGACATAAAAATTAAAGCAGTAAGGCTCTCAAGATGAGGAGAAATTTCACTAAAGACTTGTAAATGCTGTAAATAATATACATACCTGCATTCCTCAACAGGAATGTTTTCTTTAAGGAGAAATAGGTTCTAACAGCTTTACAGCTCTGTCATTGCCACAAACCAGGAATTATCACATCTCAGAGTAACTTTTTTTAGTATTGCTTGGTGAGGTACAGAACATACTCATTCTCCAAACCAGTCACATGCAAGCACATACACTAAACCTAAGCTCAGAAGCCATTTGCCAAAGTAAACCAACAGCTAGAAAGGAAGAAAGAAAAAAAATACCAACTCACCCACTGTACTCACTCACACAATTCCCCATTAAAGGAAATTCTTTCAGGGCCTTCTTGAGTCTTTTAATCATGTCTTGAAACTCTGGCGAGCCATTGATTCCACAGTGTTCTGGTGTGCTACAAGTTGTGCAAGCTGTGAGCGAGGGCTGAACTCTGCACAGTGATACACCTACTGCACCTTATGTTTACCTTGGGGCTGGGCCGGGCCTTGCCAAAGCGTCCCAGGAAGCCAGGCAGCCCCAGCCCTGCCTCCTTAACTCTTCCACTGCCTCCCTGAGTGAAACCCAGCGCACAGGCTGCTACATCACTGCTCTGGAATGACAGCTATGGCCTTAGTCATCTTATTACTTAAGGAAAAGCACGTTCAAGTTTCAAGAGGAGTTTTTAGGAACTAAGACCAACCTACTGTTAAAAGTAAGCAAATATCTTAAATCCCTATTCCCTGCCTCAAGAGAATCCATTTCCAACCCCAGCAGCTGGATGTCAGGTCATGAAATCCATGGGGAAATGCTTCCCAGTGTCTTTACACTGAAGACGGAGCAACCAAGCTCATGTACACAGCGCAGAGATCCAGCAACCCTTCACCAGCATTGGCAGGACACAGGAGGAACAGAAGGGGAAACATCCTCACTCAGTGACCTACAAGAACCAAATTCCCACTTGCTTTTGCTTCACGAACTGAACAGTTAAAACAACCAGTTTTCGAGAGAAGAGCAGCTGATAAACAGCAGTTCTCTGAGATTAGAACCATTAAAGCCTGATTTTGTATTACTTTCTATCTGCTTGTTGGTAGCAAGTGATACTTAAAGCTATCTCCTTATTTGGGATATTTATAGATATTTTGCCAGGATGGATTCTTTGATGCCTTGCATAAGAGCACATATTTAGCTTCTACCATAGTGGGCGCAGCCTCCTCTGTCCAAGTCTTTTTCTTTTCCCTTTTTTATTTCAAAAACAAACTTCGTAGGAAATTAATTATCTTCGAGAACTCTGCTCCTTCGGGCACAAGAGGCTGGAACTAAACAACCATTGAGTTAGTGGAGGAAGCAGCCCTCTGCCCACAGAGAACACCTCTGTTTTCCTAAGAAGCTGAGATTATGTGCAGCAAAAAAACTTGCCATAAAAAGGACTGTCCTTCAGATAACACCCCACTGAATTCACAGACTTGTCATTCACATGTGCACAAGCTCTAAACTGCTTTTAAAGTGTTATTTTTCTGCAGGGACAAATGCCCCTAACTCCTTCCTTCAGGCTCTCCTCCTTCACAGTTCCTGGAGGATAGCCAAAGGATGATGTGGTTTAACTGGCCTCAGTCTTTTGGGAACAGCAGAATCCAGAAAGCTGCCTGGGTAGTGTGTTAATTCTGGTGAGGACACTGGAATTACAGCTGTTGTGTGACCTGTGGTTTCCTCTATTCAGAGCACACCTACTCAATTACAGTGAGTAATAAAGAGCAATGAATATGAGGGAGATCATGTGGAATGCTTATAGGAAGTGATTGTGAGAGTGTATTCCTCACTTAGGGTCAGGTCTAGAGGCCAAGCTGAGGGAGCACAGTTCTGTGCAAGACAGCAGATAAATCCCGGTGGCAGAAATGGGTAACAAACACAGGGAAAGGCTGATGTGGCCTTAGAGCCAGCAGAGACTCTGATCTCCTCCCCAACTGTGCATCCACAGCAGCAGCCAATGGTAGTGGGACAATTGGAGATGACAAGGAAGATGACTTAGTTTTACACACCCACAAAACCAACTGTGTAATTTGTACATATATTTAGTGCCAAAGAGAGCACTCTGAGATCCCCTCAGGCCCTACACATGTAAGCTAATAAAGCCAATCTAAAGCCTAAAAGTGACTGAATAGTGCTTGAGAAAAAACGCAGAGGTTAATGACTGCAAGGAGGTCAAAGGCCACCTTACCCAGACACTTCTCCTCCCAACACAGATCACTTTATTCCTGCAAAACACTGAGCAGAGCCGATCAGTGCCCATGTTCCAGAGTGCACTCTGGGTTACAGGAAACATTCCAGGGGCTCCTGCAATTCAGTTCCTCCTCACCACCGTTAACCAGAAACAGTCACCGAAGAGGAAAGTGAAACAAACTTCTAAAATGACAACCTGAAACAGCTAAGCCATAAAGTTCATTCTAATTCTGATTATTTAGAGGCTGGCTTAGTCCTGAAGTATGAGAATTTATATTCTTCTTTCTTTTTTTTCCTTTCCAAGACTTGTATAATGTGATGTGTGCATGGATAAAGGGTATACATTTGATAATCCAGTAAAGACATCCTGCTAAGCTCTTTAGTGTCACTGAAACTTAATAGCAGTGAGTTCCACAGATTAACCATGCATTATAAAAATATATTTTGCTTTATACGTTTTAAGTTCTCACTCTTTCCGTTTTACAAACTGTATTAGAGGAGTTAAGAACAATAATACAAGATTTACCATTTCTTAATCTAAATTTATAAGATAATAAATGGTACAATCTCTTCTACTTGGTTCCTTAGCAGTCCTTGGTGTTTATGAGTTCTCACATAAAACGTTACCAAACTTATTGCTTGATGCACACACAGCATTTCCAATTCTGTCAGCATAGAGATGGTCTAGAGCAAAATCCCACAAGTTTTTAATTGATGAAATAGTGTCAGATAAATGGGTAATGCTTTTAAAAGCACCGCTAAGCCCTGCTGAGTAAGGTAGATAAAGCTTGCTGATATCTAGATAAAAGCAAACCAACAGAGATTTGACAAGAAGGGAGAGCTGATCCACCTAAAATTTCTCCCATTTCAGTAGAGTTGCTCAAGCAAGAAATTTCTTTTCATCTATAACATCCTGGGATTCTCCTCATCAATTTGTGCAAGCTGCACTTAAAAGGTTTTGGATTCAGTGAGAACCTCACCCTAAGAATTAGACCAGAGGTCCTCCAAACCAGGGAGGACTTGGTTTTAAATGGAATCTCTCCTGTGATTTGACAGATTTTGTTATCTTCCCAAGTAGTTTCTGAAGCAGCTGTGAAATCTGCAGGACTGGATCAGTGACAATGCTAAAGTGGAATGTGGCAGTGGTGGTTATTCTGCCTATCTCTGGATGTAACCCTGATCTTAATATAGGACTACATTTTTGAAGAACAGTGATTCACATTGTTTTTACTGAGTGATCTGTCACAACATTCCTATTCCTCTAGATACAGCTCAGATCTATTGGTTACAAACTCAAATCCTTTTGCAAAAGCTACCTTAATTTTAGGAATTAGCTCAGTAATCCCAACTTTAGCTGTGAAAAAATGCTTCCTTACCTGAACCAGAACAAAACGACTATGCAGACTTTACTACCCAAAGGAAGTATTTCAGGAAACACACGGAGTTTTATCTTTACTGCATCCAAGTCTGGGCCAAAGATCCCACAGAGGACAGTTATGGCTGACTGGTATCTGTGAAAGGACACTCTTGGTTTGCCCCATAACTGCAGTGGGAGTGGCCGTGCACAGAGCAGTTGCACTGGGGTTAGCAGAGCACTGCCACCTAAAGCAGGGAGGTTTCCTTCAGCTCTGGGGGTGATTCTGTTCAGCTCTTTCTGCAGAAGCCAAGGAAGCAGCAGGATGCTGAGCTGCACTTGGCTTTTAGGAAACATCTCAATCTGAAAAGCCGCTGCTGGGTATGAGCAGTGATGTCTCAATGAAGGAGAGGAGAAGCCTTAATCTCGTGGAACTCCAATAGCAACACTCTGATCTATGAGATAACAAAGCCTTTGAAGAACCTTTTTATTAAACTTGTGATGAGTGGGTTGCACACTGTGCTGTACCACCTTCATCAATTACTGTGACTCAGGCCAGAAATATCATCCTGTTATCTTTTTAGAGGTCAATTTTAGGCTTTGCCTGAGAACAACTGCTGCTTCATGAACTACAGGTGTTCTGAGAACACCTGATTTTCATTCCAATTAATGATAAAGCTGACGTGACTGCTGATTTTTAGCACAAGTCAATCTATCTACACGTTTTTGGCAAATTTAATATATCATTTCCCAGCTCCTTTTGAACCAGCATATGTGCACCCTGGCATCAAACAGAAAGAAACAACCACATGGATAAACCAAACCCAAGTCCCTTTGTATAACAGAGAAATAATTTTCAGCTTTCCAAAGAACTGAGTATTTTGCAAGTGCTGCTCAAAGGAAAGACTGCCCTTTCTAGTGATAACTTCGAATACCTTCAGTCGTTTCGTGGTTGTGTTATCAATCTTTAGCAGCTTTGTAATCCATTGCAAAGCAAGGAAATACTGTATCTTATTTAATTTGCTTTCAAGACCTCCCAGTAATCTGACATTTGTAAAGCTTATCTTATTTTCCAGGTCATCAAGTTGTTTTTTTTCAGTGAGTTTACTGTTCTCGGCATCTTGAGTTAGGGAAGTGTCTTGTTCACTGATCAGTATCTTCAGCTCTTCCATTCTCCCCTAAGCCTCTGCAACCTTAACCCAAGATTTTCAACATCTCTGTCATGCATATATTTTAGCCCGAATTATCACTAACCTAATACTAATACCTGAGGAGTTAACAAAGCAAGCATAGCACCTCATCAGTTCTGTCTCCTGCTTGTGCAAAAATGGAATTTGGCAATTCTGATTCTCACCTACTGGGATATTAAAAACAAAGGCCAAAGCTCTTAAAAAAACATCCAACCCCCCCTCTCTTTTTTTTGGCACTATAACCTCAAATAACACAAAGCATCAAAGTACCTGAATATAAAAACTAAAGGATAAAGCTACTGACTGTCCAGTGTTGCCACAACATATTTCTGAACACCTCAGTGTGTCTCCTTTGAAATTTGTAGAAACCACAGGACAATATTGTCACAAAGAAGAAATTCCAGTTCTAACATTTGGGGGATTCCCTTTTTCACCAGGAAAAACTTAGAGATGTGGTTTTAACCAGTATCATTGTAACTTGCAGAAAACTAAAGAGTAAACATCCTTTTTGGACTGAGTGAGACAGAGCTGTGACAAATTGCCTTCAAAAGGGAGGGCAGAAGGTGCTGCAGTCACAGTGCAAGAATATGACACATTCCAACAGCACCATCTCCAGGGCAGTGCAAGAACCAGTAACTCCTCCTGCCCCCTCACCACTGGGAGAAACAGCTGCTCCTTCCTGCCTGTCCCCTGGCACACCAGGGAGTTGATGTGGCTGGAAAATGCCTGCAAAGTTATTTCTCTCTTGGATCCCTTCCCCAGTCTGGTTCAGCACAGGCGAGCACATGGACTGTCGTGGCAGCACCAGAGGGGGCACTGGGGAGCTGAGAGCAAGAGAATCTCCTGATGGCCATGCGAGCAAAGTCAGCCTCACTTTCTCCAGCTTCCCCTGGGTACAGGAGAAAGAAATGGTGTAAAGGGGGTCAAGAACACAAACTCCTCCGTTTCTTTAACTTGCCCTAAAGCTGCTGACTTGTCCCCATTTAATTTAGGAAAAGTCTGGAGAGACTGCACTCCTACCAAGGGTTGTTCTAGCAATTTTCTTGTATGGAGAGTGGAGAAAGAAAACCAAATCATTTTACTTTAGGACAAGTGGCCATCCTTTTATGGTAAACTCTAACTGTGCTCACACAATGATTTCTGTTAGTTTAAGTCAACTTTAAAACTATCTTAACTAAAAGACACTTCAGCTTCCCTGCAAAAAATATGGAGGAAGAAAACCAAAGAGCACTGCCATGGTACGTTTTCTGGGGCTCACACTTCACAAAATTTTTAATTTCCTACCATTAGGTGATTGTTATAATGAATTAGATAATGGAAGTTTGAAGGTACCTCGGGATTGGTTTGTGTAATAAGATTGGAAGACCTAACACAATCCTCAGCTGTGGTCAGCACTCAGGGAAATGCACACTGTGCCCATGCAGCTGATGCTGTGAGCAGCTCTACTGCACCTCATGCTGCTGGGGGACAAAGCACATCCACTGCTGAAAGCCTTGCAAAACAGAGGGAAGATTATTTTATAGGTACTCCTAATTCTATGATTACTTTTTTACATGGTTTATTTGGGGATGCTGCAGTGATGTTACAGTGCAGCATCAAGCTGAGCACAGCACCTTTCAAGAGCCACAGATTTTTAATTTCTGTTGTATTTTTCAATAGTTCTTCTTCTCTTTCTTCAGAGAAATCCTCTAGCTTCCCAAAACTTACAAGCCCTTTCCTAAAGTAAAAATCCAGGAGAATGGATCTGATTCAATGGAACATGGCTATTGGGACACCTTAGTGAACCTCCAAGACAAACTGCAAATATCAGCTACTGCTTCTAAGCATTTTAAAAAATCTTTTCTGATAGCCAACATAATGGAAAGATTTTAAAATATGTTCTAAGTTACCTAAAACAAATATACTTGGAAAAAATGACAATTCATGTAACAAAACTCCTTAGTTCCCCCCCCTTCAGCAGTAAATACAGGGCAGTTCACAACTAAGTGACTAAAAGAGCTGAGCGGAGTACCTGGGGATTTTTTTGGGAACCTGAGGTGGTGAGGGATGGCTTGCTGGGTTCTGTTCAGAGCTCTCTGGAGGCTTTTCCTGCGCTTCTCCTGTGTCTTTTGCCAGTGCCTCTGCGATGGCAGACTCCACTCCCCCCTTGGGTGGGAGATCAGCCTTGGGCTCGGCCGGTGCCGGTTCACACCTGTACATGAAAACGATGGAGGGCTTCTCGCTGGAGTCTGACTTGGCCTCGCTGAACCAGTGATGCCGCTGAACTGGAGGAGGGGGGAGCATATGGATAACGGTGCCATCCAGACCCACCAGCTTCCCTCTCTCCCTTTCTTTCTCTTTGTCCTCCTCATCGTCGGTTTTCCTGCGGCGGAAGAAGCTCTTGAACGATATCCAGCGTTTGGGTTTCGCGTCGGCGCGACGCCCCTCCGAGTGCAGGATTGACTCGGCCTCCGTGGACCTGGTGGGGCTGGTGGGTTTGGTCCAGTTGCTGAAATGTCTTTGCAGCAGGTTACTGGCGTGGTAGGGCGAGGAGGTGGAGCGCGGGGGTGGGAAGGGCGGCACCTGCTCTGCCTGGGGACTTGCGGCATTAGGGGTGGCTCGCACTGGCTTTGGAGAGGGAGTGGCAGCCAGTTGTGACAGCGGATCTTTCGGCAGTTTCCCAGCAGTGTTTTCCGCCGCCTTGGAGGGCTCACTTTCAGGCTGTGACGTAAACAGAGATTTGGGTCGTACCAGCGTGTTTTTAGTAGCATCTCCCTCCGGAGGTAAGGAATACAGTTCTTCTACACTACAGGACTTGGGTCCAGACTGAGGTGTTTCTGGAGGAGACTGTGGAGGCTGGATAGAAGCCACAATCTGTGAGAGCACCGTGCTTGCATTCTCTCTGCCGCCACTGCTGCCAACAGAACCCTCCGGAGTCACGTCTGTTTTTGCTGCAGGCTCTTGCGTTGCCTTTGGAGCTCTTGATGGGGAGCTGTGGTCGGCACTGTGACTTCTCTGCGGGGATATCTGGCTTTTACTGAGACAGCTGTTGAACTCTTGGACCTTTTGAGCCACAGAACCCAGCCTGCACTCAGAGCTATTTGTCACCCCCTTTGGTTGGGGCAGCTCAGCGGGTTTACTGCCTATGGCTTCAGTTATTGTACTTTCTGTTTCTATTTCTTCATACGTATGGCTTATCACACTAGTAGTTTTGTCTTTGATGGACAGCTCCCCGCTGGTCCCTAGAAAACTTTTATAGATAGCCAGGTTATCATAAGCATTCGGATTGATGACAATGGGAACTTTAATAGCATTTTTGGAACTCTTGGCGTAAGTGGGCTCATCGTGAATGATAATAGGAAAAGGTGGCATGCCAGCATTGTTGTAGCTGTTGAATTTTATCTCAGATAAATTGGGAGACTTAACCGGGATAGTTTTTGAAGAAATGTTTGTAGCTGTAGGTGAAGTAGGAGCTGACTTGTGGCTTGTCTTCCTGGGAGGAACGGAAGGTCCCGAGCTGTTTGCAATCAGCTCCACCTTAGGTATCTTCTGTCTTGGACTAGTACTAGAAGTCCACACTTCCTGATATCTGATTGCACTGGATTTTTTCAGGTTAGCATTTACACGCACAGGTGATGCTGCAGAGGACGCAACAGGTGTGCCTGGAGTTACTGGTGAGCTGGGGTTAGAGGATGCCTTTTTGGTCTCTGAGGTTTCAGGCTGATTCTCCTTACATTCATTGGTCATGGCAGCTGATACATCCACCACGGTATATGGCTTGCACACTGGCTGTTCCATGTTCACCACCCTGTAAGGTTTAGCTTGCTCCTCCACGGGCACCAAATTAATAGTTACGGCCTGGCCAGCGACATCTGCAGAACTTTTATTCTCTTGCTTCTCAGTCTGCACAGCAATTTTGCCATCTTTCTCCTCCAGTCGAAGCGCAAGGACTGCCTTGTGAGTTTCTAGACTTTTTGGAACAGTTCTCGGCGCTTTTGACACATCCTTCACTTGCTGATCGTCACAAAGACTTTCATATTCTGGTTCAATCAGTTTGAGGTCCTGAGGAGTGCTAGGAGATAACCCTCCATTACAGAGCTTCTGTGAAGAACTGCTGGTTGTTCCAGAACGAGACTCTTCTGTCAAAGAAGAATCAGGAGACGTGGAATCAGACGATACCATGCTCTGCATGCTCTCTTGCCCATAGAGAATCACAGTCTCTTCCCCATAACCATTTAAAATTTCATCATAACTGTCGTCATAATCTACTGCACAGATCCGCTGCAGAGACTTGTTTCGAAGGGGCACAGTATTCCATTTTTTGTCAACACAGAACGGAACAGGAGACAGGGTGTTAGCTCTGAAATTGGCAAAGCGGGGTTGGCCCCTCATGCGAATTTCCATTGCGAGCAACTCTTCATCACTTTCGTCCCAGCTCTCGTGCTCTTCCTGCATGCTGCCAAAAAACGTGTCATCCTCACTCTCGTCTCCGCTTGAGAACTCTGGATAACAGAAACGTCCACCTTCATTGCTTATTACTTCAGTGCTTCCACTCAGGATAACGTGCTTACTCTGTGCATCCTTCATTCCACCCACCATGCAGCTCGGAGGGATCTTTCTTTCTAACGACCTTTTATAGCAATTATTTATCCTCCCCAAGAAGGTTTCTCTTGAGTTCGTTTCATTTCCAGTGAGCTGAGGTGTGGTATCCAAACCTGCAATCTCCTTCAAAACTTCTGTCAGTCCATTATTATTGTTATTCGGTATCTTACCCCCACTCTTGTTGCTGCCGTAAGGCCTCGAGACATGGCTGTAACCTTCAATTTCATCCTCGTTATTGTTGTTCAGTGGTTTTTTGTTCAAGGCCGCTTTGTTCCGGTTCCACCCCGCGGGCAGGGGTTTGTTCTCCCCCAGGTCCAGCGCGCTGACCTCAGCACACCCCCCCTGCCCGTCTGCCACCATCATGGTGGGTTTCACAGCTATGGTGGGTTTCTTGGCCACGGGCGGTCGGAAGCTCCCGGTGTTCCTCCCGCGCTGGTTGGTGCTTTGGTTTGCATTGGGTTTCAGGTTGCCAGGCGAGAGGGGCTTTTTTTCTGCCACGGGGGGTAACTGGTGCAAGCTTTTGGGCTTGAAGCAGTTCTTACATTCTCCGGGCTTCCAGACGTGCTCAGTGAAAGTGTTGCAAGCAGACATTTTCCCTGAGCGCTGCGCTTGGTGCCCTGCTGTTCAGTGCATGGTAAGGATTTCAGCCATATGTTTCCACTCTGCTCACGTCGTACGGCCACTCCTTTGAGCAGTGATCATGCTGGAATACAAAAGACAACGAGGATGAGAACAGGGAAAAATCTGCTTCATCATTATACTTATATTTTCTGTGCTGTGGACAACTTGGAAGGAGCCTTTTGCTGATGCTCCTCTCTTTCCACATGAATTTATGAAACCACGTAACTGAAATGTAAAAACAAGTTGCAAATATCGTTCTTCTCATACATAAAGAATTAAAACTTTGGCAGCTAAGCCCTGTGTTACTGAAAGCAGAGAGAGAGAGAGAAATGGCAATGCCTGAGAATGTAGAGTAATTCTCTTGAACTAGTTCAGGACCATTGACCTTTAATTTTATCCAATAAAAAAATGCAGGAAGAGGATATAAGCCCAAAGATTGCACATTGCAAGTGCACATTGCTTTCACCAGACCTACTTAAACATGAGAGAGAAAACTAAGAGCATGTTTACTGTCCTAAATGCAATTGAGATAATTTGTTTTAGCTTTGAATGTGAACAAGCTCAGCTTAAGTGAGAAAATATGTTCAAGCAATTCCAAACTCTGCCATTTTAGCACTTCTTTCATCAGAGTCAAATGATAACTGGAGAAGTATTTTGGCTGAAGGGACAGGCTGGACTGATATCCTAGAAAATTCAGATAAAAATACTGTGGAAATCTTTCTAGAAAGTCACTGTTTTTCCTCCTTTTGCTTACCACAGCGGCCATAAACCATTCTGATATCCTTAAAACAAAGCTATGGATTTTTAGTCCCTGATATGTTTCACATGTAGCTTTTTTAACTAACCCCTCCAGAAATAAGAATTGAAGAAGAACTGAAAATCTCTTTCAAAGAGAATCTTTTTATTTCCTGAAGTGATCAGCCCTAAGTAAAAATCAAACATGAATGTGCTGCGCTTTATAGACATTGGAGTATCCAGGATTTGAGAGTTTCATGAATTAATGCCTGAAGATTTTAAGCCTTCTGAGCCAAATCCGCAAGTCTGTTCTCTTCGTCACTGTTGCATAACTCAAATTATTTGAGACATTTTACTGAGGTGAAAGAATCTGTACATCCACTGCTGCACTTCTGTAAACACAGGCACTGGAAATCAATAATCTTCTATTCTTACAGACCTTTGGGAGGAAATATCCTCGCTGCTCCCCCAGGTGCACTGAGAGGGCACTGATAAACCCCTGCAGTGACAGATGCAGCTCTCCACAGACAGCTGTGCTGGAATTCACCACAGGCACAACTGGCTTTCATCAGCGTGGCAAACAACACAACCATTAGCAGAGCTGACACGAGCAGGAATTTGTCAGTCTCCTCACGTCCTGCTCGGTGTTTTGGCAAGGGGCAGCCCTGTGCTGGCAAACCAGCAGAGCCATCCCGATCCAACAGCAGATGGGGCTGAAGCCTAACTCTATTAGTGTCTTCAGACACAGCCGTGCTACCAGGGCTATCATATTTCATATGCTGACTAAATATGTTTCCAGACAAAGCTTTCTGCCAAAAAGTCGGTGCCAAAAGCTTTCTCTGCATGACCTAAGAGATAGAAAGTCTGCCAGGCTGAGGTCTGCCCAAACTTTTAGCCTCTATTTTATATATACAGAGCAAAATGCCTTTGTATGTTTTTCGATCTCTCTCAAGATTTGTTGCTTCAACACTTTGCAAGACCATATATTGTAAGCAGACAAATTACATTAAGAAATGATTCTCCTAAAACCAGAGAGAGAGACACACACTACAGTTTTATGCTCTGGTTAGCTCCTTCCTTTCACATGTTTAACAAGTAAAAGAAGTAAAGTTGCACGAATGGGAATCTAAACTAAATGGGTTTTTTTTTTTGAAAAGATAGTTCTCCATTACATAAAAGCTCTGAACAAACAGTTTAAACAAAAGGCTTAGTGCATGTGTGTGTGATGATATTATTTCTCTGAAATTGCATCAGCTGCACTTGCTCTGGAATCCCCTCAGAAGTCAGACAGCTTTATGGTGTTCCAGGCTCAGGAAAGCCGGGGTAGCAATGAGAAAGCTCCCTGCTGCACATTTGTTCTACCACTGGCTGTGTTGTAACACAGCATTCCCTCTGGTTTCCTCAGACACGCTAGTGCTGAGCAGTTTCCTCTAAGCCAAAGGAGAGCTCGACACGGGAATGGGAACTGCAGGAACCTCGGCAGAACCACAGCACTCCGGTGGGAATAACAACTCCAGCACAGTGCAAACACTCACCCCAGGTCCCAGCAGTGCCACCCTAACAATCAGACACCTGGTGACTGTGGAAAGGCAGATGTGTAACCGGCACACGGAAAATACAGAAGCCACATGCAGCTATTTCAGATCTTCTGCTCTCCAACAGCCAAGAGAACTGCTTTAAACACAACCACAACGCCCAAGATGATTTGTGACACGGTCTGAGACACCAGAGCCACTGACTTCCTGGGGTTGTGAAGTCCAGCTGCGTTTCCAACTGGCTCAGGCACACGCAGGACGGGCAGTTCCTGTTGCATGCCCTGACACTGCCTGCAGCTGCACCAGAGAGGAAACAGGCACCTTCCAACCACAGGAAATGGATCTTAAGAAAACAACCCAAAACAATTCAAACATTGTGCTACTTTTGTACTTGGAAATCAGAAGCACTCCTACGCTATTTCAAATCAAATCCACAGTGACCTTTATAAGTCAAAACAAGCATTTGCATTCTAAAAAAAAAAAAAAAAAAGAGACAGTTTCTTCCTTTGTGCACAACTAAAAGCAATCTTTCTGCTGCTTTCCTCGCTCTTTAAAAAAAATACATTTCCTTTTGCATCTGGAGACTCCCTATTATGAGTGATAATTACGGTGAGAGTGATTAGGAGTGATAACAGAAATGAAATCTTCCTTCAGGAGGCTGTTGCTTCCGTGGCTGTCACCAGCAGCTGCAGCTTGGCAGGGGGCAGCAGAGGCCATCGAAGGGAAAGAAAATGTACACAAATACAGGAAAACAATCCCCCTGACACCGTTCATTGCTGGATTCCTACGCTACTCCCCCAAACAAAGCAGGTCAACAAGAGATCCAGGCACTCACACATCGGATCTCTTCAGCTGCTAGTGATCAGCTATCTTTTCTTCTGTAAGTTTCCTGCTTCCATGGCAGCCTAGGAACCTGCAATGGAACGGGAATGTGCACTCTGCTGAGCTCCTGCCTCCTCTGCAGTGAGTAGTTCAGATGCCAAAACTTATTTGAAGACAATCTCCGCAAAATCAAGGCAATAACAAACACAGATGTTACATAAAAACCCAGCATTAGACTTCTGAAGAAAGTATTAATAGCAAATACATCATCTCAACAGTGTGCATTTCACCCCTGTATCTCAGGGTCTTTTATGTAAGTTGATAAACAGAACTGTTCACGATTTCTCCGGGGCAGCACTGCAGTGCAGTGACGCTAAGGAACTAAAATTCACCCAGTGAGTCAGTGTCAGGAACAAGTACAGACAGACAAGTTCTGCTCCCAACAGCAGATTGTGACACTTCATTCATTCACTAAATGGTTGAGTCAGCACAGATAATTTATCAGCTTTAAAGGCCAACTCACTCTTTGTGTAAATGAGGCTAATGCCCCTCGTTTCAGCAGGTACACAACTGCACACAGGAGGGCTCAGCCTGGCCCTGTGGAGTTGATATCAAACAGACAGGAACATGAAAGCATATCTCACTTTCCAGGTCAGAGGGAGATGACAGATTCGGAGTTGCAGTGCAAAGATGAAGCAGGGATCAGCCAAGATACCCTTGTGTCAGGAAACTGAACCTTGCACAGCAGTGCAGAAGCATTTCTGTGGCTCTTATTTGTTGACATCATCCTTGCTGAGTGCATGAAGATAGTAATAAACATGCATTTCAGGCATTTTCCCTTTGTTCTAGGTAATTTCAGGCTGTCAGGTCTTCTTTGGATGTGTGCTGGCTGAATCACAATGAAGGCCTTCTCCAGTAATACTTTATACTAAAATAATCCAATTAAAAGGAACTTAATTGGTGTGCAACATTCCCTACAATTTCAACATTTTAAAAATGAGTATTCTCAGTAAGTACCAGATGGTGACATGCACTAATTAATCAGGCCTGCTCCGTGAATGAGCAGATGAAAATGAATGCACCTCTCAGATGCGGTTGCAGTTCCGTGTGCTGTGAAAAGCTCCCCCCAGATGAAGGTGTGCAATACCCCTGAGCACTTCGTGGTCTCTCCTGAGATCACCAGGTACTGGGGCAGGCTTCCTTTGGTTTGTTCTCCTCTGGGAAAGAGCCGTTTACCTTTAGCACAGCTGTCCCTGGGAACGGGGCCGCAGTTTTTATGCTGCACAATGAACTGCGCTGATCGGCCTCCTTTGGCCACGGCCCAGTGAAGTGCCCCTGCACAACCAACAGACCTCTCACCACTGTCAGACAGGCCCTCAGACTGAAGGAATCAGCCATGGGAATCCAGCCTGGGTTTCCTATGTGGGAGTGCCCGAAGGCCACAAAACGACCACGGCCTTGTGGTTTGTCTGAACCACTTACAGGCACCTGAACAGTCCCTGATCGTCACCAAGAACGGTGCAGATCTCACACAGGAGGAAGGAAGGGATGGCTACTCTTTGCCAGGATCTGATTTCTGTTTCTTTGAAATTTTAATGTAATTGGAAACATTTTAAGAGACCTTTTTTTAAAAAAAAAGCTGAAACTCTCCAGATTCTCACCTCTGCAGGTCCTGCTTGGGTGGCAATGGGCTGTAGAAACGCTCCCAGAGAGTGACAAGGAATGGGACTCACCCCACTCAAGGAAAACACCTGAAACTAAGGGATGGCAAGCAGCACAGTGGACTGCATCAACTTTGTTCCCACAGTGAAGGATATTTGCTAAATATCAGCTCATTGTTGTACCAGGCCAGAGCTGTGACTGGCAAAGCACAGATGAGCATTTCCATAAATGCTGGGCATCACCATTTTTCTTTAAAAAGTTCTATTTTGTTGCAGATAGTTGTTTTTTCCCCCCAGTTTTAAAGTGTCACGCTGTATTTTCTCTCATTTAAAAAGAGTTTAAACGACATAAATATTTCATAATCCTGAGTAAGTGAAGGAAACTCTTAAAACGTGTTTGTTTTTTTTTCCCCTCCCTAAAACTTGCAAGGATAAAACAAGATAGGAATGACCAATGAACTGGAGCAAAAACCTGCCTAGGGTTAGACAATCTGTGATGCTTCAGAAGAAAACAGGCATTTCTTTGCAGTTTACCTAACCCAAACAGATAATGCCACAGAGCAAGGAAAAGGCAAGAAATATCCTCGTGATCTGCCCAGGTAATCTGATTAGATTCTGCATCATCACATTGGGAGCACACAAAGCAGTAATAAGGACAAGCTCTCCCCTCTGGTGTTGGGGCCCAACAGGCCAGCCAAGGCAAGTACCTGAATGTGAGCTCTGCTGAGCCCCGATAATAAAAATCTTGATGTTCTTAACTGAAGAAAACCACTACAAGTATTTATTTTTCTTTTGGGAAAATCACCATTTAGCATTCACACAACTCAAATGTACAATGAATATTAAATTTATAATGATAAGAGTTTATAATGACCAAAATATGACTATATATTCATATTGTAATGATCATTCAGACAATGCTGCACAGTATGTTCTTTAGGAACACTTTTGTATTTACATGGAAAATTAGTTTTTATTTTTTACTTTTTTAAAAAAAAGAAAACCCCAGTGAGAGAAACCACAGTATAAATTGTTTACTTTGCTTCTGAAAAAAGGCTTTACAACATAGCAGCAAATTAAGGTTAAGTACAACAGCTGGAAGTAAAAAGCACAATAATAATAATAATTTTTTAAAAATACCCTCAATTTCAGTGCATTAAAGTTTCTCCCAACTCTATTTAAAGAAAATTACAAGAATTATGCCCTTCACAGTGTATTAAAAGTGCACCTGTATTACTACACCTTGACCAATCTAATTATCTTTGATTTACCCTTCCTGGGCTCACTTGCAAATCTGCCCTTTGATCTTTTAACCCTGTTTTTTAAGCACATGAAAACACTCAGAAGAATAAACCTGACCAAGACTCTCCAGAACGTGCTCACAACAAACCAAAAAGCAACACCTGAGAAACGTTACACTTCTTCTGCAGTCAGAAAGGCAGCAACAGCTGTGGTCACCCTTGTGCCGAGCAGGAGAACAGTGTGGACCATCCCTGCACTGTGGAGTCCATCCATTCTGCAATTTCTATTTGCTTAAACCTCCCTCCCTTGCACTGCTGCAGCCTCTGGCTCCAAAAACCTTCGTGCTGAACCCCCGATGCAGCAAAACCCACAACTGCCTCCCAAAAATTATCCATTGCAGTTTAGCAATTCACTTGTGGATAGTGAAATACAAAACAGTATTTGAAGGGATAGGAAAGAACTTCCTAAAAAGCAGCCAAAGACCCGCTGTGGTGTCAGTGCAGGTAACTCAGGAGAGCTGGTGGATCACAGCCAGTGGGAGCGTCAGCTCCAACACACAGGATACAGCACTGCCAGCTGGGAACCCTCCAGAGGTCTCAATCCCCCTGGGAGAGCCTTAGGAGTTATTAAATATAGACTGGAGAGAATTAAGTTTAAAAATAAACCCCTCTGCGAGCCATTATAAAAAACCCGAGATAGTAAAAATAAGGGATAAATTATGAGCAGTGGCACAGCAGGGCTGGGCTGTCCAGAGCCAAGAACTGGGGAGAAATTTGGGAACCAGGTGGCTGAGCTACAGAGAATCCTGAAGTGCCTCTGAACCAGGCATTGGGATAGCCAGGAGCTGAACACAGGGTAAGTGGGGACAGCTTTTGATCATGACCCCCCTGAAGGAAACCTGCTCTTCCAACCAAACCACAGGCAAGGGAGAAATGGCACAATTTTATTTTGACCTTTAAAAAGTTCTCACCAGTTCCTAACTGCAGGACATGCAAATGGTGCAACAGAACATGCAAGGCAACCAGCAGATTACACACTGTCTGTGTGAGAAAATCAATGACACGATTTACTGATATTGTGTTCAGTTCTATTTGTGACATCTCAGGAAGAAATGCTGCATAAAACAGCCACAAAAATATTTTAATATGGGAAGTTTTTTATCCTTTCAGTGAAATCCCTTCAGATTAGGATAGTTTAGCTCAGAATTGAGACAAATAAAATGATATTACATTAAATGATCCGTCACATAAAGAAGACAGACTGGGTGTTCCCATTTAGTATCTATCTCAAAGAAAGAACAATAAACTCAATGCTGCATATTTACATCTGCAAGAAGAAAATTATTCCACATAAAACACATCCTGAAACAAGCTGGCACTGAGATCAAGAGGTTGATGGGTTCAGAGGAACAATTAGACATTCATACACGGGATGAGCCACTGACAGTTGTATTAGGTGGGGTAAAACCCAAAGCTCCAAATTTCAGTGCTTAAACAAAGCATTAACCATTTCAGCTGAGAAGAAAATTCACTCCCTAGATTATTCCAGTGTTGTCTACTTAGGAATGTTTTCAGCCTACAGGATAGAAAAATCAGAATAAGGTGACAGAAGAAAGATTAAAAAAAGGGATTTTTCTCTACAACTAACTTAAACCATTTAACTTTTGAAAAACACATACATTGCTACTTTATGGTGGAAAATATTAATAAAAAGAAGCCTGATACTGATATCTCACTCACTACACGGTGGAGCAAGTGCCTGGAAAGGGCCTGAATCTTTGTGAAAGCTCCTTCAGTTTCCCATTCCACAGCAACCATCTTCTCCCACTGCCATCTGCTTGGTGCACTCCCTTTGCCTTGTTCCTCACATCCACGATCAAAGACAGACATTCTAATTCGAGGACCTCTTTGATAATCTTGAGAAAAGAGCTACAGGTAATTTTTTGGCCATCAAAGCTAGTTCAAGCAGCTTGCTCTCACTCAGGCTACTCTGCTAATTAGTATGTCATTTATTCATCCCACTAAGCTACTTCACCAGGCACGATGAATGTAAGAAATTTTAATCTCTAGCCATAAGCCAGAGCACTGAAATGAGTGATGAGCTCTCAGTCACAAGGTTAAAGATATTAATGTTTACTAGTGTTGAAGTTAATAACAACAACAGACATTCTTCAGTGTTCAACAATAACAACAGATATTCTTTGGTGCTCCTTATGCTTTGCCAAGAATCCATCCCCATAAAATGGGAAGCCACCACTGATAAGAATGTTAATAGGAATAAAAAGCACCATCACAGATGAAATTCAGAGGAGGAATTAGCAGGTACTGGAATTGTATGCTTCCAGCATTCATAATAAGAATGGATTTTTTGCTTGTTCTTCTGACAAGTGTTGTGCCTGACAGTCACAAAAACCTGCCACAACACACTTGTGTTCCAGGCACATCATGGGGGCCTCTGTGATGCAGCTGTTTCCCTCCATGGTGACAGAGAAGGACAAACAGCCAAACCCAGGGCACCCAAGAGTCAGGAATTAGCTTTTCAGGCTACCAAAAGAGATATGAATGTAGGGCAGGGGGAAAAAAACAACCAATGAGACAAAACCCCAGTAATTTATTTTAGATCACAACATCTGATTCCATAGTGTAAAAGAATCCATACATGGAAGAGCTGTGCAGTGAAGGCATCACTGCATATCATCAAGGACAGAATAAGAAAGGAAATGTGATAGAAATTCTTTGTTAGTTTTTATCCTTACAGTCAATGACTGTATTTTTTTCAGCTTGGGAATTTGCTTGATTTATTCCATGAGAGAAGAAATACCCTCCATTTTCTCAGACAGATGTTTGAACCTATCAAGTATGGAAACCACTACAATTTTTAGCCAGTGCTGTAAGAGGAGGAAAGGGGAAGGAGGAATCATTTGCTGTTGACTGTGGATAGGAAGAACCTGCCCTAGGAACCCTTCTGCTCTGTGGGCAGGAGGAACAGTCAGCTGCATCCAGCCCCCTAAAAAGGTGTCTTATCACATCCCCAGCAGCTGGAGTGGAGCCTGGCACAGCCCCTGCAGCTGTTCCTCCCGCCTCCCAGCCCCGCTGTCTGAGCACTCCAGCACTAATTAAGGAGCTGCTGATCATACCTGGAAATGCCAGACTTGCAGCCCAGCCAGTGCTCACTCCAGGGTCAGGACACGGCAGGAAACAAGGCTGAAGCATAGCAAACAAGCTGTAGCAAAGGAAAGACAAAGAAAATCAACACCAATATTCAATTCTCTTTCTTTAGGTCTTTTTTTTTACAGATTGAAATGTTTTCCTAAAGGAGCTGATGGCCAAACATAAATTTTGCTACTCGTGCTTGGCAGAATCCTGAGAATGCAAAGCTTTCTCTATCCAGAAAAAACACAATGTGAATTTTCTACTTTTGCACTGCTGAGATAACTCAATCCCAATCCACAGGGATCTGAAAGTAAAAGCAGACTCACACTCTGAATTCCTTACCTTTCAGATGAGGTTTTTATGACAGAATACTTCATTAGTAAACAGGGCTGCTATGAGTACACACCAGGAACCACACCAAGCCCAGGGCAATTATCTTTTGTCACTGCCAGCCCCAGTGAAATAGGAAAGGCTGCAATTACCTGCCCTCTTGGAGGGTCTTGAGGGAGGTTTATTCCTGCCCCAGGCAACACTCTGCCATTGGAACTAAATTGTCTCTAACAAGAACGAGTCCAAGAGAATAAGCAGCATCAAGTTGCAGGGCAGTAGCAAAACTCTTCCCACTGTCCCCTGCTGAGGTCCTGGGCTCAGTCTCTCTCTAGGTCAGGAGTCACCACCAATATGAAGAGAATTGCTCAGGAATCCAAACCAGGCTTCCTCACGACTGCTCCACCAGCAGTGCCCAGGAAGGTGATGCCAGGTCTCCCACGGAGGGTCCACAGAAGAGGCCACGAGCTCTCTGTAGTACTTAAACCTTGCAATTCATGCAGAAACAAAGTCTGTACTGCAGCTTTCAAGGTTATGGGCTCACCCTTGGCTAAATTAGTCCTGGTGGCATGTTATGGTTACACAAGCAGGGTATGGGATCCTGGCTGTTGTCACAGGGTGAATTGCCATGGCAATCCCAACAGCTCTCAGTGCAGTGTTAGCCCGTTGCTTTTGCCCCGCACTTAACAAGTACTATTGGTTCTACATGGCTATTTTTAAATAAAAATATAAACAAATTCAGCTCTCAGGTCTTCCCTCTAAAGGGAACTGCCCAAACCTCCAGCCACTTCTGGGCATTGTTATTAGCACCCTCAGACTGTTGCTTTCCAAACACAACACGGTGTTCCTGGAGCTTCATACCAGTGCCAAACCCCGTGCAAACAAACCCTTCCACTCCTCAAATAGATCCCTCCACACGTGGTGTCCAGGCATTGTCCTTTTAAATCCAGACTGACATCCAGAACTCACGATAAGGGGGTGCTCATGCCTTCCACGAGCTTCTGAGGATCTTCACTTCTCTCATGGACTCAGGCAAGCCTTGCCTAAACTCTTTTATTCCCAGTTTACAGTTGTACATAATAAATACAATGTATTTGCTCAATCTTTTTTTCCAATATAACTGGGGAATATCTTTGCTTTCAGATTTTCTGCTCTCCCTATTTACATTTTTTTTCAGACTACTCATAAATAAACCCTGACTAATTTTAGGATAAAGATTAATACAGAGCATTCCACTCAGCCTCCTCTCTAAATCAGTTTCAGACTTGACACCTCTAGCCAGGCCTAACCACAGAATATACACTGCATTTTCATCACTTTAGTTTCTTAATAACAACATAGAAAAATCAAAATATATTAGATTTAAAAGGTAATTTAGCCTTTTGTATACTTGTTAACCAAGTTAGCTGTTGATAGATCACTAAGCTCTAGCATCTACAAAGAACACACAGAGAGGCATGAGGGAGACAGGACACATGGTTTTGCAAATACAATGAATTTGTGGTTTATTTTAAAGCTTTTTTTAAAAAGCTTTTTTAAAAGCAAACCTTTTGATTTGCAATAGTATCAGCCTTTCAATAGAAAAACCAGTCTGAGTAATTAAAATAAAGATTCAATGTTTAATTTTTTGGTTTTCAGTGATTTGCAAAAATATTTTTTTTGCCTAACCAGAAAATTAGTCACTATTATCTTCACCTTCTGTGGTGGTTTGAAGTAAAAATCATTTCTCGTCATGAAAATGTCATCTTTTTAAAGTCGGCTGTTTTATAAAGCCTTTTGTTGAAACTAGGTATGTTAACAGGGATCCCAGAGACTTAATTTTGATAGAAGTTGCAGAATGTCAAGCTCAATAAAGGCAGCAGACTTATGTTTGGATGCCAGAATGAAGCATGTTAAAAAAAATATTAAAAATGTTGAAGTTGAATGATCGGATATTTATCAGCTGCTTATCACGCCTGGATGCAGGTGCAGGACTTGGCCCCTGGGTTGCTTCACACAAGAGTGCTGAGGAAGTGCAGCAGATTTGCTCTGTGCTGTGCAGGTTCTCCAAACACATGTTAATACACAGGTTTTTGCTGCATAAAATACTCATTTCTCCTTTTTTCTCTCAGTAGAGAGCAAAGTATTTCCCTGAGTTCCATATGGTATGGCAGGAGAGAAGAGAGAAAAGTGGGAAGACAGGAAGGAGCTGAGAGCATTTCCTGGAACACCCTGGTTCCGAGGAGCAGCCTCCCCACACTGCTCCTGCCGTTCCCCCCGGCTGTGCCGGTGCCAGGCCCTGTGGCACAAACCCCGCAGTGTTCCAGTGTTCCAGGGCCCGCTCCCTGTCCCTGCCGTGCCCCGGCGCTGTCGGGAAGCAGGTGCACAGCCAGCCCAGAGCCGCTCCTGCCCCGCTGCCAACCCCACTGTGGTGCCAACAGCCAGGCAGTCCCAACACACTGCTCTGCTGTTCCAGCCCAGGATTCTTCCAAGGCTGATATAATCCAACAGGCTGAATAAAAGGATGGGTTCATAACGCTAATTAGCATTGTACAGCCAGAAGATAGACTGTAGCCTCTATCTCTAATGTCCTATGTCAAATTTGTTCTCTCCACATAAAAGGCTGGTACATTAACCATGTCTTACTTTCCCATTTTTCTTTCCAGAGAAGCTGGATGAATTGCAGTGCACACGGGTAGACTGAAATGCTCAGCAGATGATTTCGCTTAAACCTCGAGTAAGACAAATGGGACGAGATCTTCAATCACTGCCCTGGGATGTGTGGGTAATGTCTTACATTCTACCAGGAACAGCATTTGGAAAAATTCCCTTCTCATTCCTCAGCCACTGCACTCTTTTAATTACATTCTAAACTTGGGAGAAAGAAGAGCTGGGAAGGGAAAGGGCAGAAGAGGCTTTGCAGAGATAATGAGATGGCTGCTTGCTGAACTGAGGCAGCAGCATCATTATTGCCTGAGCTGAGGAGGAACAGGCAGATCCCTCACACTGCCCAGCACCTCCCGTGTCAGCCACAGGGGCTCCAAAGTCCCTGGTTTTAAGTAAGACATGAAGCAGGAAGTTCACTACCTGAGTGAGGGGTTTGGTTTCACAGCCTGCGATGGAAGAACCAGTCTGAGGCTCTGCAGAAGTAATAAAATACATTCTGCCTCAAATCTCCATTACCCTTTAGCATGCCAGGATCCAGAGACAAGTAAAAGTCCCTAAAGGTCCCTGGAATCTTCCTGCTTTCTGTGCCCATGCGTTTCCCAGTGCACACTTTATTTTTACACTCTAAAAGTAAAGAATAAAGAAATAAATCAGGAAGAGCTGGCAAACTGATTTTTTTGAAGTCTGATTTTAGTCTTTCCTACAAAGAATATGATTCAAAAACTCTGGTAGTTATTATCACCCAAGGATTGCAGGTTTTTTTTAAGCTGTTTAAATGGATTTGATGAGCTACTCCACACCAACATGGACAATACCTTTGTTTCCTTATAGGTGCACACATGGGACCATTATCCCAAGATCTAGCACTACTGCTGCTGCTAAACATACTGGAAGAGTTCTCAGGTGAATACACACTTTTCTGCCAGTGCTAACCAAGTTGTGACTCTCACGTGCTCAGAGGTCACACATCAGGCTTGAAAGTTTTGCACAACTGAGAGCATTATCTTCTTTCAATATTATTGTTGTAACATGTAACACCACAAGTGTACGGCCTTAATTGAAATGTAAACTAAACTGTTTGTTGATAGACTCGTTAGGTTCTCCTTTCGTAATTATGGAAGTAATTCTGATAAATGCTGTGCCCAAAACATCTGGGGAAGAGACTGAAATCACTGTGTGAAAGTCAAGTACAGTAGCTGTTCAGGGGTTAAAGTCACATCAATAGTGCCTTCTTTAAAAATTCACCTGTATAGTTTGTATATTGCAGGAGCAGAGAAGTGTGTATTCTATGTACTTATAAACACACACACAAAGGGGAAGAAATTCCCAAGCATTAAATATGTTGGTATATTCTGAAATCTTCAGATCGAGATCCACACAAGGCATACTCATCACAAGCAGAATAAAAGAGGACTCAAAACTGAGAAAATGTGATTACAAAAGAGAAAAATTACATTAATAATGAATTCTTGGGAGAATTAGTTTAGCCAGCCTGTTCAGTGAAAGCTGTAAAACTAGAGAACACTTAAAGACTATCCCTACAGAAAGCAGCCTGTCAGAACACAGCCAGCAAGGATGCACCAACACCCAGCTGGACCCTTCTGGATCCCTGCTGACTCCAGGGGAGGTCACAGAGCTCTGCCCACAGCAGTGGCTTTTGGAATGATTCCCACTCTGCCCTCACAGTGGGTCTGTTGTACCAACCCCAACAATGGGAACATTTCACCACCACCCCGTTTGAAATGCTCACCATGTCACACAGACCTACACATCAGGACAAAGTTCCAACAGACAACTTGCAATACAGAAAATACAATCCACCTTTTAAAGAAATAAAGTCTTCAATTCACAGAGTGATCTCGTGGACAGGAGCACATGCATTGCTGGCAATTATTTTATAGGGGAGAAGGTGAGAGGTTATAATAGTGTTCTGAGCAAGGAACTTCCAAACCCAGTTCTAAAATTATCTTCAGCTTTGACAAAACAGACCTCTATCCCCCTCTCCCTTTTGCTTATACCTAAAGCCATTCTTCCTTCTCCTCTAGTGCTTAATCTGATCTAAATTCTCTCAGGATGCCAAGGGGACAAATACTGCTATTAAGAGCTACTAGTTTCCATTTGCTTTTTAGAAATGGGTGTGTGACACTCTCAGGCATTACACATGCTATTAGGTATGCACAGGATGCCCTGCCGCAGAGAGACAATATGCAGAGAAGTAGAGGCTAAAACGTTTTTGCATTAACAGGAGGACCCTCCAAGTGGCTTGCAGAGTGTGCTCCAGGGCCACTTAATGGTCCCACAATGTCAGTGTTCCAAGCAGAAGGCATTTAACTCCGTTTCTCTGGGACCAAAGTATCAACACAGGAATCAGGTATTTATCCAATGCTGGTAACAAGATTTCTACCTAGCAATTTTCTGTAACTTAAATGTAAGTGATGCATTCTTATGAGATGTTAAAGACAAGTCAAGTGTTTTATCAGAAAAGTAGGAAACACCCCAATGATCTCTGTGTTTTGTCATCGTTGACTGCAGCCCTACAGCCCCAAGGTGCCTCCAATCCCTGCCAGCCCAGCAGCAAATAATAAAGAGCCAGTGCAGCTTTGAAGAAATTATGGTACTTTCTTCTGTGCATTCAGAAAGAGACAGCCATGAAGCATTGCCTTGCTAAATGTTATAAAAATTCTTATAAATATTCATGTGCAGCATTTGTACTCGGAGTATTTAATCATTTCTTTACAAGAAAGGAAGAGGGGGAAGGGGAGAAGAAGAAATTACCGTTTCTTCAATTCCACAGGGTTCAAGGCAACAGAAAAGACAAACGTGCATGGTGATCTATAAATTAGTCATCACCAAACCCAGAAAAGTACAAACAAGAGAATGTTTTCAGGTAGGTTTTTTTTCCCCCATTACATCTAAAGTTCTACAATACTTTGCAGGTATTAAATGAATGATTCTTTTATAATTTGAATTCATTGTATGTTGATAATTTGAACTTCCATGGCATTGGCTTTTGAAAAACAAGATCGATCTGTTGCTTCTGAGATTCGTGTGAAGACAGAATGAGCTGGCTGTGCTCTGCACTTCCAAACCCCACTGTCCCAGGTAAACCCAACAGAAGACAAACTCAGCTGCTTGTGCTGGTGAGGTATTGTCCCACTTGGACACTTGATCCATCTACTCACAGCTGCTGGGAGCTAAAATAGCAAGACTGAAAGCCCTGCCATCCCCCCCTGCAAGAACTGCACGTGTAGCTCTATTCCATGGCATGCAGCCTCTAGATCAAGCCTCTCAGACCTCAAGTTTATCAGTACTGCTGTGAATTAATATAGATTTCTGTAATACATGCTGGCAATACAAAAGCCTGTTCACAAGTGGCTTGTGCACAAAAGAGAAGAGATACCGCAAGAGAGCTCTGACATAAAACTATAAACCTAATTGAAAAGAGACATCGAGTAATAACAGCTGAACTGCTCAGAAACCACCCAGCAGAGACAGCAGGGAGGCCTCCTGCCTTGCTGTGATCCTTCCTCCAAACCAGACCAAGAAAGCCTCTGACATTCTTTTCCCTATCCTTTTCCCCAGGAGCATCACCTCTGGCTGGACACTTGTGTTCCACTGAGGCTTTGGGTACCAGGACCTCTGCAGTACCTTTTCAGATACCACGCTCTGGATGGCTCTCCTCATTCAGGATGCCACATCTGGAAGAAAAAACACCCATCCAAGATGCTTATTCCCACAGACCCAGCTCCTTCACACACCCCTTGGCTGGCAAGCAGACCTGGTGCTGGCTGAACTGGCTGGAACAGCAACAGTAACAGTGGAAGAAGCTGATTGCTGTGGTACTGGTGGTTCCCTGTTGTACCAGTCAACTCAGATTGCTGTCAGCTCTACCCGTCTCTGCTCTCAGGTGAACTGGACAACTCTCAGCAGAGCTACTCCAGGCTCATGCCATGTTTAGAAACACAAAGCAAAATGAAAAGTGGTGCTGCCTTTCACTTCCCTCGGGAAAACTGCCTCTTGCAAATGGCTTTATCATTTTCATTATATCCTGTTTGATTTGCTTTACCATCTTGACTGGAACAATAGCTAAGACATAATAGAAAAAGATTTTTCCACAGGCTGGTTCTAATTACATTAAATCTCTAGTGAGATAGGACATTTAAATAAGAAACAACAACTGCAGAGTCTGAGATAATGACATACTGAGATACCAGGCTTTTTGAGAGTGCCATTAAAATGATGCATGAAGCATTACAGCGCACTCCAATCAGGCTCCAACACGAAAGCCATTCCTTCTGTGACACAGCACTGCACAGAGAGGTCAGCACTTACTGCACTGAATGTGCAACTCAACAATTAGGAAACATTATCCCTCCTGCTGAAGTTACAACATAGATACAGGCTTAAACTTCTGGATCAGGTGGGGTAGTTGGGAATGCAGGGCCACTGTGGGAATAATTACCTCACGAAGCACAACGTAGAGTAGAGGAGATTCTGAAGAGCTCCTGGCTTTTGTTGAAAGTTGTACCTTTAACATTTTGTCATGATAACTGAATTCTCTTAATTGCCTGGACAACTTTTCATCTTTAAATTGCTGGGAACCACTGAAATACAGACATGCAGAACGAAGACTGTGGCTGTGTGGCCCAGGAACAGAGTGGAACCTGTTCCAGCCCCACAGTTTTTGTGTTCAGTGTCAGAGCTGTGGCACAGCTGTGCCACCAACACTGGTGCTTATGGGGCCCTGCAGCAAATTCCCCTGCTGGAAACCAAAACTGAGGAAAGGGAACTTATATGGGGTGGGAAACATTTTAATTACTTCCCCCCTGTCCAGGCTGCCCAGAGCAGTGGTGGAATCACCATCCCTGAGGGGATTTAAAAGCTGTGTAGCTGTGGCACTTGAAGACATGGGTTAGTGGAGGACCTGCCAGTGCTGGGTCAGTGGTTGGACTCTGTGATCATGGGGGTCTTTTTTAACCTTAATGATGCTCTGGTTCTATAGTGGGGGAGAACAGTTCATCAATTCTCCCTGCTCGCAGCTAGTCACTGGACTGAATAACATCAAGCCATGTTTAAGTGATTCACTGCTGTATGACTAGAGCTGAAATGGGTTGGGTATCAGTTACTTTTTTTTCAGTTGGTTTTTCAGAGCTGTCATAGTAAAGTTTAAAGTTCCAAGGAAATTAGCTACATACTGAGGATTAATAGACTTGCTTTCAGTCAATAAACAGAGCCTGTGATTATAAATTCCATATTCAGAGAATATGAACTTCCACAGCATCAGGTCAGTAAGTAAAGTATTCTTGTCTAAAAATAGCAAAACAATAATTCTCTATTAATAATCAAGTACACAAAAGAAAACTGAAGAAGTTGATTTCAACGTACAAAATAAAATGATTTTCTTGGGTGTCTATTCTACACTTCAGACCTGGACCACTAAATTGCTCTTACACGAGAATTGTCCATGTTCATCCAATGCTGATGCCAGGGCACTGCAGGGTGATTGCTCACACACAGACAACTCAGCACTAATAGTTCTGTGACCACATGGCAAAAGCATTTTTCAAATGCAGCTCAGGTATCTGCACATTCACTGCTGGAGATGCCTCTCTGAACAGAGCTCATCTGAACAGCAGACACATCCAACTACTACTACCTACGAAAATACTGAATTTTCTTTTAATAAAGAAGCAGGAACTTAACTAGTACAGCTTTCCCTATCAACTCCTGTTTTCAGTAACTTTCTTGATAAGACACTTGTAAGCTAAATGCTTATAAGACATTTATAAGGTAAAATTAGATGAAGATGCTCACCTTCATGTACTCTCATCACTTCTCTTGTCACCTCTCAACAGCCTCAGCTTTCAGACTGCAGCAAATCCACCTGTGGATGGGGAGGAGATGTTGATTTCTGTCAGGTCAGCAGCAGAAGGGGCTGCTGAGTACCAGCAGTGAGCACCAACATCCAGCCCCTGAGGGGCTGCACAGCCAGGAGCAGCACAGAGGCAGCTGCTGTAGCTCTGTCACCCCCTGTGCCTCAAGCAGTGTCAGTGGGTACTTCAGCAGGTGAAGAGCAACAAGTTTTATGCAGCATCACGGCCTAGACAGTTCCTGTTCTGACCCTCTCAGGCTCACACCGACTGGCCCCCTCATCTTCCCCCCCAGCCCCAGTTCCTGCATGTCCCTTCTGCACTGAAACACCAATGTGTAACTTTATATGCAAACTAAACATAAGGCTGTTTCTTTTCCAACCAGAGTAACAATCTGAAAACTTGCCAGTCCTGCTCATGAGCTGAAATCAAAGCTGGCAACAAGAAGCTGGCCGGGTCATGATGACCCGAAAACTGAGGGGAGCTGAGGATTCTCCCAAAGCCAGGACCTCCCCAGAAGCCAATAAAAGCAGGGCAGTGCTGGTAGTTCAGCTGCATAAGGGCAGAAACCAGGGAGCCTTTCTTCAACAAATGGGGTGTGATCTATGGCACTTCTAGCGCTGAATTACTGTCTCCTCATCGACTGTTATGTCACATGCACTCCTGATTTGCCATCCAAGTTTCTTCCCACACAGGCTGGTGGTCCCTCATTAAGACCAAGATTTACAGAGCAGATTTCAGCTTTTACAGAACCCACTGTGCTTTCTAAAGATCCACCTTTTCTTCCAGTCAACTGAAATAACACTTCCTGGCTCTGACTCCTGTGGGTTGTTTTCCCTTTTTATTTTTATTTTTTTTTAATTTTTAATTTATTTAGAACTTGCAGTGCATATTTCTCAGCCAGACTGCTAAGGATGTTAATGAGATTTATCTGCAGAGTCTCTCACTATCTGCCCCCTTTAATTCTTTGAGATACAAGTGCTTTTATGTTGCAGGAAATGAGGACAACAGAAAGCTGCAGATCCCATGAATGTAAAAATTGTCTTGAAGGCATGGAACAATTCAGCCCTAATTACAGCCAGCTGGAGCCTGCTCTCTTTGCACTGATACTTAGATAATTAACCAACTACTGACTGATGCAAGACTCAACTATGTCACCACCATTCAGACATTCAAGGTTAATTTTTGTATCCATCACCAACATCAAGCTTAAATGGACATTATCAACTGAAGTCTTGAAAATCATTAAAATACAGTCATAGTCAGGCAAGGATTATTTTTCCTTCAATGAGCTCGGTGCCATCTTTCTTTAGCTGCAGAAGAAGTGACTTTTCCATTAAAAAGGCAAAAATCCCAAGTTTTGATTCATTTAATAACTGTAAATTCACTCACTTAAAGCCCTAAACTTAAATACACTAAAGCCACAACACTAATGTAGTAAAATAACCCCCAGACTGTTCTAGTGGTCCTGACTGTAGTAATACCTCTTTGTTCCTCATGGTATGGCACCTTTAAATTGGTGTGGAGGGGGTGTATCTTCCTCAGTAAGCTTCACATGGATAAAAAAGCAAATCAAATATCCTGACTGCCAATGCACACATCAAACTGTCACAGAAGAGGACAGCAGATATGGTGCTCAAGAAGTTTGCCATGTGTGGAAGTCAGCACTGTTAGTACGCTCCTGGCTCCTGCACGTAACACAATATATGTTTAAATTGTGAGCCACCTGAACTGTATTTGCAGAGGAAATAAACAAACTGAAAGAGGAAGTCTTTCTCAATTCTATTTTCAGCAGTGCTTCTCCTGAAAACAGGAGGTTTTTGGACAGACTCAATCCCTCTGATCGTTATAGACCCAGTCAGTGGTGCACTGATCAGGAGGAAATGTCGTGTCACTGCTTGTGATCAAGTGGCAGCTCCAGGAACTTTTATTTCTAGTTAGGAATTCAAGAAATCACGGTGACAAAGGGGAAATATTTTAACCTGGTAAAGATGTTTGTAGGAACAGCAATGCAGCACAGCAAATGCACAGATCTTGGGTGGAGCTCTACAGCAGAAAACCAACATCTCAGCAGCATGCCTGCAGTGCTCTCCAAAAATGCGGGTGGGGAGGCAGGAATCTCAAGAATCCGGATTAGGGATTCTTTCCAGCTTGTATTTTATTTGTCCTCACACCTTCTTATCTAGTATGGAAAAATAAAGAATCCCAGTTATGTTTGCACACAGCCTGACATATCCCTTCCGTAGGAAGAGTCTGAATCTCGTAAAATATCTCTGGAATGCCACTGTAATGTAAATGACAAAGTGTCTCCACCACAGTGCAAGTTAAAGAGTAACCTGCAGTTTTCCCCAAGAGAATACACAGAATTTTTACTACCAGAAAGGGAAAGTAGTGGAACAAAAATAAGGGCTTAAGCAAAAAAAGTAGGTTAACTCATATAAAGAATGACATACAAGACAAGGCTGAAAAGGAAAGCAAGACAGGTATTTTTGGAACTATTCTGAAGTCTCTCTCAAGCCCTGCCTGTTTTGCCTGTGAAGTATTTTTGCTTAAAATACATATATATGCTAATGTTCATACTTAAGATAGCGACGATGGGGCTGAAAAAGCTCCTGCTTTGGAAGAACAAAGGAAGAAAGGCTGTGCATCACCAGCAGTTGGTTCTGTGGGCATCTGCAGGGAGTTTTACCCTGAGGAGAGTTAAGGAATCACAGAATCATTACAGTTGGAAGGGACCTCTGGAGATCTAATCCCACCCTATGGAAATGGAAGTTTGAGAGGAAGAGTCGCATTCCAGATCATTTGAAGAAAACACTTGGAATCGGAGAAGGCCCCAAAATTCCAATTATTTTGGGTTAAACGTGAGGTAAGAGATATTGCTGCTGCAACCCTCTGTATGAGGTGGGTGCTGCAGTGTCTGAGGGTATCCAACACTGCCCAGAATGTGGGGACAGGTGGGGCTACCTGCAGTCCATGGTTATTGCTTGCAGCAGGTTCAGGTGTGTTCCGTATCTTTATCAACACTGGAAGTTAATATTTTTCTTAATCAGCAGGATCTGAGCTTTGTTCAGGGTTTTTTTGTGGTTTTCTCTTTGTTTTAAAGAATGGGAATGTCTTTCTTGCCAAGGCCACAACACATAATAACAGACTAGAGAAGAATGAAAGGACCCAGCATGAAAAACACAGTGTAATTATCACCAACTGAACAGCTGATAAGTGAAATGACAGAGTGAAATACGGGGGTTTCACGTAACAAAAAGTTCAGAGAAGGTGAATTTGTTACGCATTTTGAACAAATGGAAAGCGGAGACCTCACCATAAGCAAGGCCTCTTATCTCCCCACCAGTGAAAATTCCCTGCTCCCACCATAATCCATCTGCCATCCCATCACAGAAAGAGCTACGATATCCGACACCCAGCAGCAGAGTTGTGTGGATGTAACAGAGAGGAGCAGGTCAAAAACGAAGAGCAGCTCAGGTTTGGAGCTTCACACACTCACAGGATGATGTTTCCATTTTGTCCCGTTTATTTGAAGTTTCCAAGGACAGCCACCACACCAGCATGAATTCAGCAAAGTTGCCTTTTATGAGCTCAACTGACAAGGACAGTACTTTTAACTCACCTGTGGTGGGCAGATTTCAGAGATAAGCATAAGTGAAAGGGACTGCTGCAAGCTCATGAAAAATGGGAATGCCTTCTGGAAAGAATGCATGTGAGGGGCATGGAACAAATACTTTTATGTCTGTCAGTAGTTCCATTTTGAATCAGCCTTCAGTCACTTAAACCTCAGATGGAAAAGCCTGGTTGGACCTGACACACGAGCAAGCCAGGTCCTGGGTCAGGAAGAGTCTTTCTTCCTTATCCCCCAACGCAAACACATCCTGAGTCCAGTATCTTCAGCTTTTTTGAGATAGAGCTAAAAAATCTTGGATTATGAATCTTTCTTTTGGTAACTGCAATTACATATAAACATGTTGCCCTACCTCTTCCATGTTTTAGCACTATAATTCCGTGATTCCTGCAACCCTGATGGAGAAGGAAGCCCAGAGTACACACAGCACAGTCCCTCTGCTCCCAGCGCTTCTCCAAATTGTAAATACAAATAAATTGATACAGCAGTTAAAGTTTGGCAATGCTGTTCAGGAATGCACAAAGGAAATGCAGTAGAGAAATGTCAAATCATTAAAAGAATGTTATTATGGTTATTATCTTAAAAATGCATTTAAGCCAACAGCCCCTCCCTACAGGCACCTCACATCTACAGCACACATCCATCACACCAGACTCCTCTTCAGTGCCAGTATTTTGTGTTCCTGCCTTGTTCTACCTGCCAAGTTGTCCTGGTTACAGGGGCTGGGACCAGTTTACCACTATGTGGGTATAACAGAAACTGTGCATTCTTCACCCTTTGTGTCATTTCTGATGGACTGTTAATGGATGCATTGTTTGCAGCACACCTGGGGGCACACCTGACACCTCAGGCTACAAGGTGGGTATTAAAGAAACCCTGTGAGGCAGGGGGGTGTTCTTTTGTTTTCACACCAATGACTCAGCTGTGATAACTCCCCTCTGGGTAGGCAGCAGCACCTACACACCCAGCCTGAGGGATCATCTCTGCTCATGGGCCACCTTGGACTGGCATAACAGGCAGCTGAAACACCTAAACCATCAAAGACTCCAAGAATATCCCATGACTGACAGAGTTAAATCACCCAGCGTGAAACTCCCTGTCCTGGGGGAGGTGCTGGACATCCCCTCCTGAACTTGAGCATATGTAAACTTTGGGGTTTGGGACTTCTGGTACCACTCTTTGGATCCACAGGAGGACCAGAACTCCAACAGGACTGCCACCAACATCTGGACCAACAGGTTTCCTTTCATGTTACTTTGCATCAAGGGGGCCCATGTGGTGCTCAGAACGGGGACCAATGAACACTATTCTGTTCTTTAGTCCCAGGGTGTGGGGTTAAAAGCAGTTTTCTCTGTATTGTTGCATTTATTGTCATCTTTTTAGTAAATTGTAACTCTGATTTGTAATCTCTCTTGAGCTGGGTTCATTTCTCCCACAGGTTTACTTTTAAACCAGCACACAAGTCAAAAAGAAGCAACAAAGGCTGGTGTTGTTCCTGGGAAAAAATGGGTTCTGCAGGAATTAGTGGGCAGTTCCTTTCATGCACACACAGGCTTGTGTTCTACACAGCAAGTTAACCTATGCAAACACGTTGTAGTGCACTGTCTTTTCAGTGGAAGGCATCCCACAGAATGTGAAGGAATTCAGAAGAATCCCCTCCAATGGTAACTCGCTGTGTGGCTGGAGAGCCAGGAGGACTCTGCTGTACAGAGGTGTGTGAGCTGCCCACGGCCCTCCATTGTCACTGGGAAGGTGGTGACTTCCTCTTCACTGAATCTTTCCCCTTACTTTGCTCTTCCTTCCTGATGATAAATACACTTTTTATTATTCCAACCAATTCAACATTACTTTTAGAAGTTTTATCACTCATTTAGATTTCACTCAGTGAGTCAGGCGGAAAAAATGTGCTCTGAAGCTGAGAGAAAACCCTCCCATTTAAAATCCCTCAGCCAAGAGCACCTCCCAGGCAACATCCTCCAGCTGTTCCCAGAGACAGAAGGAGTATGTTGACCCTATCAGTTCCCACCTAGGCCACTTCAGAGCATCTCCAGCAGGAAGGAGATCTATCTGTCCAAAATAGCAACCCCTGGCTCTTCCCAGGCCTCCCACTCAGCTCACTCAGCACTGCCCTCAACTACACCGACCTCTTGATGTTCAGCAGATTAAGATCTTCCTGTGCCAGCAGAGAAATCTATCATGGTAGCATTGTTATCCCTGTTCCTGTGCTTCCGATTGTCACTTTTATCAGCTAAATAATAGTAATTTGAATGCAGAAACAATTACGGGAACCTTTTTCCTCAGCCGAAGCCATTAGCCCCAGCAGATTTACAGTTAGTGCTCTTTTGACAAAGGCTGGATTCATAAAGAAGTTGCTCTGCCAGGCAGTGTTAGACAAGGGAACAAAGAAAACATCACCTTCCAGCTTTCTAAAACTGTTTCCTCAAAAACAATGGTGTTTGCAACCTGTTTGTGTCTTCTCCTGACCTGCTGCACGAAGACAAGCCAAGGTGGTGCATTTTCCTTAGTAAGGACGGGTAAGCATTTGTGACTAGTATTGCTTTTTAACCTGTGCTGCTCTATTTCTGGCACTAAAGTGCCCTATAGAAACCTAAAATCCCATTGAAGTGCCCCAGCTCCACAGCTTTTGCAAAACAAACTAGAACTGTCTTTTTCTTGTTCTCATTAGACACACCAAAGAGCTGGAGATCTGTAAGGAAAGGTGCACATGTTCAAAGAGAATGAACTGCAGGGGTACAGAGAACAACAGAAAAAACATTAACAAGAGCACAGTAAATCTGAACACCTGAAAGAAGAAAACCATTTTCTTCTCATAAGCCCTCTTGGAGCTTCATTTGTCACCACTGCAGACAGGTGGAATCTTCCAGCCCTCCCCTTCTGCCAGTGCAGCAGGAGACGTGGACACAATATACAAGCAACTCCAACAACAAACCAGACAACTCCTGGAGATGGGAAGTCAATTAGAGAAGAACCCCAACAGCCTGCTGATTACCTGAGGGATGCTCTGGCTGAGCTGTAAGTGTGGAGATGGGAGGCTCCTAAGGGCTGACCTGACTGTCCTCTCACAGGAGACACAGGAGCCTTAGTGTGGATTTCAGATAGGAACTGCTACATTAATGCTGACCATTCTCTAAAATCTTGTCCTTAACCTTGCAGAAATTAAGAGAGAATCCTTCTAGGGCACTGACTGTTCTCACAGTGAAGTTCTAACACAGCCTACCATACATGGGGGGAACAAATACCTTACCTGGACTGATATAGGAGAAGAGACATATTTATAAAGCCTCGGAAATGCAGGACTAATTTTTCTACAAAAAGTCACATAAAAGTCCTGTCAGATCTGTTTGCTCTCCTCTCAAGAACAGAATATGAAAGAACCAATTCAAACAAAACCACAACACATTTCAGATTTCCCTTTATGTGTGCCAAATGAAAGAAACACGGTGATCTGTCACTTTTGACACCTGCACTGATGTTACTGTTTCCCACCAGTGTAACCAAACCAAGGCGAATTCTGTTGTATGCAGGGTCAGCGAGGCTTTGAGAAGGGTGCAAACTCCTTCTTTCACTCTCTTGTCTCAAGAGACATCGAAACATCATCTTGGTGGGGTATTAAAGGCGTGGCAATTCCCCTCTACCCATCCCAAACCTTTTGGTTTTAGTGGTTGGCTCCACTTCACCTCCCGCTGCAAAGGGACAGAGCCTACACCAGGATAGGATGAAGACCTGGGGGTCCTTTTGCCACCACTAACTTTTTAAAAAGCAGCACAGTTCTGTAGTTCTGACTAGTACATTGATCTGGGGAAGACAGGTCTCAAGTACAGAAGTATTTCAGATGTTTAAAACCCACTTATGAACGACGGACAGAGAACAATACAAACAAGTAAGAACTTGCTTAAGTGAAGAAAAGAAGAACATGGGAAAAGAAGAGTTTTTTGAGTGCCAGTTTGTCAAAAAATATTGATCTCTAGCAGAAATGAGCAACCTTCCCAGTGTGCTATGTGTGTCTTTCCATACGTTTCAGAAGTCGCACAAAGAACTTACCATATAGTTAAAAACAGGGACAGAGCTGCTCCTACAACCTGTTCAAACTGCAGTTTTGCTGCGTGTTGGGTGGAAGGACAATTACCAATGGAGAAATATCCAAATCTACCAAATCTAATTTTGTTCTTCAGTGATGAAGAGATGGGATGAACCCGCAGGAAGAAATTACAATGACTGAGTAAACCACCAGATACTAAAATTCAAACCTTTTGCTAATGAGCAAAGCTTACAAATTCACATGCTCGGCCAATGTTTGACCCTTGTGAGATCGCTCTATTTAAACTCTGGTAGTAGTAGAACAATATCCTTTATAATCCACACAGATTAACCTATGGCTCTGTATTAGGGAAATAAAAAGATGGGTTACCACTCAGGTCTGAGGCATTTCATCCATTCTAACGTCAATGGTTGGCTCGGCAACTCCTTCTGCAGCCACTGGTAATAAATCCTGCTGAAAGCTTCACAACTTTCTCTTTCTCCAGACAAATTCGCTTCACCCCCTTTTCTTCATGACTACTGGTCAGGACAGCAACATTTTCTGTGAAGGACAGAAAACAAGGTTATTTCCAACAAATTTCAAATCTGATTTGTTGTTAATTTTCCTTCTTCGGTGACCTTCTGATCTCCGAAATGCTGCAAGAGCCATGCAAAAGGACACTTGAATTCTCTTCAGGATTCTGGCTGCAGAGCTGGCACACCAGACTTTTGTCTTCTTCCTTAACATTCCCGTTTGTTTCCTGTCCCCCAGGAGCATACTGCTACAATCTTCCTTTAGTTTTATCTGCTCAGCAGTCACTCTGCAGCTTTGCAGTGGAAGCACAGGTTGGAGGCACACGCTGAGGAACGGCCTGCAGAAGCTAGCTGGAATAATTAAAGGACTTGTCCTACGAAAAGGAGCAGGTAATCCTACTAATTTTCTTAATTTTTAATTACAACTTAGAAACAAAATATAAAGAGTGAGCTAGGAAATAAACCTGACAACTAGCTCTGTAGGTTACATGTTTAAACGGAACAAAAGCACAGGTTTCTGTCACTTCTGTTCACATATTAGCAGGTCACAGTGGTTAGGCCAGTAAGTTACTCAAATCACCTTCACCTTAACCCAGCACTCCTGAACAGGCAGAGACATTTCCAGGCTTATTTCCCAGCAGAGCAGCATTTGCTGTTTTTTTCTGAGAGCAACAAGGCTGTGCCTCAAAGCTCCCAAAGCTGTCTGGAGTTACACAAGGAGACAGCACTGTCTAGTTCTTCTGGGGTTTTATTTGTGGGGTGGTTTTTTTCCTCCTCCTCCTCATCTCTTCCCCTCTGGCAATCTGCTTCTGTGACTCCGAGTGCGAACACATTTGTGTATGACAAATTTGGCAGAAAGAAAGCAAACTCAAATTATTGGTGTTATGAAAGCCACAGATAACAAGGAGCAAAGCACTCAGACCTCTGTGCAGAGCCACCACAGCTTGGTGAGCCTGCACAGACAGAGCAGCAGGACAAGCAAAGCCACCAACTGCTGAGCAGCACAATCAAAATGCCCTGACAGCGATTACAATAACTAAAACATTTTTTAGGACATTTTAAAGGAAGATAATGAAATATCTCAGCAGATGAGTAGCAACAGGTGAGATGAACATGAACCATCCTAGCAGAAAACACACAGTATGTGCTTGAAAATGCGCCCTCCTACTGAACGCAGGTAAAGCAAGAGCCAATAAATTAGTCTCAAACTTGAACTTATGGTTCATCATCTAAATGGAGATATTCGAGAGGAGTCAAAAGCTTACTCTGGATGGAGAAGATTGAACCATCTTCTCCCAACCCAAGTATTACCAAAGAGTTTGCTTCTGCACATAGGATTAGCTAGAAATACAAGGTAAGGGAAGAAAATGAAGGAGAACAGGGCCCTGCAAATCCTCCAGGTGGAATGGAGAGAGAACACCACAGTCCTTGGTAGTTTTGGGAACTTCACTCTGCAGGAAAATTTTTTTGCATGTTACAGAGTTTTTTGAAATAAGAAAAAACAACCCTGGAGAACAAAGAAACGAGCAAACACTTCACAGCAGGGAAGGGCTGAATTTAAAGATTATTTAAAATCTCTCCATAAGGTGACAGCTTTGTGTAAAATTTTAACTCCTTCCAAAATGTCTTTTTTTCCAGCTAGAAGAGCAAGGGGCTGGGAACATTGTGGATTCAGGCAGCATGGTCCAGCTAAAGCAGCTGGCTGGGAAGGGGGCTGGATTTCCCCTCCTTTAGCGCTCGAGGTGACCCTGGCTCCACCAGCGTGTGGGACCTGTTCCCAAATCCTGGGCACCACTGGGCACATCCCTGCAGAACACCAAAACAGGGAAACATTGACAGAGCTGTATCCATACAGTAAAATATCAACATTTAACGCACATATTTAATTTTAGCTGCGTGCAGGCATTCGTACTTCTGTCCCAAAATTCTGCAGGCTCTGCCCAGCAGGAGCAAAGGGGTCTGCTTGCCATTTGCCTCTCCTTGCAGAGCTGCACTCCAACAACTCTGGCACAGCTGGAGATGGCAGAGATTCACCATCCCAATGTTATATATAAATCTGGTGTTCCTAAGGCTTGTGAGGATCATTTAGGTGTTCTTTAAAACTGCCAGCACGTTGTGTTTTATGGGTGCCACAGAAAACATTTTATCTCCAGCATAAGCATACTGCATATTAAATGGTAACTAAGGCAACAGGTGGTACAGAGATCATATATATGGGTGTCATTGTATTCACAAGCAGCACACTGACTTAAAAAATGCGATTTACCACTCAAAAAGAATTAAACCACTCTGTATTAATTTCTATTCCAGTGCCCAGTACTACAGATTAATTTACAACATTTTAAGTTAACTGATGAATGTGACATGAAATCATTCCCTTTAGCTGCTGCTCTGATTAGACAACTAACATTAAATGAAGATGTAGGTAAATCCCTCCATTTTCCCCTTGGTTTTCTGCAGAGACTGAAGGCAGCAGAAGCCCAGTATGAAAAGAGCTGCCATGTGACTCAGTCCCCTTCAAGCTGTCCTCACAAAACAAAGAGCGAGGAATGCTAAACAAATGAATCACAAGCCATTGCTGCAAAACATCCCGACTTTCTAGCAACTGCCAAGGCTGGGAGCAGCTCTCCGTCTTGTCAATCTGAGTGACAGCCCTGGATAAAGGGGCACCTCATTACAAGATTAGTAACAGGAAGACTATGTTTCAAACCCCACCATCTGAATTATGATTGCTGACTGTGTTAGGAGGCAGAAACGGAAGCAAATCCACGAGGAAACAAAGAATCATTTGGGAAATGTTTTTCCTATTCATGTTGATTGCAAGTGAACTCTTCCCAGGCTGTGAACAACTGGCAGCACTTTAGTATTCAGTACATGGCCTGATTTTTATCATAAAAACTAGTCTTTGCCTTCAGCTGGCTGTCAGATTTGCCAAGCTGGTGGAATTCTGGCAACGTTTGCACTGTTTAATGTCTCTGCATGTTGTATCTTGGACACAGCCCCCTGTAAAAATACCTAATTATAAATATTCATAGCAGTTATCCTTTTTGCGTGACACAGAAAAGAGAGGGGAAACAGATTCTTTCCAAATTGACTGTATGAGCAGAGCATAACAACATCTCAGGGTCAACATCCACAATCGAAGCCTTTCATCAAACCACAGGATTTCCTTCCGTGGAATTCCACAGGCCTCCCTCACACAACAGGGGTGTGACACCTTTGTCAGAGAGGCTGCAAGGGGGTCACCTGACACAAAGTATTGCAGACCAGGATTTCCAGAGCTCCTCCAAAGCCCAAGGGGATACTGCTGTCAGTTGTTGCTGAACGCTGGAGAGGCCACATTTTTAAGTGGCATCACCCCATCCTTGATCAGGTAATAAAGAGGGATGCGCTCTGTCTTTAGAGTAATAACTTCCTCACTTCAAAATGGTCTCCTTGGGCGAAGAAATGCTGCAGACAGAATACATCCCCTATTAAAGGGGATTAGGAAAGGGAGTGCAGCAGTAGAGAGAACGTGCAGTCCTTTGCAGATACGTTTTTAATACAGAGTCGTGGATGTACACAGGAGACTCAGAAAAAGAGTTTCGAACTTCTTTTACTTTATAGAATATTAAATACATGACAAATATACTGTTTAAAAATAGAACTGATTTACAGGGTGAAAGGAAGTACTTAATGACTCGCTCATGCTTAAGGACTCTTAAAAACAAGTATCTGTTACTCATGCATTTGAAGGATTTGCTACTCCTGAACTACTGATTTGAAAAGCTTTTGACACAGCAAGATGAAGACACATCCCCAAGGGCTGCCATGTAAGCTGAAAGCCTGTGTGCTCTCAAACACTATTCCTTTCACTGAAGAACAGAAAGATTAGCATGAGGAGGGGAAAAAAAAACCCCCACTTTTTTTTTTGATTGCTTTTTCTCTGGAGATGAGGTGAAAAATAAGGTTGTCTGGCCAGAAAAACCAAGCACTCCCAAACTGTCATGTCAAGAAAAACCAGTGGTCCAATCTGAGACCAGCAGGCCCTCAGCTGCACCTCTCCTACTGCAGTTTTTATTGATTAATTTTTGGCCCAATATTACAGACCTAATAGCATTGAATCAGAGGACAAAGCAGAAAGGAGACAAAGCAGCACTAGTCACCCATCCTGATGAACGAATCGTGTAGTACAAACTCCTTAGAGAGCAACACCTGGTTTATCAAAGCTTGGCCAAAAGGAACTGCTGGCTCTGGCTGCAGGAGCAGGCAGGAGCAGCACCTGTCAGTGAAGCAACACAAGCCTCTGCACCATTTTTACTGCTGTGCTGCAACAAGAACATTTTACTCTCTCTCCAGCTACTGAAAATCCAGGCTGTTACTGGTGTTTTCCATTCACAGAAATCCTATGAATATCTGAATGTGGTTCTCCAGAGGAGGGCTCTGGGCACAGCAGCACAAGCTCAGGCAGCATCATGGACACAGGAATACAGGGAGAAGGAAAAGGCAGCGCTGGAGCAACAGGAAAAACTGAGACCAACAATAAATCCCCCACTCGACCCCAAACCCTCAAATGATCTTTTCTGCTGCTTTCTTTCACAAACTAACCCCCAAACTTGCACTGGGATTACAATTTGAATTTCAACCCACGCCCCCACCACACTCCTTTGCTGTTTGCCTAGTTTTATTAGAACCATCTGCGAGATCCTTCCCTTCCAGCTTCTTGTGTCTGTTAATCTGGCAGCTGCACTTTCTCATCTATTCAAAAATCTTTGTTTCAAAGTTGTTGCGACAGAAGGTCTTTGACAGGCTAAAAATTATCTTGAAAATCAATGCAGAAACCACATCATATTCCGTGCTTTACAGATTAAAGGGGAAGAATGGAAGATGGAGAATATATATATATTTTTAATGGGAAGATAAATGAAGGTTTTGGGGATTAAGGAATATTTTACCAATGCAATTTATCTGACAAAAGCCACAATTTACTGAAGCACTCCAAATTGCCACTGCAGAAGAGTTTCAGGTTCATCATTATCACAGACTGACAGAAGCAAAAAAATGCAGAGAAGTATTTCCTTACAGCAGCTCTTGGCGAAAGATAAGTGGGAGGAGTGCTAAGGGAAGGAGGAATGTTCATGAAGTAGCAGAGTTTGAGTGATTTTCTGTATAAATGATACAACAACAAGTTTTTGAATACAACATGCTTTGCAATCCTGATTCTACCCCCAGCACAGGGCAGGGCACAGCAGCACTGCTGAAAAATGGCACAAATTCCTGTGGCCTTAATTTATTCTGATATTTTTCTTCTCCAAATTGTTCCTAAAGAAGTGTTGGCCTCCTTGCACAAGAATGGCGCAACCTTCACTTTTGCAAGATTAACAGAGAATTTGCTTTCCAGATTCTCCAAGTCATTCATAAAACACTCATTAATAAAGAAAATTCACTTCAACTATGAACACAAAATACATTTTTAATACTTAAGGAATACTTCTAGTTTTTGGTTTATAATATTATAAAGATCTTTCTTTGTGTTGTTGCTATTTCAAAGGTAACAAATAACTATGGACAACACTCAACTGTCACCAAATGTTTGTGTGTGAAAGTTTGATGAATCTGTGACATTTAACTGAACCTTCTGAAATTTCCCCCGAGTTACCACAACTCTGGAAGTAACTTTCTCCCCATAAGCACAGGAATTGCCTTTAACTACAAATCACATCCAAGACATGCACCTTGCTGTCCTCTCCCATGACCCTTCTGGTTCTGTTTTACACAAACTCACAGCCCACGTCTTCCCTAAGCAAATTCCTCATCCCTCGTTTAACTAAACAAGGCATTTCAAGTTTCTCAAGCACTCTGACAAAACTCCTATGGCTTTGTACACTGGGATTTGCCATTTTCTTCCCACACTTTCCTTTCAATCCTAACAGAACGTTTCTGGTTTATAGTAAAAATATTAAGCAGGATTTCTGAGTGGCCATGAACAAATTGGCTTATCTCCCTGCAGACCTGAAAAGACTTAAAGAAAATCCATATATTTCAAATAATAGTATAAAAAATTAGATCTGGTCTTGAAAAATGTCCTGGAATCTTTCAGGAGAATCAATGGAATAACCACAAGGGTGTGTGTGTCTGATCAACTAGGAGGAGAGATTTTATTGAAATACTTAACATTACTTTTGTTAGCAAATACTTCACTCTGGTGGCTTATTAGAAATTTTGGGAAAAATAAAATAAATCTTGTGAAAGTAAAAAAGCTGAACAAAACCAAAGTCAGAGAGAATAAGTTTAAAATTTCTCTTCCCTCCACCCCTGCCCCCATTGTACTGAAAAAAATATCGTTTGGATGAATAATCTCTTACAAACCCTCTTTCCAGGTCACCTTTGATCTTCACAGAATATACACTTACATAAGCCAGAAAAAACAACAAAAGCAATTTAAAACCCCCATCTCCACACACAACCCTATTTCAAAGTACCATGAATATATTAAGCCAAAATTGCAAACAAAAGGAATGCTTGGGACCATAAAAAAAAAAATTACACCCTGCCGTAAATGCCATTTTTCTTGCTCTTGAATACATGATGCCGATTCCCTGCTTTCCATTCCACAAATAAAGCTGTGAAATGGCAGTGGATTTCCTGCTCCCACTCTAGGCCTGTATCCAAACAAGCAAACATTAAAACTGTGGCTGTCAGCTTCCAATCCTCTCCCCCACAGGAACAAACACTCACGGATGTACGACGGGGGTTATCAGAAAATCTTCCTGAATTGTGATTAGAGCAGAAACTGGCAGGTTGAATGTGTGCATGGCATTCTCCTCCCGAAATGTGTTCAACAGGAATGAAAGAATTTCCTGGGAGCAGAGGCTGTTGTGAGCCTGCTGAACAGCTTAATGCCCCTACAACAGCAAATCCACGGTCAGTGGATCAGTGTGACTGACAGAACTCCTGTACAGCCGTAGTGCATCCCAGGACAAACACAGCCTGAATCCCAGCACCTCCTTCCTGGGCATGCCCCTTCCCCAGGGACAGCAGATTAAAGCAGCCCTCTGCAACCCACAGAACTTGGGGGCATCCCCCGTCTTTAGGCTGCACCATGACCAGAATTCAGCCTGCAGCCTGTTCCTTCCTTCGGCTAAGGGAGAGAACACAACTCCTGATTCCAAATTATTAGGAATGACCTCAATGGCTCTGTCAATGATCCTGCCACTTCCCCTGGCTTGTCAAACACAGCTTCCCAATTCACTCACCCTTCTCAATACATAAGTATCCAGCCCAGAATGCCAACTCAGCTTTAAGACAAATCCCCCCTGGAGCCCAGAGCCAGTGTACCCCAGGAGAGGGGGCTCCAGGCAGTGTGAACAGCATCCCAGACAATGCTGGAAAATTCCAGAGAGGTGTGGCACTGAGCTCTTCCCACAGCTCAGGCCAGACAAAGAAAACTTACTTCAGCAGGAAGCTACAGAGGAATGCTTTAGCTGAATTTTTCTCATCACTCAGTCAGGAATGCAATCTTTACTTAAATGTTAAGCCATATACATGGGCCATTAGTCAAAGTTCCTTTTCCTTTTTTTTTAGTAGTTTTACCAGCTTTGACATTTTGTAATACTATTATTTTAAGTCTGGTCTGGACTAGAATGCACACATTAGGAAAATGATTTTCAAAAGACTGTGTTAAAATTTCTTCCATATATTGCTATCATTTGTCAGTTTTACTTAAAAGCAGGTATTAAGATAAATGAAATGGATAAAAAATGGAATACTTCCAAGAACATAAATGATGGTTAAATTAAGCTTGTGACAAGAGCCAATCCACACATTTTGACTTCTCAATGAAGTACCATTTGACCTTGCGCTGAGAAAGGCACTAATATAATACACAGATCTAAAGCAAGAAACTACATCAGAAAGCAAACTGAATTGGTTGAAATAGCCAGAAGGCAAAGAAATGCAACAAATGGTGAAAGTAAGAGAGAAGGTCAGAAAATGAACATCAGCTCAGTTAAATGACCAGAACTGTAGGGTCAGCCAAGAGAATAAGCAGAGCTTGAAGACAGGTCAAAACATACCGTGCTCTGAATATAAAATCTGACTGAGCACTGACAAACTTAACAAAACCAGCAGTATTGGCTGAAAAGCCACCTTAAGGCAAGCAGCACTTGGGGTGACACTAATACCCTACAGCAAGGGCTTGAGGGCATAGGAGAAAGGCTCTGTGATTCCCTGCTATGCTATTTCTCTCCCCCAAATATTTAAGGTTCTGACTGCAGTTTAAAAATAGTGATGGAAATCAACCTGAGTTGTAATAGGGATCTGCAAGTAGCACTTAATATTTCTGAAGTATTAAGATACAGAGTATGCATTTAAATGGCACAAAATTCAGCAGGTGTTCCATGGTTCAGGATTTTTTCCCCCCCCAAAAGTTATCTGAAATTCTCTTGCCTGTGACCTGCACACACAGCACTGCACGGTCTGACACCAGCCGTTTAACCACTTCACCGCAGCCCAAGAACCGAATGCACCAGGCAAACTCTGCATGATAACCTGAAGCATTTCCATCTCTCAAAACACTGAAGGGTAGGTTGGGCATTCGTGGTTTTGGCAGCTGTATTGAACAGCTGCAAGCTGGAAACAATTGGTACTGAGCAATCGGAAACGGGCAAGGACAGAGGACAATGCACTGCAAGTATTACTCTAGTTCTGGTTTGTCATTAAACACATAACAGAGGTGACTGCAGCCTCACTTCTAACAGGCAGAGCACTTTCTGAACACAAAAAAAAGTATTTAAAGGATGATACTGAAGTTCAGTAGCAAGGTTAATGTAAGAGTTATACATATGCATTGATAAAAGTACTTGTATGAAAAGGGAGAACCTGAACAGCTTTAATTCTAAACTCTCTTGACAGAGAAAGATGGTTATTTGAAACCTTCAGTTAAAGAAAGATAAGATGAAGTCAAAATAGGGTAGTAAATTACTACCAGAGGAGTAATGCAAAAGGAGACACTTGATAACGTGCACAGCTGAAAACCCACAGCTGAGAAACAGTTCACTGGGAATACACAGAAAAGAGGAAAAGTGTAACAGAAGAAATGGGGGAATTCCGGATCAAAGAAACTGCTGCTGGACTGGAACAATTTGCTGGGTTGGTGCAGACCACAGGGCCAAAGGAACATGGCTCAGTCAGCTAAAGCAACTGTCCAGGGTGAAATGACCTCAGTGAAAGTTATACTTCAATAGAACAGTTACCAAAGCTACAGAGAAATCTCTTCAATGCTCCTTTGGAAAGTGATTTGATATGTTAGTTCAGAATAAAACTCCAAATTGGAAAAGCTGAAGCAACAAGTTACTTTTTCAAAAACTTTACTGCTGACCACAAATTTAGGGACAGAGGAATCCACTGTTGGGGAAAAGCAGGAGTGCTCCATTTGTACGGGATAAATTATTCACTCACAGTATTAATTTACCATAATAGACTTCACCGGAGAAGGGAGGATGCGATTCGGCTGATGACATTTGAAACAACAGAGGTAACAAAGTGCAGATTAAGCAAAGTTGCCAAATATCAAAGCTGTTGAGAAGAAGATCAGAAGGATCATAAATACCACAGGGAAAGCCCCAGAGAGGACACAGTGTTTGAGGATAGCAGCAGCCTGGCAGATCAGCCCCACAGTCCAGCTTGGTCTCTGGCCTGCTCCTGGCAGTGACCCAGAGCATAAAGGCACCAATTTCTCCAAACCGTCTCCCATCTTCAGCAATTTGCATCCTATAAAAGAACTGGGGTCTTTCTACTTCATATTCTTGCATGGAATTTTCCTTCATAAATTTATCCAATTACCTTTTGAACCCATTTTACATCCACAACATCCTGTGGAAGGACATTCCACAGCTTAACAGCTTTGTCTCCAGCACCTTTGTGTGTTTGTTTTGAGCTGCCAGGTTCTTGTAAGAAAAAAAAAACAAAACCAGAAAGCAGATAAGCTTGTTCCTTTGTATCACCTCTATTTACTTTTTCCTATGCCATTATGATCTATGATTCATTTTACAGGCCCCCTCAACCTGTCTTGCCATGGGAAGTTGTAATCATGCCAGTGGATGCTTTTCCATACCTCCAACTCTTTTCTTCTGCATTCTTCTCAAGTCAGACTGTACCATATTCAGAAGCTTTTGAGAAGAGAATGGAAGAATTCTAGAGCAGTGAGAACAAAGAGGCATGCTTAAAGGTAGAGAAGATTTGAGGAAAAAACACAGACAATAAAAGAAGGTTCACTGTAATTCTATGTATTTACAAGCAGCAGAACTGTTCAAGCATTATTAAAAGAAGATTTAAAATACAGAACAAACTTTAAGATTTGTAGCAGAAATCAGCTTATTTTTCGGTGCCTTCACGCTTTACAGAGCTGAAATAATTTCTGTGTGCTGTTTCCCCCTCAGACCAGCAATTTACTACATTTTGTAACTTTTCTACCCCATCTATAAAGGGACAATCATGCTAGAGGCAGGCATTAATGAGACTTTGTATTCTAACTGCATTGATATTTAGCAGGGGGGAAAAAAAAGAAGTAAAAGCAGTGAAACAGATTGCAAATAAATGGGACAGTGGGTGGTGGTAACGGAGGCTGAAGAACGATTATTAGTCATCTTATACTTTTAAAGTTGTAATACCTGGAACCCCACTTGAATTTTCCAGTATTAAAAGCCAGCTGGGATCTCTATCATTCAGTTCCAGAAGTACAAATTACTCCTGAAGCACTGGAGCAAGGACACGGGGCAGTCTCTGAGAACAGGCTCCCCTCAGGTCACCGCGGCCTGAACTGAAGCCCAACGGAGCCCCCTGTTACAGGTAAAGCTGCTTTTCTCACCTTACTGCTGGTTGTACCCCGGTGGTACAGTAGGAAACAGCTCGTGGAGATGTTTCCTTACTAAAGGAGCAGTCAAGGAATTCCAGCTGAGGTCAGGTGAGGTCACTGCAAGTACAGTCCCCCTCCTACAAGAAAGCGCTTCAAGCCCAACCCACAGCAGGCCCTGCACCCACAGTCAGAGCTCTGCTCCCCTCTGGAAGCTGCTACACAAGGGCAAGGGAAGAACAAACAGTCTGGTCGCTCCAGAGATGGAGCTTGTTCATAGTCTGCCCAAGCAATCTCAATTTTTTTGCTGTTGTTAAGTTACAGTAAGCATATTTCAGATTTTCCCAAGAATAAGTTAGAAGAGAAGAAAAAATAGTCCTTTTATATATATATACACATACATATACATACATATATATATGTATATATATATATATGTAAGCTTTCCTGCTCAGAAATTCACTTCATAATTGAATTTTGGTGCCTTCTTCATCAAATCCTTCTAATTTGGCAGTTATCAAGGTTTGAAAGAAAAATAAAAATATCCATGTTTGCATTTCCAGTGGATTATTTGAAACGTTGATAAAATCCAATATTTACTAATGACATTTCAGGACACTGGGAACTAGGGAAGGGGTATTTGCCCTAGATCAAAGCAGGTCAAGACTGGAAGAAATATAAGCTTTCCCACATATGCCTGGTCTTGAAAACAGGCACATAAACAGGAGAGAACCCACTGATATTTGCACATCATGTAGCACTTCTAAGATTTTAAAACTTTTCAGCATATGTGACTTCATAAACGTAATGCTGCTATGAACAGCTGCAGTCAGTGGAAACCTTAAAAGGAGTGTACAATGGCAGTTTGCAGTGGGGATTCTTCCCATCTCCCCACTGCCCATTCTGCATAAACCGATCAAAGTCTGATGCTCTGCCACAATTTTCCCACTGTAATCTGCTGCCTATTATTCTCTCAAACCCCATCTGCAGGCCATTTTTCTCTCAAATGAGCTGGTTAAAATGCCCTCTCCCTTTTTATTTAAACCTAGAGGAATTTCAAATAGCCCAGCACTACCCGCCAGGAATTTATTTTAACCATTATTTAAAACACCAATGGCTTTGCATCACTGCAGCTTAACAGTTCTGATGGGTTTCATGCAGTCTCCCTTCCCTTTATCTTCTCTGACACAGGCTTTACCTTCCTGGGTCCCCAAATCTGGCTCAGAGAGTCATTTCCATTATTCCCTTTTAGATTCAGACCTGTTTCCACACAGAATTTTGAGCATTACACAAAGTTTCTACAGGCAAAAAGGCACATACCTTTGTGAAAATAAGATGTTTAACACACAAAAATATTTAGAAATATATACTAAGGTAAGCATAAATCCTCTTTCCCTTTATATTATGAGAAATTTGGAGGTGATTTTCCTTATGTAAGAGATTCAAACTGATTATTCCCTTATCTGTGAGGAAGACAGTAATTAAGAATTAAAAATTAAAAATCTGTGTATGTGTATTGAACTCAAGTTGCTCTGTAAGATACCCATGAGGAACCTTCCTCCCCTGTGCTAGAGCAGCCTGCCCAACAGTGAATTGAATCATCAGACAAGCAGACAGAAGGGAAAAGGAATATTCTAATAACCACTTCTCTCTCTAGTTTTTCTAGTTCTTACCATTAATTATCATATAAAAATTACTTAATTCCAGCAACTTTAGGCTTGCTAACAGAATCTCAGCTTTGTTTCAGTATCACAGGGTGACAGCACAGAAGGCAGCCTTTGCAGCAAGGCCTACACCGTGGCACTGGTGTAAGCACTGCACACGTACCCAGCATTAATGCTACAGGCAGTGCTCCTTATCTGCATTGCCTCTTTCATTAAGAGTGAAATTACACAAGGCTGTCCTCTGAGATGAAAGACAGGATTCACTCCTTTCCCTGCCTTTGCTGTCAGCCATGCCTTTCTGCTTCCTTTTCTGCACCCATCCGCTCCCCAACGCAGCACAACACTCTGTTCTTGCCAGGTTCGTGTTCTGCTGAGGTAAAGCAGCTGACAAAGATCTGAGGTGGCAGCACCAAGGTGGGTGGAGAGGAAGGGGAAGGGCAGAGTGCTCAGGAACTTCTTTAGCAGCAGCAAGTTGTAGATGGGATTGTGTCTTTACAGAGAACTTGGCTTTGAGGATACTCTCCCTATTGCTCTATTCCAACTGGATCACTGCTATCTGCAAGCCACACGGTACTACACACACAGCTTAGGTGTGTTTGTCTCTAGCACTAAAGGAAAATAAGTGGGAAACCAAGTAGAATACTTGATCTGTGAGGAATCCTTCTCCTCCTCATTTGCCCTGACAGATCCAAAGCTGAGTCAGTGGAACAAGGTGCACATGAACACTGAGAAGCTGCTGGTGTGGCTCAGTGGGCCGGTCCCCCCACACATAGGCTGCACAAAGTGACCGACACCTGCAGTTGAACTATCACCTCCTACAGTGGCTCCTCGAAGAGGCTGCAACCTGCAAACCTACTGGCTCACAGAAACTGCACCAGAAAATCTCACTGCAGTGAACTTCAGCAAATCAAGTAGTTTGCCTGAGCCTCATCAGCATCACTACTATGGGAATGCTTTCTTTACCCATGAATACTGTGTTGATTTAACCTGGTAAGGACCTGACCTGGGCTAAGTCAACACAAAGATCTGAAACAAACACCCTGGTCATGTTTGTTGTCTGTCTTATTTTGTGTGCCACATTTACATATCACTCACTTTTAGGTAAAACCTTGATTTTTAGGCTGTGGCTCCATTATAACTTTCTCAGCAGAAAACCAAACTTAAACAACTCCTACCTTTTCCCCCGCTGCTGTTTGTTCCCAAGCCAGCACAACCACTCAAGACCACATGGCTTTATACTGGCAGTTGGTCTTTTTGCAGGGTTTTGCTTCTCCAGTTGAATCACTTCCCTGCTTTGGTTCACCACAGGGGTGTGTGCTGGCACGGCACGGGAAGCAGCGCAGAGTGGGAACGAATGACCAGGAAAGGACAGAAGTTGAGCTTTACTGGACTGCTGTGCCACCACAGATGCAAATCCCAGCTTTAACCTGCTTTCTGTTCTCCACAAAAGCTACAGAAATATTAAGAGATGGGAAAGAGGAACCTTAACCTAAAAATGAGGGAAGGATACAGCAGTGACAAGTAGGGAGCAGATTCAGACTAGAAGCATTTATATGGTTAAAACTTGAGATGACAGCTTTTAAGCATTCCACAAGTCACAAAAATTCTAAGAATTCCATAGAAAATTTCAACACACTTCATTTTGCCAATGCAAACATATTATTTCCTATCAAAACCTTCAGAACAGTGCCATGTAAAGTTGCCCAAACTAATGGTTTACTACTCAATGCTGAAAAACAGTTCCAGATTTTGTTAAATTCCAAGTTTGGCCATATTATCCTCCCAGCCATACAGAAAGAAATATCTTGTTTGTCAGTAATTCCATTATTGGTATAATTCAGCAAATTCATGAAAAGAAATACCAATTTGGTTAAACACAAGAGTTAAGAAAATGCCTTAGTTTAGAATGAAAAGTGGCTTTGGAAAAAGATGGGGATGGGTGTGGAATTCAGTATTTCATTTCTGAAGACAATATACTTTGGTGTTTGCAAGTGTGTTCTCAAGGATGCCAGGGTGCTTCTGGATGAGCTACAGAGGAGCTGAGCAACATCTTGGCAGTTGCTCCAGCAAGCACAGACCTTGTGATCTGAGGCTGTTCCACACCAGCAGCCGTCAAGAGCCATGAATGGAAGGGTTTTCCAAGTTCCCAGTGACTGCTGCAGTCCACCAGGCAGGGGGGGGTGGGGGGCAGACAGCTGCCTAGAACCCAAGCTATACAACAACCCTTCCCAATCCTCCAGAGCCCGTTAGCTCGGAAGGAGAACATTTCCACAGCCCCTGCTTCTGAGAAAGGCTGTGTGGCCAACTGCCCCCGAGCTCTGCATGCCCACTGGGAATAAATACGAGTTACCGTAGGCTTAGGAAATGACCCAGCAATAAATCCAGGCAGAAATCCTTTACAGTCCCATTTAAAGTTCAATGTTAGAATTACTCCAGTAAGATACTTGCACATCATCACAATCTCGCAGAAGCTTTGCAGAGCACATCTGGCTGCTGTGCTTCTCAGTGATAAATATCCTGACAAGGAAAACCGGAGGCAGACCAATCCAAACGCCACACCATCCATTAGACTCTTATGGCCACTCTGCCAACATATAAACCCAATAAACTTTTAACAAACGTCAGCATTTAACACACCATCTAAGCTGTGCTGTCCAAAAAATGTTGTCATAATCGACAGAGTTTTATGCTAACACTAAGTTTTGATGACTAATCTGGTCCTTTCATTCCAACAAACTGAAAGTACAATGGACATAACAGCTGATTGCATGCTGGAAACTACAGTTCTTCTGTTAACTAATCCTCGGAATCTCAGCACTTTAAGCAGACAGTGGGGGAAGGTCCCATGCTTATGACTCATGCTACCATTTTTCTCTCTCCTATTGTTTTGCAAATTCTCTGCTTAATCTGAAATCCATTTCAACTAGAAACTTCCAGGCTCAGCAGAAACTTGAAGATAATATATTCCAAACGAGTGATGTTTCAAAAGAGTGTTGTATCTAGAACCCTTTAAATCAATCTAAACCTGGGCTGGCACGGCCCTGCCCTTGTCACTGGCTTCTGCCCTGTCCTGTGCATGCACAGGGACAGTCCCACGACCCCATGGAGAGCAGCTCAGGGAGCTGATTGAGCTGGAAACTCTGCAAGTGCCACCACAAGGAGCAGGAGTGATACAGGAGATGTCACACGATAAGGCTGTGGCAATCCAGATTTAGATAGGCCTAAGTGGAGATTTATATATTTATATATACCACCAAGAGTCATTAATCAATCTGAACGAGCCATGTCTTAAAGAAATGGGCATTTTGAGCTTCAGGTTTCATTTAGGGTATTGATTTATGTCCCTGAAACATTTTAGATCTGTGCATTAGCAGAAAAGTTATCCTACATATACTGGTAATATATTCTCTTAATGGGGTACAGAATAATGAAATTTTGTCTCACTAGATCTTTAAGAGCAGATTCAAACTTCAAGGATGGTGAGTTCAGGCAGGAAAACTCCCGTTTTCTCTGCCTGATGGCTGGCAGTAACACTTTGAAGCTGGTTTTGATAATATCTAGGATATTACAGTAGCCAAACTCAACTCCAGGACTCTTTCTTGCTTCATTGCTTTAGCTTTGCTTAACAGCCCATTTTTGTGTGGTAAAACAGTGGTAGAAATTGCAATATATTTATGAAGACATGCTAAATAAAACTGTATTGCTTTTACAAGAATATGCTTCAGATTATATCAGTTGCGATAAAGTATCTCCTGGGTCTGTAAGAGCAGTGAGAGGGGTACAAGACAAGACTGCATCCACTTCCCAGTGACACCTTTTCATGCTGGGTACCCCACAGCATAAACATACACCTTCAAAAACAAATGCACAGCATGCCAAACCTTTTAACATCACCCTTCCATGCAAGGCATTTCTATCAGCCTAGCACCCTTTTCCAGACGGGAAATTCCCACCAAGTCATCAATAATACATACAGTCAGCCATCAGTTCACCTACTAATGAGCAGCTTGAGCACACAGCGCCTATTCAGAGAAATCAGGTCTGGAAGATGAGAGCACAGCCCTTAATAATTTAGAAGACTCATTAATCTTTTCCCAAAAGACAAACAAAAAGGATGTGATATCTACTCAGATTTCCAAACCAAACCAAGATACAGCGTTTCAGAAGCCATTACGATCTATCAGTCAATAAATACTCTCCAAATGTTCTTCTGTGGAATAACCTGTCAGCCAAAAGAACCATCCATCTTTAAAAACCCATATTATTAGAGACAAAACATCAGGAACCTCAAGAAACTCGTACTGCTGAAAATTAGATCAAAAAGGTTTGAAAATTATTCAATACGGCAGAGGCTAAAGATCTTTAGAATTTGCTATTTTAAGCAGACAAATCCAGTCTGGTCTGGTTGTGCATAGAATAAAATACCAGCCCTCTACAAATGTCAAGTGTGCCCAGGGACAGAATTCACATCCAGCATCAAACACTCACTTTGGCACCACAATACAGAGAACCAGAAGAGGGGGAAAGACAGCCTATGGTCTTGTCCTGGGACTAAACACTCAGTCCCACACCTGGCCAAGCAGGTGATCCATATTCCCACCAGGCATTAGTTGCACAGGGCAATACAGGGATTGATTGGTAAGAGTATCTGCAAAGGAATTATTATTACACAATAATTAGGTTTACTTGTGATGGCCAAACTTGCCATGTTTGAAACCCAACAAAACCGACTCTAACACACAAATTGCTTGGTTTTCTTGGTGTCCCTTGCTACGAAACTGCCTTTCTCTGCACAAACACTCCTTAGCAATGAGGGTTTGTCTACAGAGGGAAAGAAGGGAGCTAATTAGATCTCCACTTCTATCTCACGCCATACTCAGTTATGATATTCCTGTTTTGAAGTCCTCCTAAAGGAGATAATCCAAATGCTGGAGTAGATGGCTGGAATCATCCCACAGTCATGCTCTGTGGGAAAGGAGAAGGGCCTGTGCTCTTCCCCAGCTTTGTTAAGCAGGAACAGAAGCAGGGGAGCTTTAGATGCTCTACCTCATTTCTCACTCCATTTACATTAATCATGTCTTGGAAGAAGATTTTTTTCCCAGATGCTGTGTATGAGCTTTTGTACCTTCCCTTCCTTATCTACATGACTAGGGAGCTCTGCCTTCCACCTACAAAATCAACAGGAAGAATTACTACATGATAAAAATGCTTAAAAACCAGATGTGCCCTAGAGCCCATGCCTGTCACACTCCTACAAAAAGCAGGACATAAGCCACCATTTTACTGTAGATCATGCTGAAATGACAGTAATTAAGGAACATGCTATTTCCTTAATTACAATTTCCTTTTTATAAAACGTCCCTTCACTCACACCAGTTCCTATTACAAGCAGTGAACCGCAGCACTGCACTGCCTTGTCAAAGCTAAGTGTGTCTGATAGTTGTTCTTTCCTAAAATTCTCTCTTACCACACTCAGATTTACCTTCCAATTAAGGCTTTTACACAGTGTGACAAAATATATGGGGTGTTCAACTGATCAGGCTATTTGATAACATTTTGGGAGTACAAGGAGAAAAATTATTAAACAGAAGAACTTAAAATTATAAAACAGAAGAACCATGAATTAAACCAAGGGATAACTATAAATTCCATAAATCATCAGTATTGATTCAAGATTATCAAATTAAAAATTCTTATCCTCCTGTAAACAGTTTGTACTGAGGTTCTGTACTGCATATTCTTTTGAAACAGAACACAAAGATTAAGAAATATGCGGTATCTTTTCAGATTTTGTTTTGCAACTAGAGCGTATCCTTAATGCTTAATCCTCACTAAATTCAGACCAACTAATTCCAGGCAGTCAAAAACCCCCACATCCTACGAGAAAGGTGATCTGATGGGGGCAAAATTATTATTTCAGCGCATGATCAGGGACACGTTGAAGAGTAAATATTGGCAGCATATGGTCATGGAAGGAAAAACAAAAGAAGTTATGTTAAGAAATATGGGTTTTCCTTCTGGCTTTCATGAGGTTATATGAAGTTCACTATGTATAAAAACTTCAAAATAAAAATTTTCATATATTAATTTGTCAAACCAACAACGATGTCTCACCCTGGAAATATCACTCCCTGACCCAACCAGTTCTGTCTAATTGAACATTATTCCTATTTTAAAAGAAAAGGTTACTAACCTCCATTCTTCGCTGCCTTTAAAAGCAACAATTAGGATGGAAGAGTCGAAGCGTAGCTGTTAGTTTCAAGTGCCTGCTGCCCTGATCCAGCTCTGGAGGATTTGCAGTGTGACAGACTGGGAATCTGAGTATCCTGAGAGCACTCCCGATGCTCAGGGACACTCACCCTGTCACACCTCACAGACAGATGGACATACAGAGTTGGGGTCTACAGTGGATGAAGTAGAGATACTGTGGGAAGAGCAAGTACTGCCAGATTAACCCTGGCATTGTGAACACTAAGAAATCTTAAGGGTTGCTTTTAATCAAGACTGAAAACAGTAACTAGTGGAATTTATCTGGACACGTATTCACTGGCTCCATATTTCAGGTCCAACATACAAACCTCTTTTTTCCACAGAAAAGTGCTTTTTTAATATACAGAAGCAAAAGAATTTTTGTAAGACCATTCAGTCTCCAAAGAGACCATTAGGATCAGTTTTCCATTCTAAACAGAAATTCCCATCTTCTCAAACAGCTCCAGCTCCTCCAAAACAACCAAACCATCCTAAGCTTTCTAGTGTACTCACCCGCCAAAAGCAACAAACACTTCTAAAGGAGGAACAGCAGAAAGCCCAGAAGTATTCTTTAATGGCAGTGAAGTTTGAATGAGTGAAAATTATTGTTGCTTTTTCTGGAATGACATTTGTTAAAGGTTTAGCGCAGAAACGTTCTTTTTTTAAATTAGGCTACTAAGATGAGCTGCCTTTCCCCATTTGTTTTCTTTTCCACAGATCTTTGAAGACTTGCTATCTGCAAGTTAGAGATTACCTGTGTTAACAGTTTAAAGATTCATATTTGTGCATGTGAATGCTATTCAGAATTTCCTACATCACTGTTTCCCAAAGTTTTGAGGTTTCTACCTCAGAGTCTCAGCCCTCAGTAAATTTTACTTGCACATTCCGTTATTAAGTTTTTAATTTAAAATCTCAAAAGACAACACAGTCCTGTCAGGCACTTCCTATCACACAATGATGGGCCATAAACACTAGGTATTTTGTGGTATCTGCAGTCAAGAAACACAAATACCACACATGCTTAAACAGAACGGAGTATAACTGTGCTCCAGAGTATCTCCCCTTTCCCCTTCCCAGCCTGACACTGCTCAGCAGGAATCTGAGCAGTTGGGAACTTTATTTTTCACAGGCACTCCTCTCCCCAGGCACTGAAAGTTTTACAACAACTTTCTCATTCATAACAGGTCAGAACATTTTGCCTCCAGACCACACACAAAACGCACAACTCGACAGCTCGGGTGTTTTGAAGGCTACAAGATGTGCTGTACAAATTACCAAGGCCGTGGTACCTTCAGCCACCCTCCAGGACCTGCCCAGCTAAGGGTGCCAGAAAGCCCCTTTCAGTCCAGCTGCAGTGGGACACATTTATTTTCTGGAAAGTTACAGTCCAGAAACATTAACTTACAGAATATGTTATCCATGAAGAGCCCCAGGTTTTCTTATAAACAGGTAGGAAGAGTTACATGTACAAACTACTCTTTCAACTGGCTTTCAGGTTGGTATTTTTCAATACTAACATTTTATTAGGTACTTCCTTCATTAAGATATTGAAAATCCTTAGTTTTCCTTTCTGAAATCATGAGGATTTTTTTTTTTTTTTTTTAACGGGGCAAGGTATGTATTCCCTGAGGATCTTAAGTTACTTCATCACTATAGATCAATTTTCTCCTGTCTTACTCCTTTACAACTCATTCCTCTGTTCAGAGAGATTTTTCTCCCCCAGTGAAAAACTAATATAACAAAGCTGTAATGTTATGCTTTTTTCTGTAGTAAGAGAAATGTAAACTCCTCTGCAAATGCCAGTCTGTCTATCTGTAGACACACACAAGCTCGTCTCTGTACTTCTACCTCTCTCCTCTGTTGAAGTAAGCACTGAAATCAAGTAGGAAACATTCTGAGGCACAATTGTTGAGCTGTTCCCGAGGGACAGTTACAGTTTCATAGCTTAATCACTCCAACTTTCTATTTTGTTAATAACATAGCTGAATAAAAATGATCTGATGCCACTTATGCATTCATTTTAATGAGTCCCTGGAAAGAAACGCCTACAGTGAAGCATGCCCAGATCTCCTGAATAAGTGAGAAAGTTCTGCACAAGGAATAGCAATATCTTCAGTTTCTATACATCAATAACATCTTTTTGATCCTGAATATCTATTCTGCTCCAAAGGAAAAAAAAAAGTTTTACAGAAAGTTTCTTAGTTAAATATGAAAATCAGTGCCTGAGCTAACATAATCCTCCAACCCCAGCTTCCCCTTCCAAATCTTAGCATATTAATCTCCTTTCCTTTTAGCTGCTCCAGTTCTTGCATAACAATGCCATTTCCTGAATTCAAATCTCCACAAATAAACCTTAAAGCTGAATAATACATTATTAAGCCCTATGAATATTCCCTCAAGCAGGGCATCATTAAAAAACTGGGCTACACTGTCACAATTCAGCATCATTTTCTCCATACTTCCAGAGTAAGAACAAGAAGTACTACAGCAGCCAACAACCTAAAAATCTTACTGAAACATAGAACTGCTACCCCTCTGCAGAGGAGGTTTTCAATAAGCTACCAATATTTTGTTTATATCCTCGTCTTTCCACACAGCAGCCATTTATTTATCTGTGGATATGGAATTCGCAGAGATTCAAAGGGAAATCCTGTACAGGGAAGGAAAATCACACTACATCCCTCACTCTTCTGTACAACATGAAGACACACACCTTTCCTGAGTGTTCAAACTATCAACGCTCAAACATTAAACCTCAATGATTATTCCAGTAAAATACTAAAGTATTTTACCTAAGAAAGATGCTCGGTTTTGATCTGCTCCTTTCCTAGTGCAAATGCTCACTTGAGGCTAAAAACAAGTGTGTAATTACTGTGCTCAAGCTGCTGCCTGAGCACAGGTTGGAGATTCTGTGCATTAGATAATATCTGAAATGTGCTCCCTCAAGTTTTTTTTCTGTGACTTGATGGATGAGGACAGCAGCTGATGGCAATGCAGGCTGTGGGTGGGCATGGTCCACAGGACACTTCTGACTGAAAGCAAAAGCAAAGAAATAACAAATCATCCTGAAGAGCAACTACTTCAAGGGGAAAATGTACTGGACTTCAGAGGGCAAAAATTATTTCACAGTTAGGCCCACTATAGCAAACTATTCATTATCACAGTTTTATCGTCTACTCAACACCCCTGAGACAGCTTTGCTCAAAGGGGTTGGAGAATACAAACGGGATTATTACGAAAAGATTAATTACCTGTTGGAGCTTAAACATTTTAAAGTTGTCTTTGTAGTAACCCCAGTGAAAAACACCAAGTGACATTCCACAGCACCAGATAGTGTTTGCATTTTGAAACTACCCAAGTTCATTGCACAGGGAGCAATAAGCAAGGAATTGAGAAACAAAAGGACTCAATCTCTCAATATTTCTAGTGTGGCTTGGTGACAGCAAACATTTTTTCTTTTTTTTTTTTTCTTTCTTTTTAAATCATCCACACAGCAATATTCCTACAGCCCTGCCCCAAAACATACTGCCCTTCCTGATGGAACAAGTGCTCAGCACCTTGATCATCTCAGTTATTTAGTGCAGCAAGCGAACGCTGAGACCCGAGCGTGTCGCGGCAAGAAGAAATGCCAAGCAGTGGAAAGAGCTGAGCCAAAACCACCCTGTGCCAGCCCAGCCTAAGCAGCATTTTCCAAAGGAATGAGGAACAGAAACCAAGGGAATTTTAAAAAACTGAGCTTGAAAATTTACAAACCAGGAAACAGCCTCGCAGCTCTTGGAGCTGCTGCTATCACCAGCATCTCGTCACCTCCCTTCCCATGCCCTCCCTAAGATAAATCCTCCAAGATCAACCTGACAAATCAACTGACATGCAAGCGAAGAATCTAGAATGACAGACTAGATCTCAAGGTATAACTATCTAACTCATAAAAAGGAAGCTTAAAACAAAATCACGGTGTAATCCACCATATTTCAGCCCACTGTGTTACACTGACACCTGTAATTCCAGTATTTCACACATCTTCACATCTGTATCAAACTTTGAAGCTAAAAATTGGGCAAAATTTGTGCAATATGAATACAGCAGTGCAAAAACATTAAGCAATAGAGCCTTCTTTAGCTTGCTGAGGTACAAAATATGTTTACAAGCTATTCTGCTCCAAAACATCAAAACTTATTCACTAATAATTTTACTTACAAAATATTTAAAGCCAAGCTTTCGGAGCATTGTTTTTCTCTTTAAACAGTACAGAAGCAGTGGAGCCTATCAGCATGTTAGCAAAATATTCCTTCAGGTGCAGATTTACAATCTGTGTAAGAAGATAAAAATCTGCACTTTTGGTCAAAGGGACTATCCTTCCACTTCTTTGGCAGCTGTAGCTGATGAAAGTGCTCGTGGGTTGTATAATCAGCTAGATAGATGTGCTTCCTAATCTGGCTGGAAACTAATCCCCCACACAAGGAGACTTCCAGCCAGATTGGGAACTTGATTCAGCTGGTCACATCTGATACTGCTGAGACCCCTTCCCAGGGCAATCCTGCCAAAGATCAGCTTAGAGCCATTAGGGACCTGAGCCACAGCTCAGGACCTCTGGCAGGCCACTTGTAAACAGCTTCAGACTTCTAGCACTATTTAATATTATATAAAAGAGGCAACTCTAATTTCCTAGCATGTAATTTCATCTTTTTTCAAAAAAGTTATTTCTGATCATGGAAACACATTTAGAGAAAGAAACATTCCTCCAAAATTACAATAATTCTCAGGTTAAAAATTGAGCTGGGCATGGTATAACAACATATTCTCAACATATTCTAAGACTTAATCCATTGTACTGATTTCTTATAAACCACATGTCCCTATTGGTATTCTAAGAAAATGAAGTTTGTTGCTACCTGTCCTACCTTAACAACTGCCAACCAAATAAATGGAGGGTTAGAACTACAAATAGATCTTAAAATCTACACATTTTGAAAAGCAGTAAATGTACTGTCTAGTAAAGCAGAAAGAACAGAGGCAGCTGATGAAGGTTTGACAGAATTCAAGTTCTGTCTTTGGCAGAGATGAGATGAGGAACCAAATGTAAAGTGTATTGGAAACTAAGTTCTCTCCTCTACTCAGAGATTATCAAAATCCCCATAAATCCCAGTTTCCCAAGAACTTGTTTCCTGCCCAAACTGAGAGGAGTAAAAGCTTGTTTTCTAATAAATTAGATATTCCAGGTTTTTTTTCAGTATTGTGCTTACACTGACTGATACCACCATGCTAAAAAAAATTCAAAGTTAACAGGGTCAACAAAATATATTTCAACTCCTTTGGAAAAAAAAAAAAGAGGAATGAAGTGTAAAGTAGCTCAGGAATATTAATGCACTTTAGTCAATCATTTTGGTCATAAAACTGACATTTTCACTTCATTCTATCCACCTTTTCCCAACATGAATTCACTTGCATTTCCACCATAAGTCTTATCTTTCCACCCGAACACTGAAAATTTTCCAGCGACCTGAAATGCTTCCATTTCCCTGTAAGTCCCAAAACCATCACCAACAGCATAAAAGCTCCATCTGAACTGATACCAGATCCATTACTGTACTATGTATTGAATAGCTGATCCATAGCTATAAAATATTTATTTACATTTGGCATGTGGTTATTAAACACCATCAAGTTAATTAGGCAGCTTGGTCCAACAGCACATTTCTTGCAAGAATTATGTCAAGATTTCACAAGAAATTGGGGTATGTTTTGAATCACTGCAGTTTATTTAGAATATAATCAATCTGTAGAAGATTAATTGGTTAATTTACAGATCACATAAATAAAAAGTTCTCACAAAGTCACCTCATTAATTCTTCCCTCTTGCAGACACAGAGTCAAAGTCACAAGAAAAAGTGCTCATACTGTTTCAAATTGGTCACTTCAGTTTTGGTTTTGTGGTTTTTTTCACCCTGAATAGAAAAATCAAAGTAATTTTCTTAGCCTGGCAACAGTTAGTCTGTTGAATACATGTTAATAGCTGGCTTTCATTTTTGAAGACCAGATTTGAATAGTTCTCTGGACAAAATCCAAAATCAGCAAGTTCCTAAAGCAAGTATTTTGGGGAGAATTTTCCCCCCTTTTTCCCTAGTCTCTCACAAAAAGGATGCAGAGACACAGAATACCAGGATGGTCATTTTTAGTGTGGCCCTGAGTTCAGACTGAGTCATGAGGACAAGAGATTCACTAAGTCCACATCCCATATTAGCTAAGCTGAATTGTTGGAAAATGACAATTTAGCACCTGGAAGGAGGTGGTAACTGAAGTTCTCGGTATGTGGATGAAGGACAATCCATTTCTATTTATGCATATATAACAACCAAGGCAAGGAAGGAAAAGAGCAGCAAGTTACCAAAATACAACCACTGCTGCAATGCATTATATAAACAAATATTTACTATCATAGCCAATTTTATTTGTTAATATGTGAATATATTTGACACATCAGAATGAAATCACTAAATAATTCTGCCAAAATGTTTTGGAGACAAAGCTCCTTCTATGAAAAGCTGGAAGTGGCAGACAGGCTGTTTATTCTGATTTTCATTAATAATGCAAACCCAGCAAGGCCGACCACTGAGTGCAACAAGTTCCAACCTCACTTGTGACAAAAGAGCCATTCCAAAGACTACAAAGATAATCAAAGTTATCTGATGGACAAGGCAGCCTGAAGACAGGAATTACAGCTTGATAAACTTTACTTATGTTTGTAGGCAGCAGAAGAGAACAAGTCAAAGGTACCCCAACAAGCAGTCTTCTCAGTTTCTAAGAATAAACAAACCTTTTCTGTTAAATTCTTAATTGCATGAAGACAAAACTCCTAAAATTTTGAATTATTTTAAACTCCCAAAACCTAATGGTTTTTCCAGAACTGCAGCACCACCTGCAATATACTCACAAGACAAATTCTGCTTATTTTCCAACATTAAAAAGCAGATGTTTTTCCGTGCATTAACAACATTTGATTATAAAATAAGTTTAGCCTCTGTGCCAATGAGAGGAGTGAACGTAATGGCTCCCTGAAGGCACAGCTTTGAGGAACGAGGGATATTAGTTCAATTTCTTTTTCAAATGTTGTAGAGAAGGATGACAGAAAGACACAGCTCCCAGCCTTCGTGCTCCTAATCCATGCAGTCTGTGGATGCCTTCACTCCGGATTTCCCTAATAAGCTCTACTGCAGCACAACCCTTCCCTGTCCTTCCGACATGCAAACTGCAATCTGTGTGGTCTAGTCAGAATAATTCAGGGAAAGCAGCTTGGATTTCCAATGGTTATTTTTTTTTTTTTTTTTTAAAACCTGGGATAGCGAGAGAAGGTCATTTCATTTAAAGAAGCCACAGGAATCTCATCATATTTCAAATGTTCTTATTTGTGTGTGAAGACAGCCATGTGTGCGGGATGTGGAGGGGAAACTTGGGGTTTGTATATTAGTTTGCTTGGGCAGAGGAAGATTGCTGGTTTCCTACCAGTGTTTTTTGCTAAATTGCTTTGCAAAACTGCCTATAGTATTGATTACCTGTTAAAATATTTAACTTGTGGAATTAATGAAGCAGAAATAACACATCAATGCAATGGATCAACTGCAAAAATTGTCAAAAGGAGAAGCAAATCTGTGTTGTTTGGGTGTGGAAGAAAAACAAATAAGTACCACCAGTAAATTCAAATAGAAGAGGTACATTTAGGGAAATACATATGCATTCAAGCATATAAGAGGCAGGAGGAAAAACAGGAAGAGGCTTAAATAAAGGGCAGAGGAATGAATAGAATGAAGGGTGATTGAGTAACACAACCATGCAAAGAAGACCATCTTGGAGAGATCTGATCTAGCTGCTACAAATTCTTCTGCAAAGAACAGACAGCATTTACAACAGCACACAGGACTTACAATTCAAAGCATGCTGCTTCACTAAGCCCAAGTCCTGCAAATAACTTCATTTTAACCACATCCTATAGGCTATGTTTAGCCTATAAATGTTTCATTGCACTTTTCAACAACCAACTGCTGGCTATGCCTCCAACTCTTTTAATTCAAACGAAAGCATCAGAAATGTACACAAACAATCTGAGAGTGCGGGTAATGAATATTTTCTTTTGTGACAAACTCAACTTTGGAACATTGTCATCTCCCCACCCAGCTCCTCCCGCTGCTACCATTCTGCAGATCTGTGGCTCCCCATTCCTGGTGCTAAGCCCACAAGTTTTCCATGGCCTGCTTTCCAGTGCAGTCCTACGAACCTGTTTTCAGCAAAAATGAGAGAGCAGCAAATTTGGGATAAGCAGATGGAAAAAAAAAAGGCATGACCTAACTCATCCCTGGTGATGCTGACATCCTTCTGCATGGCCACGAGTTGAACTCATTTGGGTAAACAGAAACTCAGCTAAATAAGCACTCACCTCTTTCCCAGTTTTTCTGGGATCCGTTTTTTGACACAGTTACCTGAGTACATGTGCTGGAGTAGCATAAACACAAGAGGCAGGACAGGAGGCATGGGGCAGCTCTTTGAGATGGCTTATGCCAGATGTCTGCTGAAACACTACTCAGGAGTGTGAGGTTCAGATTTGGGTGACAGCTAAAGAAAGGCTGTGTGGGGACAGCCAGAACCCAGAGTGCCATTCCCTTCCCTTCTGGCCCCAAAGCACGTTCTGTTACCTTCTCATGTGCCTCAGTCCTGTCTGTTCACCTGACTCAGATAAACTCTTCCAGGGACAAAATGCGACACAAATCTTTAACAAAAGTTATGGCTAAGCAGAATTAACAGCTTACTGTTATTTCATTATGTTACATATAGAGATACTGCACAGATTCCTTCCCCTTACCATGTTCCTGGTGCCAGTGTGACTCCCTCCTTTGTGCTGGTTTTGATGTTTAAAAGCCTCCTATCCAAGCCAACTTGAATTCCAAACCTAGTGCTAAAAATGTCTTTTCTTCACTGGATTAACTTTCTGTTGCTTCAACAAGTTGACTGATGTTCAGTGGAGAGCCCACAGGTGCTGGTGTCAGTGGAAGAAGCAGAAGCCTGCAGCTGGGGAGTGAAGGGAGGAAGAACTAAGCTATTATTTTTGGATTAATTTAGGTGCTGTTTCATGCTACAGCTGAGAGAAGGAAAGGAAATAAGATCTATAAAGAGAAAAGTACTGCTGCAGGGTAATTAAGACCTAGGAGTAAACATGCCAAATGGAGTTTGCCACATGACAACAAACAAATGTGAACCAGAATGTGAATCAGTATTTGAGCAGAGGAGGGAATGTTTTCTCTACTATTCAGGAAGCACTTCAATTGTTTGGGAAAGGTGTGAGTCATTAACTCCCGCATGTAGCATGTACAAGTGAGACGTCCAAAGCCATAAATACTTGACATACTTCAAGGGCTCTTTGGAATGGAAGAAATCTATATGCACTTTTTCAAAACCACAGAAGCGTGAAGCCATGCATCATTTCACAGATTTTGATTTGTTGTGTTTAGGCTCTTCTGAATTGTGTTATCCAAGCATGACGAGCTATAACCTTGAAAGGACCTGCTTTCTTGCTTCTGATTCTTTGGATAGCTAAACAGCTATTTGGGATAAAAGATGAGAGGTGCATGGGAATTGACAGAATGCTGTTTTAATGCAATGCTTTTGTATGTCTGAATTGGTAGCTTATCACAGCCATTAAGTGAAATTACCTTTCTGATGGCAACCAAGAATCTCATGGCAACAGTTGAATGTCATAAAAACAATCCTCCTCCTCCTCCTCTTTGATTTCGTGTCTGCTTGTAGGAGCTCAGCACAAAGGCAGTAAGAAAATTTTACTGCCATCTCACAACATTGATTTTTAGGGATCCTTCAGACTATAACACACTGAAGCTCTTCTTAATCTGTTTCTGACTCCTAACATAATTTATTCCTTTTAGACACAGGCAAAAGCTTGGTCAGACTTCAGGGGTGAGTTTCATTCCCACCACAGTATCACAGAACACCAGTGTATCAGGATTATCAAATCCCGGTGAAGGGCTTGGCTCCTAATCTAGATTTAGCCAGTCTGGCTCCCTAACAGCAAATAATAATGGCCCATCTTCGCGAACAAAGAGCCGGGGAAGGTTCTTACCCGCATATGCAGATAAGGCCTTCGAGCCTGCGCAGTGGATTTTTTAGGTGACACACAGTGTGCGCGGAACTG